>OZ029918.1:23972001-24572001 GCA_964023275.1 Norana najaformis
AAGGGTAAGACGAGGAGGCAGGGAAAGAATGAGAAACGAACAGACAGACGGAGCTGAGTAGTCACACAAGAAGACATAGGATGAGAGGCAGATGGGCGGACAGACAGAGGAAGAGAGGGAGGCAATTTAAGCATGCAAGGAAAGAGAGAGGGTCGGAAAGATGGATAAAGAGAGGGAGGGAGAGGGAAGTGGATGACTGCGATATTAGGAGTGGGTGTAGTTGTACGTGACAAGCTGACCTCCCATAAGGTGTTGTTAGCGCTCTGACGACGATATTATTTCTGCCTTCCACTCTCTCTGCCTGTTCGTCTTTATCTGTCTCTATGTCTGTGTCGCTCTCTGCCTGTTCGGCTGTGTCTGTGTCTGTCTCTCTTGCTACCATATTGATACAATGACCATCGCACTAATGTTTTGCCTTCGGGCGAACGATCATTGTCCGTGGGGAAGTAAGCAGTGATGGCTGGATGGATGGATGGATGGCTGGCTGGATGGCTGGGTGGATGGATGAATAGATGGCTGGCTGGATGGATGGGTGGATGGCTGGATGGCTGGGTGGATGGATGAATAGATGGATGGATGGATGGATGGATGGCTGGCTGGATGGCTGGGTGGATGGATGAATAGATGGCTGGATGGATGGATGGATGGCTGGCTGGATGGCTGGGTGGATGGATGAATAGATGGATGGATGGATGGATGGATGGATGGATGGCTGGCTGGATGGCTGGGTGGATGGATGAATAGATGGATGGATGGATGGATGGATGGATGGCTGGATGGATGGGTGGGTGAAGGGAAGAAGGGAGGAGAGGGAGATACATAGATAGATTCAACCCATAGTCAGATACACTACATAGATAGATACATAGATAGATACATAGATAGATACATAGATATATATATAGATACATAGATAGATTCATAGATAGATACACAGAGAGTAAGAAGGACAGACAGTCAAGCAGATGAAAAGACAGACAGACAGATAGATAGATTTAGAGATACAGCAGAGTGGATGAGAAACGGATGAGATGATTTTGTAGGAAACTCGTTAGAGAGATGCAAATAGATATATAAGGCTAGGCGGACGGAAGCACAGAAAGTCACGGATAAACACTGAGTGATCCATAAATACTAAAATACGTGCATGAATACATACATACATAAATTACATGCATTCAAAAGAATTAAAGAAAGAAAGAAAGAAAGAAAGAAAGAAGGAAAGAAAGAAAGAAGAAAAGACAGACAGAAAGACAGACAGATAGATAAATAGATAGATAGATAGACAGACAGATAGATGCATAGATACATAGATACATAGATAGATACAGCCCATAACCAGATACAGTACATAGATAGATTCATAGATAGATACACAGAGAGTAAGAGGGACAGACAGTCAAGCAGATGAAAAGACAGACAGACAGATAGATAGATTTAGAGATACAGCAGAGTGGATGAGAAACGGATGAATGCCAAACTGAATGGAAATGGCTGCTTCGATTCAAAGACCAACAGACAATTATGCTCACAGTCGGATGGGACGAACGCTATTTTAAGGAGGCCGATCAGACAGGGACCGAGGGACACGAGGACAACTGACAAAGGATGGGAGGGAAAAGGAGTCGTGTGGGGAAGAGGAACAACACGCTCCACTCAGTTCATTGTCTGGCAGTGTCCGTATTTAATAACTCACATCCTCCTCCCCGTCATTGTCAGCGTCATCGTCGTCATCGTCAGCGTCATCATCGTCATCGTTTTGATTGTCGCACGCGTCTAATGACTTCTTGTTCGTCTTCTATTGTTTTCTTCATATTGGTTTTTCCCCATTTTCCAGTCCATTCTCCGGTTCATAAAGCAGGTCTCTCAACAAAAGACAGACAGCCAGATGGATGAACAATAACGGTCAAAAGGACAGATAGACAGTCAGACAAGCGAACAACAGCAGACGGAGAGACTGACAGACACATGGACGGATATACAGACGTGTATTGACAGACGCAGAGACAGGAACACACATAGACAGACAGCAACAGAGACGGACACACAGACAGACTTTGGTTTTCCATTAATTTTGCAGACAGTCAGTCAGTACGATAACGAAATAGATTTTTCAAAGTCGAAAACAAACTTGGGCAGCGATGAAGAATTTTCAAATCACTTATAAGAGATCGATTTGCCATTAATTTCACGATCGAGCGATAAAATAAAAACTCTCCAACATATGTCCGTCCAGTAAACCACAAGAATGGCGTGAAATGGATAATGAGCCTGCCGATCCTCTTCGTCGCTCTAGGCCCTACTGTAGTCCTTCCTCTCAGTCGCTAGGGGCGCCACTATAGACGAAACCATATCGATGTTCGATCTCTGATGAAATTCCCCGTCTCTGGGCGATGTTTATAATAATTTTTCGGTTCCTGTTTTTTCTGCCAACCGACATCCTTGTCTTAGACAGTTGTAGGTGAGGTTGCGCAGTGGTAAAGTTGGAAACTCACGGCTCTGCGGCCGCGGTTTTATTCCCAGACACTTAAAAGGAACTAGTCTCTTCTGCGCCAAGCATTTGCGCGCTAGTTTGGTAAAATGTCCCTTCTGGGTAATATTACCAGTTGGTGCCCATTAACTACATAAAATCACAAAGTTTGAGTTTCTTATGATTAATTTTGAGTTGTTCTGTCGAGAATGCCTTTTAATCACATGAATCTGTCCAGTTTCTCCAAAGCATAAATTTTAACTACGCAATAATTTATCTGCTGTCATCATTCCAGCGGCCTAACATCAAATCTCTATACCGATAGAAAATATGTAGCCTACATATATTTCATTCAAGCCTATTTACATTTCTGTTTGCCTGAACATGTTCAAACTCATCTGAGGCAAAAGTTTACTACACTGCGCATGTCCACAAATGCAAGACTGAGTTGTACACGCGTTCAAATGTTCCCGCGGCATTTAATACAGCGTGTTCATAAAAAGGCTGACATAGACATTAAATGTCTGGTATCAAGTTGTGTTACTTTCCTTTATCTTGCTGTGCCTAGCCTTACCTTATACAAATTATGCAAACAAACAAGAGGAAGAAATCGAAGCGAAGGCAAAGGCAGATAGAATAAGGAACATGCAGAAAAGTAGACAGGCAGGCAGACAGCATGGCAGAAAGACAGTCATAGAAAGACAGATTTAACAGACAGACAGACAGCCAGGCAGACAGACAGACAGACAGACAGACAAATAGATTGATAGATACAGGTAGGCATAGATAGACAGACAGACACACACACAGACACACAGACACAAAACAGGCAGATGGACAGGCGGGCAGACAGGCAGTCACACATGCACGAACAGTAGGCACAGACAAACAGATACGCAGAAGGATAGCATCGACAACGGCTAGAATAAGGCGAATGGCCATTAGATGATTAAGACTAGACTTTGACACGAAATGACTCTGTTCCGGATGACACGATTACGAGATGACAGTAGATGACTGTGCGTCCCTCGTCAGTCATCTTGAAATGACACTTACGAGGGACTATGCTTCATGAGCGTCGTGAGTGGAAACCAGCTTCGCACTTAACCACACTTATCTATCGTGCGATGGCAGTGATGCTGATATCAGTGGCCGAGCGCCGGAATAATGATTCTTCTTGTCTAGTTTTGCTGTGTATTTATGTAACACACTGTTATGCCAGCGTTAATAAGGGCGCTTATATAGCGCAAGTATTCTGTGGAATAGTAGTTGGAATGGACGGAAAGAAGGAAATAAAGAACCGAAGTGTGTCTATGTGCGCATGGCTGTGTCTGTGCGTATCTGTCTGTATGCTAGTGCGTGCCGCTGTGTTCGTCTGTGCGTCTGTATCATCGAGTTGGGTTCTATTTGGTATAATTTGTTTCAGATGTCTGGTTTTGTCTTATTTCGTGTTGCCATAATATATCTTACAAATCTTATTTTGTTTCATCGTTTGGTCCTATGTTGCTCTATCCTGTCCTGTCGTTTGGCCTGCCTCGCTCTGTCCTATCTTTTATCCTATCATCTTTGTTTTAGTGTATCCTTTCTTGTCTTAATTTGTCCGTCTAGTTTTGATCTTTTTCTTTTCCCGGCTTGTCCTGCACTGTCTTCTAATTTCTAACTTATCTTTCATCAGCCAGAGTCTATAGGCATCTACGGTCTAATGTCATCCTATATCATCTTGTATAACCTCATCTTATCTCGGGTTATCTCGTCTCTTTTTATATCAGATAATTTTGTTTCATCTTATGCCATCTCATCTCATCTCATCTTAGCTGTAATTATCAGATATCATCTTATCTGAATTTTCTCATCTCGTCTTATCTTCAGTTATCTTATGTGAAAATATCTCGTCTCACCTTATATAATGAGAAGATCTGGCGTCATCTCACTTCAGATCTATGGATCAGAGCACCGATCTCTTCGAGCTGAGCTACCTAGTCGGCCTAGCGAGCAACCGTAGCGGCGTCGAAGCGCCGCCGACCCTGCAGGGCACAGTCTGGCAGCAGCCACCAACGCCCTTCAACTCCTCGAGTGTCTACAACTTCAGCCATGACACCGCACTCCACCTGATCACCGACTACATGAACAACATGTGCACCATCCGCCATCCATCGACCATCGTCCTTCTCTGCCTCTTCGGGCCAGTCTTTCTCTTCTCCCTCACCGGAAATACCCTCGTCATCTACCTGGTTTTTCGAAACGAGCACATGCGGCGCGTCAAGAGCCTCTTCCTCGTCAACCTTGCTCTGGCCGATGAGGCCGTGACCCTCATCTGTATGCCTCTGATCGTCGCTCAGACCGTCTTCCGACTCTGGGTTTATGGCCAGTTCATGTGTAAGGTCGCTGGGTACATACAAGGTCAGTGTGAGGACGTCATCATCATGGTCGTCGTCGACTTCGTCGTTTTATCTTTTTTTTGGTCACTATTGCAGTCTTCATCAATATCATCGTCAACGTCATCATCTTTCTGTTTATTATTATTATTATTATTATTATTGTTGTTGTTGTTGTTGTTTGTTGTTGTTATTCTTATTATTATTTATGTCCGATGTACATATGATCCCTCGGGACTTATAAAAAAGGCTCGTGAGAAATAAAATGTCTGGGTTGGCTAAACCTCGTCGAGTTTTGGCAGCCGAAACAGAAGTAGCAGCCAGGTAAGAAGCAGCCACGGCGTCAGCTACAGTGACACCGGAATCAAAGAGCGGCCACTGCGCCGTGGAATGAGCGTAAGCCCGTTGGATCTTTTGCCGTCAATCCTGGATAGGCCAGCAGCTTCCTTGATTGCAGGGAAACCCTGCTGAACGAGGCTTCGACAGATTAGATCATTTAAGACGGCGTGACGGGTGAAAAGATCAGACCTAAGCCACATGAAAGGCCTTGCAATCCATTCGCCGTCACAAGTGATCCGCAAAGGCAGCTGTGAGGGTTCGCAAATACTTCTTCGTCTTCTCCTTCTCCTTCTTCTCCTTCTTCTCCTCCTCCTCCTTCTTCTTCTCCTGCTCCTCCTTCTCCTTCTCCTTCTCCTCCTCTTCCTCCTTCTCCTTGTCCTTCTTCTCCTTTTTCTTCTTCTTCTTCTAGACCAAGGAGAAAATTGTGAAAAAGTAGATTAATTAAGAAGACAATAGTATACAAGATTAGAAAAAGAAAACTGACTTGGTTTCGGCATGTAATAATAATAATAATAATAATAATAATAATAATAATAATAACAATAATAATAATAATAATATTGTTGTTGTTGTTGTTGATGATGTTGTAGTTGTTAATATTATTTTTTGGCCCGAGGTATTAAGTGTAATCCCTCAGGAAGTAAAAAATTACTTAAGGAGCTGTTTTATTATTATTATTATTATTATTATTATTATTATTATTATTATTATTATTATTATTATTGTTATTAATATTAATGAGGTAGAAAGGATCCATAAAGATTTGAGAAAATTGATGCTTTGTTCTGGAATGGCCAATCTTGACTGGTATCCGACTTCGTGAATGTTCCTCATAAGGTAACTGCGTGAAAGCGCTGGATGGCCATAGAAATTAATGACCTGATGAAAGATACGCCGTCTTGACTGATGGGCTCAAGAGTTTTGATGACCAAGGGAATGAAGCAGTAAACTGCCAAGATGGTATCGCGCTTGGTAACCTTTTGACTGCAATCTTAGCACCAGCAATCTTAGCCTATTCGGCGGTTCTTGACCGCTATGAATCCACTAGGGTGCCAATAACATTCCAGGCGAAGCACCTGCCTCCCCCAAAGGATTGGGGTTGTGCCGTCGGGGCTTCTCTCAGCGAACCTTGCAAGTCCTACTGGACCCTTAGATAATGTTGCCACCAGGCTTCCGACTTATTATTGTTATTGTTAATAATAATAGTAACAGTAGGAGTAGTGGTAGTAGTAGGCCTAGTAGTGGTAGCAGCAGCAGTGGTAGTAGTAGTAATGGTAATAGTAATAATAATAATAATAATTTTAATTCCCTTCAATAGCTGCTAGAGTCATTTTTAGTCATTTTCACTTACCTCGTGAAAAATAATGTTATTACTATTATTTTTTAATTTTTTTTCCCGAGGTAGGTATAATCCCTCAAGTGGTGAAAAAATTAGTCCGGAGACAGAAGTGAGCATCTGGAACGGCTACGTCTCATCCGGCATTATTATTATTATTATTATTACTACTACTACTATTATTATTATTACTACTACTATTATTATTATTATTACCACCATCATCATCATTATCATCATAGTCGTCATCGTCATCGTTGTAGTCGTCTAACCATCTTTATGACGAAATCTTTTGTCAGTGACACCTGTTAATTTTCTTCTTCAATCACTGAATCATAATCATCACCTGCATCATCGTCATCGTCGTCGTCATCAGCGTCATAATGTTCGTAAAATCGTTTTAGTTGGATCTTCGATTTACGCCTTTTCGCTGTTCTTACGCTTTCAGGAATAACAGTGACGTGTAGCATATACACTCTGATGGCTTTGAGCATTGATCATTACATGACGGCTAAGTCTCCGAGACGAGACAAACGCTTGAATGGCAAGCTCCAAACGGTGGCACTCCTTGTGGCCATCTGGCTCGTATCAGCCGCCTTCCTTGGCCCAGTCCTACACGTCCGTGAGGTGAACAGCGTCCGCTTCGACCAGGTCCACGTGACGGCGTCTTACTGCGTTGAGCGCTGGACCGTCCCTACGGACCGCCACGCCTACGCCATCTTCCTCCTTCTTTTCACCTATGTCCTCCCCATAGGGGTCATTGTCGTCAGCTATACTCTTGTCGGGCGAATCCTCTGCAGCTCTGCCGACTGCCGACTGCACCACGTTTCGGCATCCTCCTGCCAGGGCGTTACCCCCACTTGCGCCTCAGGGGTTGCACCTGCGGGTCGCCTGGCTGTTCAGACTGATCGAAGGGCGATCATGCGCCTCCTGGTGACGATCATCACAGTCTTTGTCGTCTGCTGGCTGCCCTACAACGTCATCTCGCTCTTGTCTGACGTCAGTTTTGACGTCAACCTCACCCGGCTTCTGCCGTTCGCTCTCTGGCTTGGCCACGCCCACAGCGCCGTCAACCCGGTCGTCTATTGGTTCTTTAATAAAACCTTCCGCCACTGCATCAGTAATGTAGTCCGGTGCAGGGTGCTGAGGAAGCGGCGGAGAGATAGAAGGTCGTCGCAGTACGTCTGAGTTTAAAGCTGCATTCACGACTAAACATGGGATCATCTAGTGGTTAACATGCTTGGCTGCCAGTTCGGAATTTGGTGCTTCAAACACTCGCCAGAACATAAATCTATACTAATAATATGGACGCGTGGTCCGTGATCCTTTATGTACGTTTTAAAAAGGCCACGTCTAACGCGGTTGTCATCTTGCGAATAATGAGAACAAAAGACGTCGTAGCTAACGGTAGGCAACAGCATATTTCCCCCAGAAGGAACAGTTTGCCGAACTAGCGTTTGCAGATGTTGTGTGCGGAATTCAACATTTCTAGATTTTTGATCGACCAGGAAACGCAGCTATAAAGCGTCAACGTTAAGAATCTCAGAGTCTCAGGCTCGGAATGTGTGCTTATGTATGTGCATGTTTTTCTGTAGCGACAGTTTAACTTCGACCTTGCTCATTTCCCGGTGATTTTATTGAGCGAAATCCTTCGCACCTCAGCCCTTTTAAATTGAAGCTACGGATTTTTAGGTCCCCGTTTACGGATCATTCTAGCCGGTGATACACATCTCTGAAATATTGTCATGATCGGTATGCAAACTGCCTTCCTCATACACAGAGGCGCCGTGACAAGTGACTTCTTTAAGAAACTAGTTCTTAAGAATTCTCGTCGGCAGCTCTTTACTGGACTTCTTCCATCAAAGCTGAGGCGGTTGACTCCTGTTCGGCGGCCATGATGTGGCCGTGTTTTTCGCCGCTTGTCATTTTGTCTTAAAATTTGTCTTAAAACGAATTTGTCTGATGATTCTTTCGTGTTCGGACTGCTAATTGATTGACTTGGCGTTAAGATGCTATTTACATAAGGTTGCTATAGGTTTTCAGTCTTCGGTTTTTCCTGCTCGTCATTAACGCCCTTTGCCATTGGAATAGTCCATTAAGTATTAAAGGGATGACAGGTTCCAGACGAACGGTCGCGTCTCACATTGTGCTGTACTATTTACGTCGTCGAAAGGCGACGAAAGTCACTGAAATTGTTTCGACCGTCAATCAGAAGCGGTTCTATCATCAGTCGAATAGCTGTCCGTAACAGATCGACCTCGTGGCTCGAGTCCGGAAGCCGCGTCTTTCACCAGCTACCGTATGAGGGACGACGGCTTTGAAAGACTGTGCTGTCGGGTACCGTGGACGATATCGTCCGTCGTCGATCTGAACTCTGAACACGATGTCATATATCAACTCGGGGTGAAAACCTGCAGGTTGGGCTCAGAGTGTGTGTGCGAGTCTGCTACAGGTGACATTTCTAGTCTGAAGACTGCTTGCAAAATGACGGATTTTTTGTTCTTACAAAATTTAACACCATTAGGTAGCTCCTTTATGAGGTACTTAAAAGGCGCTATATTAAGTATCTTGATACATACAATGTTACGATGACAACCAAGGAGGTTGGTTACGACGCATAGTTGCTGAAGTGATGCTCAAATACAACAAAAAACGCCGTCGTGTGAGAAATTTGTTGCAGTTAACTTTTAAGTTCTTTCTGTTACTTTTGTAAATTGATGAAAAATAATAGTATATCAAAAACTTACAAGGGCGTTTCAACAAAGCGTTGTTGCTTTCTTAAGTCTTTCAAAGCCATCGAGGAGCCACGAAGCCACTCAGTTTACTGAAAGACTGGAAAAACGTGGGCTACATAAATTGAGCGTCATCAGAAACAACTGAATCGCCGTATTGCGTCATTTTGTTTAGACTCGTTGCCATGGATATAGATTAAGACAAGCGACGTTCGAACTTGTATCTACAGTATATCGGGCTTTTACCTGCATCGTAAACAGGACAAAGTCTAATTGGAAGTAGTACCTACCTGTAAAGAGAAACAGGACCCACCTTTGGCCGCTTTGATTAGCCTACAAGTATGCAGGGATGCGGCGTGAACAGGGCTATGTATCAGGAGCGAATCTGCCCTCAAGTGGCAATTCCCGGCTGGAGGGTTGTTAAAGACTTCACGACTAATTGTCTTATCAACAACTGGTATGAGGAAAGACTTAAAGTAAGATATACTTTTACTAATGCGGGTAATAATGCTAATGCTAATTCTAATTCTAATTTATGCTGACAGTTATTCTAATTCTAATCTCATACTAAATTATAGACCTACTTATATTAATACAAATTTTGATATCCTAGGGCTAACTACAATAACAATAACAGTACTAATAGTATTTATAGTAGTAGTAGTAATAGCAATGATGATAATGATGATTGTACTACTATTACTACTACCCCTACCCCTACTACTACTACTACTACTACTACTACCACTACTACTACTACTACTACTAATAATAATAATAATAGTAATAATGTTGTTGCTGTTATTATTATTATTATTAATATTATTATTATTATGTGCTAAACTAGCTCGCAGATGCTCTGCGAGGGATATTCTGGTTATGTGATGTTTTGAACCAGATGGTTCTTTGACTGCTGGCCTTAGTTTTATCTCGAAGCTCAGGCGGTTACTGACACTGATATCAGGAGAGGCGAAAGAAAGAAGCCATCTTTTCCAGCGCCTCTATTAAGTTGTGACGAAGGTGAAGACAACGAAGATAACGAATGTAGTTTAGGAGTGTTTATTGTTATTTAGGAGTGTAATGCGTAGTTCTGTCGTGTATCTGTTTTAAAAAACACTGAACTTTGACCAACCAAAATACTTAAAATCACTATTCATCCCCAAACTTATCATTATTCAACCAGGTCATCTGATTGCATTCTCTGGTTATACATAAAACTAGAATCTTTTCTTGGTGAACGTGCTTTTTCCGTTGCTGGACCTAGATTTTGGAACTTTTTCTGCATTTTTTTTATGCTCAGTCGCTTGTGTCATTTCGTTCTCAACTTAAGACTTATCTTTTTCAGTTGGCTTATCCGCCGTAGGCTGCCTCTCTGTCTCAGTGAACTGACCTTCTGGATACTGACCTGATTGCGTCTTGGCTTTGGAGCGCCATCAGATGATGCCTTGTGCATTTATGCCGACGCGATAGAAGTTACTACTTACGATTACAATTACAATTACGGAAGGCAGTCTGAGCCGTGTAGTTTATTGTGCAGTTTGAGAAGCGACGCTACAAACACGACAGCACGTACCACATCGACTACAAACCATTCTGTAGTCCAACTGTCGACGAAGATGTTCGCCGGAAGTCGAAGCTTCACAACGAGACCGGCCTTCCGCTGAACATTTTGTTCCATCACCATGACGACGCCTACTACCGGAACTCGATCACGTGGTACGACCAGACGTTCAACGGAAGAGACGCCGTCGAAAGACCCGGATTCCTCGGAGAACGGAAGTGGAAGATCATGTATCCGGCCTGGATACCGGAAAGGAGCGATCACCCGCTGCAAGGTGTCAATCCTCCGAACTAATCACATAACAATATGAGTATAATGCAATGTGATGTAATGTGAACAGATATATATACATATATATAACATTTATTCTTAAGCAACGGTGGTTATCCTAGGCATTTGGAAATATTAAGTAGCATAAAATAGCAATATTCGTGAATACACACCAAACATACAATCATCCAAACATACATGCATACATACATACTTACTGTAATCGATGTAAGTTGATGTTGTTCACAGGTGTCGCCACTAACTGGGGTCTATTGCGACAACTGCAGCGGAAGTGGCACCTGCTGAATGAAGCAGACGATCCAAACAGCTTATTTCAGTCCGTCTACCACAAGTCCTATAATCGCTCTCCGCCTCTTCCACCCGGCGCATATACCCTGACGCGCTATTCCACCCCACGCGAGCGCTCCGTCCTAGTGAACCCGACAGACAAGATCAACAAGGATATGAAGTACTTCCGGTCTGGACAGCCGGAAATTGTTGCCAACATACGACACAATCCTAACACCTGTGAACCGAGATACCTTCCCGTACCAGTCTTTAACTAAATACAATACGCGTCCTGTAGCAATAGTAGAACTAACAGTCATAGTAATTGTTGGTGTAATAATAAAATAATAATAGTATTGTAGTAATAGTGTTATAGTAATATTAATATTAAAAGTAATATTAATAAAAGTAATAAAATAATAATTGAATTTATGAATATAAGTAGTAAGATTGGGCTCAGTGAAAGTGATAGCACTGTCTGCACAAAGATATAGATTGTAGGACTAGCAGTGAGTTGCTCAGGTTCCATCACGACTGTTGTGGTGGTTGTAGCAGTAGTCATTTTTATTGCAGTAACAGCAATAGTGATTGTAATAATAACATTCATAGCAAAGACAATAATATTAATAATGGAAAAACGATCAGTCATGCCTATCTCTGACCCTGCCATAGACGGCCAACAGTGGCGATATATAGCATTCTACGGAAACTGTGCTGATACATGTATCATTCATGCTTAAGGATTCAGCTTAGAGAAATCGAATAAACTTGACTACGAAGTAATGATGACACAGTCAAATGATGACATCGTTTCAACATTATCTGTGTCTTTATACCTCCCTCTGTACCTAGCCAGGTAGGCAGGTGTCTAGGCTAAATCTCATCTCTTAATCGTACTGCTTACCATCCACAGTCTGTCTTCCGGTCTTTGGGGCCTCGTGCATTTCGACGGGTTCTGCCCACACCATTGCGATCTCGGAATGCGGTTTTGTCTAGAAGCTACCATCCATCTAAGCTAATATCTATACATGGGTAAAGTCCGTATTTTGTAACACTCGTTGCTGTTACTGTTACTCTCTGTAAGCTATCAGCGCGCAGTATTTATCTATAGGAACTATATTCGACATGAGCGCAGCCAAGTATGCATAGTAGACCTATATTATGTGTATACTTAGCTGGACTTCATCCAAAAGATCCTTCTAGGTCAAGAATGTCCTCTCACTTGTTCAGATCAACCCCTCCCTCGAGTGGGATGCATTTTTCAATTCCACACAACTGTCCTGGTGACGCGTCATTATGGAGAGGAACATAGTGCATTTCTAAGGCGAGGAAGAACGTTCCCTCTGTTTCAGATTATACCCCATTGGTACACATTTTCCCATTCATTTCGCCCTTGCCCTTTAGTCTTTCTCCATCATCAGGGCGCGATTAATTAATACACGGGGATTCAGTCAGAGTAATATGACGAGTCAGTGTTGTATACTGTGCTGTTCAAATCGGTAGTCAAGTGATTATAACAGATGACGTTAAGGCTGTGCATTTTGGAGACTATCTTTGTTACATTGTTATACTGACAATAAACATCTATGGTACATTATGCGCACCAGTGTACGTGACATTTTAACCGGGAGGTCCAATACCTGGATGAAAAGTGAGAGGTTTAGGAAAGCAAGCGCCGTAAGCTCCCTAGCGGAGTCCGGAAGCCAAAGCATTTTAAAGCATTTAGTATAAAATTGAGCTGATTTGGGTTTTGAAGTCAATATTGGTGCTGCTTTTTATAGCACAGGCTATACAGTTAGCAAATCAATCTGGAACACCCTTATTGTAAAATTATCGCTGTCTATCGACAAAGCAAAGTCTAGAGTCACCAGTCAGGAGGGGAAACATCTGAAACACCGAATCCCAAGAGCGACGGTCTTGGCCTCAGTGGGTCCGGACCCTAAGGGCCCCGCTTGGCCGCTGGTTTTGTGGCTGACTTTTTCAATGTGAAAGATGATAATACTTCTTTTATAAAATTAAAACTAATGACTAATTGCTGGTGTAGTAAAACATATGTCGGGTTTTTGTCAATGCAGAAAATTCTGACTCCTGTCCGGGGCCCGGTCAGCGGAGGCCCCATGTAATTCCATATTGGCGCCATGCAGTTGCATATTTTGAAAACTACTTAATCGGGCTCTGTTACTTCCAACCACAATTTTCATGCCGAGTGCGAATAATAGACGATTTCAATTAACAGACCACAAAAATTAAATTTAGGGACTGTCAGGTTTGTGTTGTAATGATAAAAATTAAAGCAAAACTTTATTCCACTAAGTTTAGGGACTGAGAATTACGTTCATTACGCCAAGAGTGCGGTTTGTAACGAAACTCCCCATTCACCGGTTGAGGCCGTTCCCCATTTTCTCTGCCCAGAAGTCTTTTACCCATGGATTCCCAACACAAATCGCATGCTGAAATTCTCTCCCTTGAAAAAAACACCAAAGGCGGCTTTTAACACTGTTGAACTAGTTTGTTCCTTAGCGGTCGTCTGCATCGACTTTGACGAGTTCTTCTGGAAAACCCACTCTTACATAATACGCTGTCTCTCGGCCTGACTTTTGGATTTTGACCTGGAACCGAACCCTTTTCCCTATCGATTTTTTTACTGAACGCCTGTGAATAAGCTGGTCCCCGCGGCGCGGCTTTCGTTGGGCGCTGTAGAAATCTCGGAATTACGATTACGATTAAGCAAGTTTAGCTTTAGTCCAGGCTCAAAGACTCGTGGGAAGGATATTGATAAACAAAAGTGTACACGTAATATTGAGCGGTTTAGTCAGCAAGTTTTGAGTGCGCATTTGAATAGAAAATTTCCATGAGTCATCGGGTTATCAGTTTGTTTTTGCACGCGTAGATCACATGCCTACGGCCACTGCGCGTAAGACGCGTGGTGGGGTAGTATGATTGGCTGAGGGCCCCCGAGCTGAGGGCCCCCGAGCAGTGATCATTGCCGACTCGTCTTTTATCACGTGGACGCTCGTGTTGCCTAAGTCGAAATGAGTCAGTGGGTTTCTGAAAAGCCCACGACTGGGCAATAGAGTGAGGCAGGTCTAAACCAGTTTATGCTTGTCTACTGTCTTGGCCGAAAAGGGGCCATATGAGCGGACGCAAATGCATTGCTAAGAAGCGCTAAGATTTGTAGCAGTGCTCTGTCGTGTGCTAAGTTGAAAGTTTTAATTACAAATATCAAGTACAAATTACAATTGATAGATTCGCGTGTTTAGAAATTGTGACGATTCAAGTACTGTAGTAACTGAACTGTTCGTTTTAATCATAATTTCTCAAATCAAAGACTGGGTGTCTTTACTCGAATTAACCCTGCATTACCAAATGAACGAGTCGACAGCACGAAGCCCAGTCACTGACAACTAAGAAAGAACTTCGACAAAAGTAAAAAAAAAACTTTTTTCCGTATCGACAGATTTAATAACCGGCAAGGCAACCATACAATGTCATTTAAAACCAGCAGCTGATTTATGCTCCATTTACTTAGTAGTCTCTTCCGTGCATAGTATCTGACCGCTAGTTCGGCAAAATGTCCCTTGTGGAGAAATCTACTTTTGCTTCACGCTAGCTCACGGGTCATGACAGCAATTGTCAAAAACTATCCCCATTTTGAGAAATGACCAAGCATACCGCCTATTCTAAAACTTTTTTATTCTCGTATTATTTACCAGAGAGCATTTGCCATGACACATATACATCCGGACCACCCACTCACGTGTCTGAGACCATAATTATATAGATATTCGAGCTTACGAAACGAACTGACACGTTGAAGTTGCGTGTACAGCTATTGTTTACCAAACGACGCCATAATTATATCATGAATAAGCTGCGCATGCGCAGTAGTAAAGCTGAACTGACAAATAGCACTTTAAAAACCATTACAGAGTACAACCGGATGCAAAAGTGACGTCGTAATGACATAGGATATTCCGTCTACATCACATAAAGACGTCACGAATATTAATATTCACAAAGTCTATGAAATTACAGTACAAATAAGATTCCGAATAGTAAACATTGACGCTGAGAGACAGATGACGACGTATATGCATAGAGGAACACAGCAGTTGATGACCTCACGTATTTACCATGACGTCATAATCGACGTATATAAACACGTCATGGAGTGACGATAAGTCAGAGCGCTTAGAGGCGAGATGATGTCAATCTTGAGTCTACACTGGCGCCACCGTTGCGTCAATAGGAATCGTTGTGACATTTCCAATTTCCTGAAGACGCTGAAGTTTTTTGACACGTTCCTGTTTGACAGCAACATTTGCTTCTACTAACTGCTGCATTATGTTTGGCCGTCTCAGTTCGTCATCGTCGTCGTTGGGGTCATTTTCATCATCATCATCATCATCATCATCATCATCATCATCATCATCATCATCATCGTTATCATCATATTAAGTGTCATCATCTTCATCTCATCGTCGTCGTTGTCTTCCTTTTCTTCATCATCATCAAAATCATCATCATCTTCACCAACAATGTATGAATGCTGTAGTCGCTTTTTCCCCTTAGCCGAATAATCCTTCCAATAATTGTGGACCACGGTTTTGAGGAGTTTCTAGAGTTTCTGTAGAAGTGTGTAAACAAGTGTGTTGCCTTTACCTTTATGTTTCTGAGGTGTTTTCTAGAGTCATGAAAACAAATAAGTTACCTTTACCTTTATTCGTCCGAATGGTCTCCATAGAGTCGTGTAAACAAGTGTGTTACTTTACCTTCTTGCCGCTTGTTTACCTTGTGTTCTCGATCTTTCTGTTCGTAGATCCATCGCTTCTTCATTGCCTGCCACAATAAATGTACACATCTCATAAATCCTCTTTTAGCCAATCTGAAAATAATCGTAATCGCAAGGTATAGATCATGTTCCTTTAGGGTGCTGAGGTGCGATCTGAAGGGAGGGAGGGAAGAATTTCTCCCACTTGTTGGCTTGAGAATTTTCCCGCCGCTGAATGTATATCTTCCGTATACATTTCGATGATTTTGCTCCTTCCCAGGGGTCTTTTTCTCGACTGGTTCGGAATGTTTTCAACTAAAGATACATTTTCTCCCGTACATTTCTCTCTTGCCCACAAATCTTTCCTCCTCTCACTGGTTCGGACTACCTTTCACTGAACGTACATTTTCAACATACAATTCTGCGATTTCGCTCCTGCCTATAGGTATTTTCCCACTGGTTCAGACTATTTGCCATTGAAGATACATTTCTCAATATATTTTGCTCCTGCCAGAGGAGTCTTCCCCAAACTAGTTCACAGTATCTCCCAATGAAGATACAATTTCCCCATACATTTCGCTCCTGCCTCATTGGTCAAGCATTGGGGGATAGATCTCTTAAGGGGAGTTTTATCACTGTAATAAAATCCTTCCAAAATGGGAGTATTTTGAGATGCAGGAAGCGAGAAGTTTCCTCTAACAAATCACGCCCTGTTCCAGGGTTGGGAGATACCTCGGCTGCAGCCAAATTTTGATTGACGTTCATTTGTTTAACGGCGCATTGATATTGTGGATAAATGAGGGTCGTAGAACATGCACCAGGCTTGCACCCGGGTGATGTTTAAATGAGACAAATATTTACTTAGCCAAGCAGCATGTGGCCTATAAAATTGTGCTGGGTAAATTCGTTGTTCATTTAAATTGGATTTTTGATTGGATTTATATCCTCATTCGATTGATGCCTTGCGCATTGGAGACTAGTCCCAGAATAGACCTGCTTCTCTGTGTTTCTTTGTCTCTGTCTCTAACTTTGTCTCTGTCTGTCTGTATGTCTCTGCCTGTACCTCTGTCCCCTGTCTATGATTCTCTCTTCCACTCGTTTCCCCCTTCATTGTTTGTCTCTCTGTCTATGTTGCTGTCTTGATTTTGTCTGTCTGTCTATGTTTTTGTATGTCTTCCTTACTTTATTCTTCATTCCTGACTTCCATCCATCGTTTCTTGCTTCTTTCTTTTCTTCCTTCCATCATTCCTTACTTCCTCCGATCGTCCGTCCGCCCGTCCCTCCTCTCCTCTGCTACAAAATGCTTTCAAAGGGGAATATTCTGACCCTGCATGAATTGAGAAGTCCTCCCTAACAAATCAAAACCTGTTCCAGTGTATGATTTATCCCTCCCTCCTTCGCTCTATCCAATCTTTCCTTTCTTCCTCATAAGTAAATTAATAAAAACTGCGACCATTAATTTAAAGTAATTTTACAAAAAGATTCAATATTTTAAGTAAAGTAATTTAATTTATAAGTTTTTTCAAAAAATCAAAGTGCTTGCTTGCCACGAAATAGATGTACATGAAGAAGCAGACGTGGAACAGGAAGTAGCTTGACCCGGAAACAATTAGACCCCATTTGTCGGCCGTTTTTGCCATTTCCAGATCATCCTTAAACATCGGTACAATGGCGTGCCATACACAGACTCCGCACAGGATTCCCATTGACGTCAGTATGTACTTGTCCTGAAGACGCGAGATAAATAATGTAAAGCGTCAGTTTGGCCTCATAATTATAAATTGAAAGTTCACACATTGCTGGCGGACCCAGAAATTTACAGTGGGGTAAGTAAGCAAGTTCGCAGTTAAGTAGCCTTTCGCCGAAAGAAATTTGACAACCTTTTTAGTCATCACCATGTTTTGGTGATTTGACAATCTCCTTTAGTCCTCAAAATTTTGATGAAGTTTTCCTGGTCTATCTTAGTTTTCTTGGTTTATTTATTTATTATGAATATAGGGCTTCTGCGTCATGGATCTCGACTGTTTCTGCGGGTTGTGATGCGCATGGAATGCGCTTTTTCTTAGAAGTGACAACCGTTATCGTAATAGATCGCCTTATCTGTTACTATAAAGGCGTTATAAAGGTTTTCAGATTGGGTTAGATTAGATTAGGTCACGTCAGATCAGATCGGATCAGATCGGATTAGATTGGATGAAGTTATATTTCGAAGGGACGAGATGCAAGTGAGCATGATAAAGACGTGACTTACTAAATACGTCAGGTACGAGATCCGTGGTAACGTTTGGCTGACGACAAACTTGAAGGTGATTGTCGTCAGAAGTAGAATGAAAGACAGCTGCAGGCGATTCTCAGGTTTCGTTAATTCAACGGAAAAAGTGGAAAACGTTAGGCTACATATAAACAACTACAATAACAATAAACAACACTATGAGACAATTCAATAAAATAGCAGCAGCAGCAACAGTAGCAGTAGTAATAATAGTAGTGATAGTAGTAGTGGTAGTAATAGTGGTAGTAGTAGTAGTGGTAGTGGTGGGAGTGGTAGTAGTAGTAGTAGTAGTAGCAGCAGCAGCAGCAGCAGTAGTGGTACATATGTAGTAGTATTAATTTAAACCTAAACTCCTTGTGGTTTGAAAGCTCACAGAAATAAACAATCTGATGTAAAACATATTTGTTGTCGGAAAATATTGCATTATTAATCCGCATCGGGTAAAAGGAGGTAAAACGAACCCCTTTAGCGCTGATTACCACAGAGCGCACAAACCTATGCCGTCATGATCTATCTGATGCAACGTGTCAAATAATAGCCAACATGCAAACCTACTGAATAACAGGCTATAAAAACTTACTGTCCCAACAGTCTCCTTAGCAGGCTTAGCTGCTTAATTAAGTTTCTTGTTTTTTTTTTAAAATCAGAACCCAACTTCCGTCCTACATCTATAGGTCATCTATAGGTCATCGATACGCCACGCCTCTTCCCGTAGGCAGGTACTCCACTTCACATGTTTCAATAGCGAGTCGATGAGCATTGTTCATCTTGCCTCGGTTACGAGGCAAGACGGAAATTTAAAAATAGCGTTTTGTATGTTTATGTCGAGGGTCCATCTTTTCTCTGGATTTATTTCCCCCAGCACCGCGTCGCGCGACAGAAATTATTAGATACACCATCGACTGATACTTCAGTGTGATTTAGGCCTATACTAAATGCGCTACAGTCTTTAGGTGAACCATCAACAGACATCTTGTGTGTTATTAAATCTATAAGTTCCGGGTTTTGCGTAATTGTTTCATAATTACGAAGGCAGACCCCACTTTATCTGCCCGTCTCACACCTCGACCCTCTCCAAGCAAATTACAATCCTGTTGGCGCATCTGGTTACCATGACGAGGAAGATATTCCAGATGAAGAAACCGGGTCGTCTGGAGGCGCGACAGGAAGTGGAAAACGAGGGGTGCTTGAACTTTGAATTCTGGTAGATGCGGGTCGTGATCCTCTTCCAAGTCTCAACGTGACTGTGCAGCTTCCACTCCTGTTCGTCGACAAACGACTGGACGTTGATGCTCGAGATCTCGCTGCTGTCCTCTTCCAGCTCCAGCTCAAGGTCAGATCGCTCCGTCGACACAGTCAAGGTCAAGTCCTGCAGCCGGAAAAAATTACAGTCATTGGAGCTTCATCTGTGGCTTAATCCAAACGTGGCCTGGCTTAGAGGCACCGACCCCGGGTTCACCTCAAATGACTATAACATTTTTCGTCTCCAGAACTTCGAAACTGATTGCTGGAAATACTAATAACTAGCTTATTCTGTCTATATCGATAAGGCAGCTGAAGAGGCAAACAGATATGTCGGCAGTACTCATAGCTGTTTCTCGGTCTGTTTGATTGTACCTGTCGTAACTCTGGAAGTCCGTGCCCTAATCTACAGGCAAGAGCTTGGCAGAGGACGGAAATTCACTTTGAATATGAAATTTAAAATTACGATGTCTGCCTGCCTGTCTTCTTGTCTGTCTGCCTGCCTGCCTGTTAGACATCGTATTATATTTTTATTTTGAATTGCATTATATTATATCCATACTAATGTTAATTGATTTCATCTGCTACATCACATTGCTTTTCTTTAACGTTATCAACATTACGTTACACGGTGATGACAAAGCCACATTACATTTCCTTCTACAGTACGATCATCATAATGCACAAGGCATTAATTCAACGATCGTTTCTAAACAAAACCACATTCTAAGTCATAATCGAACGGACAGGTCATCGCAGTGGCGGCTTCAGGATTGCTTGCGCGGGGGGTCAAGAACATTTCCAGAGGAGCGCCACCTTCTGGCAGTCCACCATGCACGGGTCTGGTCTGGGGGCCCCGGCATATAACCAAGAGGAGCGCGGGGACCGCCCCTCCCCACGCCTGTAGCTAAATCCGCCACTGGTCCATCGATAGTCCGCTATACATTTCGTTAACATTATTAACATTGCAGTACATTAGTTGATACTGAAGAAATCGCCATGCTTTTTGTTAACATTAATCACATTGCATAGCATTGCACGTACTGTAGGCAGTATTTCTCGCGCTACACAGTTTTGTTTCATCGGTATTTTTCAAGAGCAGTTTGTCTTGTCGCCGTCTCGCCAACTGTGTCATTTTGGATTTGTTTACGTTGACTTTTGTTCAACATTTCATGGTTTCAAATGACGTGAAGATGCCTATAAACGACATCTCGAAGCGTAGAACGTACTCATGTGACCAGCTACTTAGACTGCGTACATTTGCCAGCTTTGAACCGTTAATTACTACCAGGCGGACAGCCCGAGGCTGCAGACCCGGGCGCTGTCGGAAACCAGCCCCTAAGCAGCTAAGGAGTCTGGCTGCTTTGGCGTCGTACTATCTCCGACAAATCGCTCAGTCAGGCCGCCTCAGAGCCTTAACGAGGCACCTAACGCCAAGACGACTGGCCGAGTGCTACACCGACCACCTGTCCTTATTCGTCCCCCTAGAGCGAGAAATGCCGTACAGCGTGCCAGTTGGACCAGCTTCGGAGGCCTCAATATACGATCACGGTCGATGACGTCAGAGCACTTATGCAGGACGAGAAGTTCACAGTGCTTGCCCTGACGGAAACCTCACACAAACGAGGACTCCGACTGCACGTTCATCAATTGTTTCGGCGGGCAACGACCAAACCTGCTTGAGGCTGTCAGATCGAATGACGCTAAGCGGTGTCAGGGCAAGGGCATGGGCAAATCTGTGAACCATGGCGGCATTGCCATCGTCGCCACGCAAGGTATCGCCTTGTCTAAGGTCAACCTCAGGCAGAATGTGACATTGTTTGAATACCTGTGCTGTCGGACGACCTCGGGGTAGAAACCACATGTTCGTCGTCCTATGCCGGCCGGCAGGGGTCAGAAGCAATCAAGCCGAAGTTCTGTGATGAGCTTTCCTCGCTTCTTTCAGCTCGCCAGTATGTTTCTGCCAATCATCATCACTAGAGACATAAATATACTCCTTGAGCGAGCGCTAGACCCGGAAGTCATAAAATACAATGAAATCCTGGTGACAAACGGTTTTTAGCAGCAGATGGCGGCGGCCTTATGGACCTGATGGCGACCTGATGGACGAACTCGGCGGCCTGCTGGACCACGTGATCAAGCCCGATAGCGCGTCGCCACCCGACGTCCTGGTCACTGATGTCGGCGGATTGTCGGACCACGTGCTAGTGTCAGGGTCCGTCAATATGACTCCACCAGCTCCGAATTACAAGACGATCGCTAGGCGCAAGTGACAGCATTTCAACACCACTGCATGCCTTCCTGGACGAACTCTCAAAGTCGGAACTCTGTGCAATCGGTGGCCTGACGATTGATACCTCTGCAGACGATCTTGCAAATATTTTCGATTCAGTACTCAGCGGTCTTCTTGGTCAGCATGCTCCCGTTTAGGAGTTTATTGGGCGCTTGGTTCGACAACGAATGTCGTGAAGCTAGGCGGATGGCTCGACGTCTTGACCGACGTTCTCAGACCGACAATGCTCGTGTAGAGAGTAAACAAGCATGCGTTCGGCTAGGAAACTGTCCCACAAGAAAGCCTCTAATTACCGGAAGTCGAAAATAACGTCGGCGGGGACCAATCAGTGTCACGTGTGGCAATCAGTGAACTAGCTGCTTGGCGAAGGCAAAGTCACCTCAAGGTCAAGGTCTTTTCTGCTGCTACTTACCATGACTACATGGAATCGAAAATCGCTGACATCCGAGCATCGACGTCTGACGCGATCAGGGCGTCATCCACCAATTGCCCTTCCCAGGCATGCATATAAGTTTAGACCGATTACTGCGCGGAACGTCAGTAAGGTAATTCTCTCGTCACCAGCGAAACAGAGCTCTCTTGACACACTTCCAGCATGGATGATGAGGCTGATGAAGGAGGCGGCCACGCTGCTGGCGCATTTCTTTTTGCTCGGATGTTCAACCATTCATTTGCCACCGGCTGTTTTCCGTCCAAATGGAAACACGCAATGGTAACGCCCTACTCACGCACAAGGCTCTGAATGGTCTGATGCCGGACTATATATTCGAATTCTGCACTCGAGCAGCAGACAATCAGAACAAATTTCGGCTGCGGTCCTCATCGAGGAATCAACTGCATGACCTGCTATCTTCCACGAGGTTCGGCGAATGTTCCTTGTCTGTCGCCGGACCCACTGCGTGGAACAGTCTTCCTGACCATGTGAAGAATGCAGCATTTCTGGACATATTCAAGTCATGACTCAAGACCTGTCTTACTTATTAACATATCATATGACTGTCGTTGATTTTTTAACTCGTGTACAGCGCACTTTTCTCGGTCTCGATCGGGCTACGGTGCTGTATAAATCTCTCATTATTACTAATACTACTGCTACCACCACCACTATTACTACTACTACTACTGCTACTACCACTACCACTACTACTACTACTACTATTACTACCACCACTGCTACCACTACTACTACCACTACTACTGCTACTACTGCAGAATCCTCGTGGTCGACTAGGCTGACCTGAGTATCAAATGGAAATTCTCCGAGTTCAAGGTTTTCGAGAAAGCAGCCCTTGATTCTGCGCCGCTCGTAGACGGTAGCCTCACCCTTAGGGTTAAAGGTCAACGTCTGCCAGATCGTTTCCTTTGGTTCACCCAGGCTGTTCTCAACGTAAAGCTTCGGGTTCCAGTACCTCTCCCACTCTATGTCCTCGACATTCTGAAGCCAGCACAAACAACTTATAGACAAACTCAGGCATGTCTATACAGATACGGACGGAGACACTCACACAGACAGAGACAAAAAGAGATAGGAAGGTATACATACAGCAGACAAGCACTGACATACACAGACAGGTAGGATTTGAGATTTTATGGCCGCGTCTTCTGTTCGAATCGGCTTGTCCGTCCGTCCGTCCGTCCGTCCGTCCGTCCGTCCGTCCGTCCGTACGACCGACCGACCGTCAGACTGACTGACTGACTGACTGACTGACTGACTGACTGACTGACTGACTAGGTAGAGTGACTGACTTTCTGGTTGACTGGCTGATGTAATCGGATATTTAAAGCGATGCTTATTATGTGTCGTTCTTCCCCAAGATACAGTCTCTGTGTGTGGGCCTTCAGCAAACAGACTACCTTGGAAAAGGGAAACAAATAACTCAGTCAGCTAAATGCAAATGTAAATGTAAACGTTTTGCTACAGCGACCCTGTGGCATCGACCCAGCTCATTTTTCAACGGACTGATCGGATAAGATCCTTCATTACTGCTGCCCGTTTGAATGGGTGTCCCGCCACCAAGGTCCCCATGTATGCACCGTGCTATTCCAAGATTCAATATGTCTTGTTCTCTTGTTATTTCCGACTGGGAAACGGTAACTGATGAACGGGATGGGGTAAGTTCACACTTAACACAGTGTCTGCTAGACCAGACATTACTTTCAGACCTATCATATTTCGACCGAACTACATCAACAGGTTACGTACGAATTTCGACTACGTCATATATCAGATCACATCACATCATATGATACCATATTATACATTAGGTTTCTAGAATGCTGGCAGTCGTACACTGTCTGGTATCAAAACACATTCGTTGAAACTTGTCGCTAGACACTTTTGTTTAATTATTTCATAGGCCACAGTAGTGCCTGTCGCAGTGACTGTGCTCTACTATAAGGCAAATGATGTGGAAGACCAGTCAGGTTGCACTGGTGTGGCTCTTAGCAGACATTATGCTTCAAAGAGTGTTAAGAATATAGGCAGGAGGAAGGAGAAAAGGCAGAAAGGCTGGGAATGTCAGAGGAGAGTGAAACAGAGGAGTAGAGAAGGTTGAGAAAAACTAAATAATGAATAATGAATAGGATTTAGAGGACGAAAGGATCAAGAGGAGGATTAGGAATAGAAGAAAGAGGATGAGGAGAAGGAGATAGACTATGTGAGGAATAGGATTAAGAGGAAGAGACTGAGAAAGAAGAGGAGTATGAATAGAACGAAGAGGAGAAAGAGGAGGAGGAGGAGGAGGAGAATGAAGATGAAAGGAAGAATAACATTTAGAAGAAGAGACTGAGGAAGCGGAGGAGTAGGAATAGAAGGAGGACGGTGAAAGAGTAGAAGGGTTCTGTAGCATATGAAAACAAGCAGACATAAGGCATCACGTGCCAGAAAATACATCAGAGACACAATGACCTAAAGAGACAATTAGAACCACACTAAATAGACTGGCAGTGTTTAACAGACAAATAGGCAGACAAACAAGCAGGCAGACGGACAGACATATATACACAGACTTTCATATACAAGGAAAGACAGACAAAGATATACAGACAGGTAGACAGACAGAGCCAGACACGCAGATAGACACAGACATAAAGTCAAACAGACGGGTGGAACGACTCAGTTTTCCACCTGCAGCAGAAGAAGCCAGGTGGCGAGGTAAATTTAGACGAGCGGCTGCAAAAAGAGACAGACAAACGGAGACAGACAGCCAGATAGACACAGGCCTCAGCCGGACAGACACAGACAGACAGAGCTGAAAATGTGTCCCCCTGCAGCGTCCGTTGAGCTGAAGCTTTCTCCATGTTACCCCGTAAGTTCGTCACTCCATCATCACCCCTAACATTGGGTTATGCCGGTTTACAAGGGGCTTCTCAACTCCAATGGTATATGAATAATCTGAATAACAATACATCAGACTCGTGGTAAGATTACAGCCCCCTATGAAACAGACTGGTGGCTGTCCGATCCCCCACTGGGGCAGTTACAAATGGCGAGATAAGTAAGTAAGGAAGTAAGACTTTTGTTAGGTGGATAGACAGCAGGAGACGGGAAGGCCAGGGACGAAAGGAGGGCTACCAAGATGGAATCGACGCATGCAGGGAAGGAGGGAAGGAGGGAAGGGACAGGGAGGAAGTTAGAGAGGAAGTGAGATAAGGAAGGAGACAGGAAGGAATGAAGGGAGGGACAGAGGATTGAGAGTGAACCGTAAAGAGGGATAGGATGGAGCGAAAGAGGGAGGAACGAAGAGAGAGAGAGAGAGGAATGAATTGAGGGAGTGAGAGAGGAATGAAGGGACAGTGAGGGTGGCAGGAAGTGAGTAAGAAAGGCAGAAGGGACAGAAGGAGGAATAGAGGGAAATGTGAAAGAGGAATGAAGGAAGTGAGGAACAGTGAGTGGGAGGCAGGGAATCTGGTCGTCGGATGATCGTCGAAATTGCACGAAATTCTTTCAGTCGATCTCGCAACCTCATTCACTTCGTGAAAGACGATGGATGGGGCTTCGGACGGCATCAACCGTCGAATTTTCGACATCGGTTTTCCGTATATCCATAAGCATCTAGTCTGCCTCTGCTTCAGATGCCTGTGTCTGCCTCATTGCCTGTATCTCTTCGTATATGTCCATGTGTCTGCTTCTGTGTCAGCTTCTGTGTCTGCTTTTGTGTCTGCTTCTGTGTCTGTACGTCTGTCTCTGTGTTTGTCTGTCTCTTCCTCAGCTTCTGTCGCTGTCTCTGTGTCTGTCAGTTTCCTCTGTCTCTGTCTGTGTTGGTGTCCGACTCTGTCTCTGTCTGCGTGTCTGTATCTCTGTCTGCGTCACCCTCTGTATTTGTGTATGTCTCTGTGCACGTGCGTATCTGTTTCTGCCCCTCTTCCTTTTCCGTATGTTTCTGTGGGTCTATCTATCTGTGTTTCTGTTCAAGTTTCTATCACTGTGTTTCACCCGTCGTCACTGTCTCTGTTTTTTACCATACACTGCACAGCATTGCATTACATCATTAACATTGACACGCACTTTATTGTTTTCTATTGCAAAGCACTTTCTCGCATTGTAGTACATTGCAATACATTATGAATCGCGCAGTACATGAGTAAGTAAGTGAGTTGTTGCGCACCAGAGCCATTTGTCCGTCGAAGGCTGGTTCCCTCCATCTGGCCTGGATGAACGCATCGGCCATGAAGTTCTCCTTCATCGTATCGATCTCACCGATTTTCAGAAACACGACCCGTATGTACAGAGTGACCTGTGACACGCAGTTCAAATGCCAGTCTGTAATATTAGAAACAGGCATGGCGATGACAGTACCAATCGTTTGATCAATCAGTACCTGATCGAACGACAAGTAAATGAATAGGCCTAACAGCACGCGGCAGCATCAAAGCAACCCAACCTGTAGCACAGTTAGCCCTGCAAGATAAACAGGGTAGCCTAATCTGGGACTTAGTACTCGGCGGGAGTGCGGACATCCGCAAGAGGAGATGGTGAGGGCAATGCCAAATGCGGTCAAAGTAGGTCATTTTGTGGACGTCCTTTACAGATGACCCCATGGATGTGTAGATGTATGTATGTATGTATGAATGGATGGATGGATGGATGGACGGACGGACGGGCGGACGGATGGATAGAAGGACGGACAGTTGCATGTATGTATGGATAGACGGAGGGACGGACGGAGACGAATGGACTGATTGATTGATTGATTGTTTGTCAGCAAAGGGACATATCTGACCATTTGACTCAGATCGATCTATCAGTCAAAAAGACAAAAGACAGACTGATTGACTGACAGACTAAATGACGGCTGACAAACAAACAGACGAAGATTCCTATATTCCATGAAATAAGCAGACATATAAGCCGGCAGATAGACAAGCAGTCAGGCAAATAAATAGGCAGAGAGACAAGCAACCTGACAGAGATACAAAAAGACGGACAGACAAACGAACAGACAAGCTGGAAAGCATGCAGATGGACTAACAGACAGACAAGCAGGAAGACTTGCATTCAGAGACACGAAGACAGACAGAGTATATATTACCGAATGAGTTAGAAGAATGGATTAGAAGCAGCTGGAAAAACAGAGAAGAGTAGGGGCCTACAGAATGCAAGAAAATTTACTGGGTTCGGGGTGGTTAAGGGTTGAAGGTTAATGAAGCAGACGTCAATCTGACCGACCTTGTCTGTCCTCGTGGCAACCTTTGGCAGCGCGGCTCCAAGAATCGGTGCCCTGGTGGCGTCAACAGCAGACTTGAGCGTCCATCTGTCCTTGTTCAGTCTCTTGTTCATCAGTTGGCACTGGACGTTGATGCTTTTCTCGAGGGAAACCAAGGCCCCGATGAGGGTCCCGTCAACTTCCCCCGTCTCAGCCGACGCAGCCTCTTCCATCTCCGTCGCTAAGTCACCAGCAACCGTATGAAAATCATCATCATCGTCCTCCTCCTGCTCTTCGTCGTCTTCGTCCTCTTCCTCCTCCTCCTCGTCGTCGTCATCATCGCCACCCGGCTTATGGTGGGTGGCGCTCGATGCCAGCAGTTGATGATGTTGATGTTGCGAGGGGGAGTGTCTGGCTATTCCATCCGCCTCGCACACACCTCCGCCGGGGTGGCCACATCGGCCAGGGACCAGGCACCACTGTCCGTCACCAGTTGCGGGTGGTATGTGAACTCCGCAGTCCCGCTGACGCCCGAAAGACGAGACCTGACGCGTCGACCGTGCGCCGTTATTGGCTTCGACGCCTCCTGTCACCGTCAGCAGACGAAACTGGCTCAGGTTCGACTCCAGGATGGCGAGTTTGGCGTCTCAGACAAAAGCAGACGTTTTACTTCCTACTTCAAACCAGGCTGGACTTTCAAGATTTGCATCTCTCAACCTGAAAGTCAGTCACGGCGAGCGCCACTCCAGAATAACGCAAACGGTTTAATTTCCTAGTTTGAAAGAGACTGGGTATTCAAGATCTCCATCTCTTAGTCTGAAAGTCAAGGCCACTCCTGATGAATCTTTTGAAGAAGGTTAATCCACAAGTTCGTAAGGTTTTCTATAAACTGCGAATGCAGTGTACATCCTGTTCGCAATCCAAAATACAAGCGCTCGATCTCTTCTGTAAATTATATAAATCTAATTTGTTCTGCTCTTATCTCCAAATAACTCAATTCACAATAACTCAGTTCAAGTATCTCAATCTAAAAGCAAACGCATGGGCGATCATTCTTACAAATTCTTTAACTCCAGTTGGTCAAACGTCAATCAACCACTTCAATCCAATTAGCTCATTCAAAATACCTAAATTCAAGTAATTCATTGACTCTAGTTTCCCACTCCCTATTCCAAATACCTCATTCTAAATGTGTTGAACGTCAATCCATTTTACACAATCGCAAACTGCCTCAAAAAATCAGTTTCTCAATAGCATAGCTTCTTTGAAATCTTAAACTTTCTAAACACGACAACTCAATTATTCCTGCACAAACCTCAAATACCTCATGTCCTAAATATACCTCAGCTGCGAGGTACCTCAGTTCCCGAATACCTGTACGCATTCCTTTATTTCTCCAGCGTACCACATCCACAGTACTTTGCTTGTAACTGCGTACTTCGAACTGAGTGTGTACAGCCCTCTGTCGACGAACAGAAAGGCCTCTATCCGCCTGAGTATGTCTACATGAATGCGTGTTTGTCTCTGTGCCTCTGTTTTCGTTTGGCCTATTCTCAATATACCTGTGAAAACATAAGTCAAACCATACATATATGTATATATATTTATGCATGTATGTATGTATACATATGGTATATATGTGGCATATATGATTTATATATGGCACATATGTGGTGTATGTGTGGTATATATAAGCTTGTGGTAGGAAGAGTCGAGCGAGCAATGTTTCTGTTGGATACAACATATGAATATCTATCAACAACATTTTATGGCTATTGGCCAATATAGAGAAATAAGGTCTGACGATCGGCCTAGTCGAGCTGAAGGTAACACATATGCTATGCAACGCAATAGAAGACAGACACACAGACACACAGACAGACAGACAGACAGACAGACAGACAGAGAGGAGAGAGAAGAGTTGAGAAGAATAGAGCAGAAAGTGGGTAGGTTGGGCTAGGGTATAGGTTAGCCTAGGGTAGGTTAGGCTAGGGTAGAGTCGGGTAGGGCAAATGGGGAAAAGTAAATGAAAAGGAAGGCACAGAGAAGCAAAGCGAAGCAGACAATGTATCATTCGAGTGCGTGGGAAAGCGCCACAAGGCAAAAGCGGAGAGACTGTGTAAAAGGAGATAACACTATCACCTTCCTCATCCCGATCATCTATTCTCATCATCACCATTATCATCGCCATCATTATCACCATCATCGCTGTCGTCGTCATGTTTATTTTGTCTGGACACATAAAGCGACATCCTGTGAGACATCGAGATTAAAAAATTGACAAAAACACAGACAGGGAAGCAGACAACTGGGCAGACATGGGACAGAAAGACGGACTGTCAGTCAAACAGTGAGACTGACTGGCAGAATCAAGCAGACGACAGCAGACAAAGCTGGGCTGACAGAGACAAAACGACAGACAGACAAAACGACAGACAGACAAAACGACAGACAGACAAAACGACAGACAGACAAAACGACAGACAGACAGAGAGACTGATAAAGGACTGATACAGGCCTATAGAAAGATACCGAAAGAGGGATGGACTGGGTGATAGGCAGAGAGAAATAGACAAACGGAGGCAGACCGATAGACAGAAACAGAGACAGAGATGGAGACACAGAAAAGGGACTGACGGACAACGGAAAAACGAGCTCGGGTATTGGAAAAACATGGACTCGATTAGACCATCGGTCGAGTAAATATTGAATCTATTAAACTCTCCGAACCACACACTCCGACATTTCCTTTGTATTCATACATTCATATTATGTTGCTAGCAATACAGTATGACACAAAAACATACTGGAACATGTAGGCAGTCATACAGAGACAACACAACGGCAGATAGACAAACATGTACATTTACATTTTACATTTAGACAGAGGCTTATGTATATGACAACAGATGTCGACAGAATTAATAAGGTAAGTGATTATATATACTCTTGAATATCTGTAGTCTTTTTGACTATAAAGCGTCCCATAGACGCCATTGTCGTCGATCATTATCGAAAAAGCAATTTTATATAAAAGTTTTCTCATTCGATTCAGCAGCTTTCGGTCCACATTTGCACGCGTCCGTTTTACAGTGGGACAGTTGTGTGCGTTCGGGTATATTATGTACAAGGCACGCAAATGCACATTATGCACATGTAGGCCTACACGTGAATGTGAACATTAACGCTCCGACGTCTGAAAGCTTAGTGACGTAATCTTAATAGTTATCGATGGTTCATTTATGTGCAAGATATCTAGATTATGTGTTTATATTTCTGAAAAAGAAATAGAAATATGAATTAAATCCATTTATAACTTGGCAAACACCTTTAGAATGCGCAAATGTTAGACATTCCTTGACCTATATCTATATTGTAGCCAATACATTTGTATATTATATAGGCCTACAGCATACATACAAAACAAGCAAGCATTTGGAAAAATGAACAGAAGATAGAAAAGCAAGAATTTGAAAAATTAACAGGATAATGGAAAAGCAGGGAAATAAAAATCCAAAGCAAGAATATGTGAGACAATGATAGAACGCATTCACCCATAAGAATCAGAATGATGGACAAGGTGAAAGCAAGATGAGAAAAGAATTTCGCAGCAGAAATGAGTTGGTTACGGAATATTGCAGGATTAGAAAGAAAGAAAAAGAAAGGAAGACAATGCTTGATGGCCAATCATAATCAGACTTGGACTAAACAGGATAGAAGCGCTGGACTTGATAAATGACCGAAGAAATGGAAGTCATTTATTCGCCCCATCGCCGCCAAATAGCTGGCGTTAGGATGTGATGAGAAGGAGGAGGAGAAAGAGAAAGAGGAGTAGGATTCATGCAAATATACATAATATTGTATTTACATATGATTATGTACCATAGTAATTTAATTTATATGATTATATAAACTTACAGTGCAAGCATATAATATTGTATTTTTATATGATTCTGTACACGTGTATATGATGTATTTATATATGATTATATGTATTATATAATTATATGAATATATCTATAAACATCTAACGCTGAAATAGTGTCTTATGTTGACAGACATCAATGCATGTGGCGAATATAGCCGACCTTCTTTCAATGAGGTTCCACTGTAGCTGAGTGAGTCCGGAGAGGGATAAGAGACATCTGGTGAGAGTTCTTAAACGGTCTTTTCAGTTGAACTAGCTCCAGCGATTTTTCTGATTTAGCAAGACAGGTCCTTTACCGATCAGTCCATCATGAGTAGAGTGGATCCTATAACCCCTGGTCAGGTATTTTCAAGGCATGGACAGGGTGGGAATTTTAGGGGTCTGAGAAAAGGAAACTTCCAATCATTGGTCAGACTATATAGCTCGCATTGAAGCAATTTTTCCTCATTTCGATCCCGTCTATAAGTCATATCTCCAGTGGTTCAGAGACTGCAGACTATATCGTCGTTGAATTAATAATTCTATATCCACAACCTGGTCGTTTGATGCATGCAGGTCACACCAGAGTCGGACTGGGGCTCTTTTGGGACCCTTGCCACTTCAGTCATGCAAGGGGCCCCAGGCCCAGCCTGGCCCATAAAATGCAGCATTAGACTAATTCATTTATTTTAGACATACCCTGCACATACAAAATTCTAATATAAATAATAATAACAACATTAATAATAATGACAGGCCTCAAACGTTGCACCGCGCGCTGAAACCAGAGGGGACCATGTGCCATGGCACACGGCACAATGGCCAGTCCGCCACTGGGTCAGACAGACAGAGACAACTATCAAAGATAAGCATACTCATCCTCTGAGAAGTTCCAAAAGGCGCTACATAAATGTCTAGATGCGTACATACTCGAACACAGGTCGTAAGCAAAGACATCATGCATATTAATATTCAAGATGTCTATGGTCGTAAGTGGAGATCAAAATGACAAAAAACTTAACTGGCCAGATACAGTTGAGAAAAATCACTCCGGAAACTTGACCCAATGACCGAAAACTCTTGCCCAAATCAGTTTTTACTGTAATGTAACTGGTACTGTAATGTACCTCTGTGGTAAAACGTAATCGTAAATTCGAAAACTTTTAAAGCGCTACGTAAAACTAAGCGCGGGGTACCAACTTATTCACAAACGCTGCGTCAAGTCAGCGGAATTGCAGAGATGCCATGTAAAAAACAAGATCCGGTTTCCGAAGATTAGAGACATTACAGTCCCGTGGGTTGTGTTTAGGTTGATAGAAACGGGAAGATGGCCGATTGGAAGGACATGCATAGGGCCTACATACATGAATGAATGTACATATCGCAATTAGATTAGGGTTGAATACAAGCGCGTTTGAGCTCTTGCTGAAGGGTGCTAAGTAAAATGTTCATGCACATATGATTACAACTTGATTCGCACAACATGAGTCTGAGGAGTAGGCTCTATGCATTTCTTGCAGATACTGTGGCTGAACAGAATCCAGTCAAAATCACACCAGTTGTGAACGTAATTTTTCCAATGTTGAGTAAGCGCGCGTTTGTATATAAAATTTCCATGACGTCATTGCGATCATATATCGGGTTGTTGACTGGTTTGAGCACGCTCCGAGCACTTGTTGATCATGTCCTTGCTGCTACTGGGAGGGCTGGCTGCAACGTATCGAACACGTGCTGCGGAGTTGGTGTGACGTCGGCTGGTGGGTTTCCCGCGCTGTGGCACGAATTTTCTGTGGTATAATGTCGATAAGTTATCTGGTTGTTAACTTGTTTTGATTGGTTGGCATTCAGCCATTATAAATTTACGCTTTTGTTTGGTGATGTTTCGCGTGGAAACTTTAATAATTCTGATTGGTAGGCCCTCGCGCCCATTGTCTGTTGTCAGCGGCGACCCTTTGATTTCGCGTGCTGTACAAAAATAACCATGTAGGCCTACAAAACTCAGATGTGGACCTCCGTATTAGGCATGACCCCTCCCTTTGTCCGCAGTTGAGTGACCCTCCCTTCACTTTGCGGACGACCTTATAAACGTCTACCTAAGATGTTGTAGAGATAGTTCATTGTGCACTCAGTTGGTGAATAAAAGCATAATTGGTTCTTGATTATTCATCATCGAATATTCGTTTGTACAGCTAATATTTTGGAAAATGAGTAATTCTGATTTAATATGCTACATAAAATCGAAAAACTGTCTTCACGAGTTAACGCTATGCTACAAATTGGGCGAGTCTACAGTTTAAAACGCGATTGATTGACACATTCGCAAGGTCCTAACAGCGTCCCTTTGTCCGATACAGCAGTATGAGAGTATCACACCCAGATGTGCGGACATCAGCAAATGCAGATAAGGTGGAGGGCGGTCACCAAAGTAAGTCACTTTTGCGGACGTCCTTTGTGGATGAGCAAAAAACAAGTAAAGACTTCTCAACAAAACAGAGAATCATGACGACTTCAATTTCTAGCAACCTCCTACAAAATATACAGCAGTGTTGTCGTGCACCTAAAAATTGCCTAAAACAGTTCAAACTTAGACCCAAATTTAGACAAGCTAAGTAATTGTACAAGAACAGTAAGATAAAGTAAGGGTAGGTAATTGGGCAAGCAAGGGGTAGGCATGGGAAAGGAAAGTAAGTAAAGACAAGAAAGGCAAGCCGAAGTCTAGTAATATAATAAGTAGTACAATTTAGGTTAGTTAGATAAGTTTAAGAGATAGATAGTTGAGTTCAATTAGATAATGTAAGGTAACTGTACAACTTCAAGCCTTCATCAGTTGAAGTCCATGCAGAAACAGTTCTGTGCTTTTATTATTTGTTTTTGACAACAGTTGCCAAACGTTGCATGGCTCAAACCATTTGCACCTAACACACCGGATTAGATTCCAAGACAGCCACTTTACCAATCGAAAAAGATTGCATCAATGGAAGTTGCAGAACTCTTGCATAACAGTAAAAGCAGTTGACGAGACTTCTATGTTATCATTTTAACTGAAAAATCTATAGCAGTTGTAATCACCAAAACTACTTTTACCATAAAGAAAAACGAGTTTCTGTTATGCACAAAAATTGTTTATATACTGGCAATAAAATCGGGTTTGGTCTGGAAAAATGGCAACAACCATTTTTATGCCAAGAAAATTGATGCAAAAGCCATTTTAAAGAAGAGAAAATGTGTGCCAAACCCAGTTCCAGCAACAGAGTCAACTGGTGTCAAGTCCATTTAATTTGGCAGAAAACTATTTTAGTGCAGACAGAAAAGGTGACAAAAACCATTTTAGTGAGCAGAAAATCAACGCAACCATTTCACTGTGCAGAAAGATGGTGCCAATATGGTTTTCGTTGAGCAAAAAAAACATGCACCAAAACAGCTTTTGGAGCAAAAGAAACAGTAGCCTCTCATGTTATTAATAGGGTCTTCCAGATTCGTGCAGTGGCTGGCCATGCAGTCAGTGTATCGTTTCTCACCCCCAGCACCGGCCCAAACCATAAACACAACTCAGTTCCACAGTTTGCATCCAACATCGGTCCCTGGAACGCATCAATCATGAATCGTGACGGAACATCAATCATTTTGAATCACGAATCGCTGTTTCCTGAATCCTCTGCATTGTCACATGGCACCTCCTCGTTATCATCATCGTCCTCATCGACGTAATCTTCATCGTCGTAGAAGTCTAGATCCGTCAGGTTTTCCTGAGTAGAGGCAGCTGGTCGTGATGTCACGCAGTACTCCTGAAGCGTCGTTGGAACAGTGACACCATCCTTTGCGGCATCCATTTTTGTTGTCTGAACCTGCTTCCTGAAAAGTAAAGACAAGAGGTGAGGCCATGTAAGATATAGTGTAGTAGCATATAGAAAGGTAAGTTATAATAAAAGGTTACACAAAGCAAGGTTGTGTCAGGTAAGGCAAGATAAAGTAAGGAATGGTATAGCAAAGTAACAAGAAGTAGTAAAGTAAGGCATAGTATTGGAAGGCACGGGATAATAAGGTTATGCACAGAAAGGTTAGGTATACAAACGCAATGTATATTACAGGTAGGGAAATTGTAATTTGTAATTGTTATTGTAACCAGAAATTTGTTTAGTGCTGCTTCAAGAGAAACTAATCAGAGATGCTCTCTGCACTAGCCTTAACTATATTAAATGCAGCGGTAAGCTCATGCACACATGCAGAGCCCTACCAACAAGATTCCCAACTAGCTGGCAGATAACAGCATGTTGAGAGTTTCTGAAGCATGTAGCACTGAGAAAGAGTAACAATAAGCAGTATGATCCGCCGCCGATGGCTCACGGTTGTCTCACCGTCCAGCAGTCCCTTGTCAATGGAAGATGACGTACTTTCCTGATATTCTTCAACCTGCCAGATATGTGCAGGACAGCCATTTGGCCACTGGCCAGTCGGTAGTTCAGCTGTTCCACAGTTGATGATCGGTGCCACTCCAAAGACTCTTTGCCCTTCCTCTACCGAATTCCAGAATTCCTGGTGAAGATGGTGTACGTAGGTCTGGAGGTCTGAGGCTTGACTGTCCAGCTGGAATCCTGTACCCCTAAGGCAAGGTAAGGCGAGGTAATCTGGATTCAGAGGGTGAAACGGATGTATACTCCAATAAACTTGGCAGATCAATGTTACGCCCAATTATTTTTTCTGTAATGGCCCAACCCTGCTATCACTCACCACCGAACTGCACATGGAGTTTATCAGAAGATCTATGTAAGAAAATACTTATCCTTCATCAAAGGAGGCATTGAAGGTATGATCTACATTAAGAGGAATCACATCTTATACATGACTTCAGTCTTCAGAGTCTGAAATTATTATTTTTCAAATCCAACCTACATAAATGACTTTAATGTACACATTCAGCACTAATTAAACCAAGAATATAGTTATCCTTCTCGTGAAAGGCAATAATGTGATTTTCCTTTTCCAAGAGACAGCATCATGAGAAGGTTTCTTGCATCGGACGTGACAAGTCCAAACTGAAATTTCTTAAAGTAGGGTCAACAGTTCAATGAACTCTGTGATGCAGGAACTCTATGAAAGCCAGTCCATAAGTTCATTGTCACAAGTTAGACTTTCTGAAAGAAGTGAAGATTGCAACGATACCACGATGCAATTCCGTATGCACATCTGCCGAGTTGCATGCAATTTCGACGATACTAAAATCTCAGTATCACTGATCCGACTATTCAATCGTTAGACTGTCCTCTGCTTGAATTCTCTACTTGAATAACTAGAATCCATTGATCCTTAATGAATAAACATTCTCCATAACTATATTGCAACACAGTTACACAAAGAACTCTATGGCCAAGTCTTTAACAATGTTCAGTTTGTAGAGCTGACGATGAATAGGTCACCAGAGTCGATCGGTTCTTTCAACTTTCTTGATGGCCGCTGTGTTTCTTTATTTCAACTATTCTTGCTGGATTTTAATTTGACATGGCATCTTTAGTTCCTAGATCCAATAGTAACTGATTACATCACAAATTTCATTACTGTTGTCTTTAATTCATATAATAGACAGCCATACTGCCTTTGTATACATATTTACATTTTATTCCAATGGTGCCAAATCACTAAGTTAAAGGCATCATTTTAATTAAATTACCCTAATTATTTAATAGAATATTTAAATAAACAAATAAGACATCTGAGGGGAGTGAAATCACTACACAATATGGTAACAAATGTTTCAGAAACTTTCTAGGATTGAGTGTTGCTGACCTGATGACCATCTCATATTCACTGTTTCGACCTTTCGAATCTCTCCAGTTGCGATAGGAGACTGAAGCATCAACGTTGGCTGGAGACGACGTGTTCGGTTCATTTAGAAGTGAAATGATGCTCATCAGGATTGTCCTGTTCAAACAGTTAAGAGTTCTGTTAAAGGTCATGTGGGCAAATGGGTCAGCCACTAGCTTATTTGGTCAAATTACCAGCTCAGTCAGTACTGAAGTCATCACCTGTGCTCTCTCATTTGGCTGATGGATATGTGCCATATTAAGATATGCTTGCTTACCTACTCATGCCTCTGATGTGTCTCTCTTGAAGATCTGCTATATAAATCTGTTATTACAGTTATAATTACATCTAAGAAAGTAATTATATATATATATATATATATATATATATATATATATATATATATATATATATATATATATATATATATATATATATATATATATATTCTTTATTTTTGCACAAGGCAGACAATGAAAACAAATACAGATATAAGAAAACTTACACTATCTCTCCACTGGAGATGAAAGTTAATATTCTTTGGTTTGTTGAATGTCAAAAATCACAATGACAAAATGATTAAAAACTTAAGTCTTTTAGAAAATTAATTTTTTAAACATTATTTAAACAAATCAATTAAAAACTGAATTATTTTGAAACTGGAATGGTCTCAAATTAATCTAGCCGAATAAAAAATAAAAAGGCAGAAACTTCAATGACATTAAAAATCATCCTTTTATAAGTCTAAACAATTAAAAATTAATTAACTTAAATCACTTACAAATGGGTTATCAATTCAATTACAGACATAGTAAACCAAACCAGTTCGACCGACCTGACATTCTGTGTTGGGTTCCATCTTTCCGATGCTAGTTCTCCACTCAGGGGATCATCAGTAGGCGGATGGAGTATGGAAATGCAGACATCACCATTCTGCAAAACAGATTTATGGGTAATCAAGTTCAGGTAAAATCAGGTAAGTTTAGGTAAGGTAAGGCAAGGCAAGATAACATAGGACAAATTAATGTAAGGCAAGAACAGGCAGGTTTAGGTGAAGGTAAAGCTAAGGTAAAGTAAGGTAATGTTAGAAAGGTATGGTAAGACAATTTGAAGTATATCACAAAACTACGGTAAGACAATTCGAAGTACATCACAAAAGTGGTGCACACATGACTACCTAACTGATCTTCTCAAGTGTGTTTTAAGACGATCCGAAAATGTATGCTGCGCAGAGTCACATCCAACAGAATACATATGCAACAAAACATATGCAACAGAATGCATATGCAACAAAACATATGCAACAGAATGCATATGCAACAGAATTCTGGAATTTAAAGTAAGTGAACTTAATGAAAACTAAGGAAAGGGGAACAGAACTTGTGTACATTTTATGCAATTTGGTGGATGAAATTTAAATTAGTTATAAATATCACTAATCATTATTATCACTAATTAAGTTACAGTCTAAGATAAAGTATTTCAATAATGTCCTGCCTTCTTGATGGTTGGGCCATCTGTTGGGAATAACCTCCCTTTGCATCTGCATGTCCTACTGGCTAGAGAACCCATATGCACCTTTAGCTAACACTTGAAAATTATTCTTTTTCTCCAGGCCTGGGCTGGAAGCACCTCTGATTAGATACATAAAGATGCTACATAAATACACTGAGTAAACAAATGAATTAATGAAGATATATTAAACAAAGGATTCTATCTAATGTAAGTTCAGGCACAGTAAGTTAAAGCAAGGAAAAGTAATTGTTCATAACTGTTGCCTCTTCCTACAAGAGTTTGGCAGCTTAAGTATCATTAATCATTATTACAACTAGCTCTAATTACTCATAACTGACCTCATAGATGTTTGGATGCCACATCTTCGTTAGAAACTTCACACTTGGAGGTGAATAAGGATAATCTGGTGGAAACTTCATTAATGCCTACAGACAACATAATAAGAATTAAATGATTTTAATTATCATTATAATGACATCTCTCAGGAACAAAGGATTCAGGATCTAACTTGTTTACTTACTTTATTATATATGGGACAATAAGATGGTCTAACTCAGTTGAAGTTATGTTTTATCACAGTAGTAAAGATGCGACACGATGAGAAAAGAAAGTTTTGAAAAATCGTTTTATAAATTGTTTGAAATGTGACAACTTATTAACTACAGCATGATAACATTTATCAAATTATCACTAAGAACAAAGGTAAGCACATATGACAGAAACTTCTATGGCGCCTGTCTTTTGTTCTGCGTTGACCTTTATACCAGCACTACAGAAGCCCTCAGGTTGGATTAGATAAGATGCATCAGACTGTATTTGATTCCAACTTCTAATTTAATCTAATCTAATCTAGTGGCATCAAGTGAAATCTTGTTTTAGGTCTGGTAATTCCAGCTACTTATAAACAATATGGCCACCCTAGATTGTGAGAGAAAATAGACGCACTGTAGGCCTACCTGAAATAATCCAAAAAGAAATACATGAGTAAGACGGTAACATAACAGTTTCTCAAAATACTTGTATTTCTTATAAAGAATTAATAAACGCTGTAGGTTAGTGACAAGCACAGAAGAAAGTTTAAGAAGATGTAACTGCCATGAAATGTGCAGTACCATATAAACTTATTCACGTATGTCGAAAAAAAATTTGGCACACATCCACATGTTCTCCAAATTTTGTGTATGTACATCATTGTAATCTGAATCAGAAAAGTTTGGTTCATAATGAAACAGGAGTTAAAATCTAGTTTACTGTTTTTATGGCACTGCACACATAATCTGAACTGATTACTTATTTATTAATCATTTATTTCTAGTTAGATAACTTCCAGTAGGCCTTCTCAATTTTTTCTCACAATCTTGGGTGTCCATACTGTTTATACTCAGCCAAAATTACCAGACCAAAAACAAGATATTCCCAGCAACATTATCAGAATGCACAAGACATCATTCGATGATCACTTCAAGTGAAACTGTAGTCAGAAATTGTAATTCATTGAAACGCATGGTTGCAGTCTGATTGCAAACTTTTGTGCCACAGTAGTCATTATCAAGTTGTTTCTTATATTATACTGCTTATAAAAACTTTTATTTTTTATCAGTGTTGGTTAAAGTAAACAATTAGACATTCAATTTACAGAAGCATTCAACATTATATGCCTTTCTGCTTTAAAACACCTATTTATTCAGGGGCCTACCTGAAGTAGTTTATTCTGTATGAGGGGCCATATAAATAGGCAAATACATAACAATAAACACATGTTCAACTAAACTGAAATTTCAGCTGTTGTTGAAAGTTTGCATTTGTTTGCAACCAGTTTCACAAAGGTCTCTTTCTGTCATAGAATACGAATATTTATCACAAAAGCGTGTTTAAAGTCGTCGACTATATTTCTCCTTCATTTGCGTCACAGAATTACTGCAATCGACATGCTTTTGGTGACAGGCGCATAACAGAAATAGCGCACAATAAACTGCGTATTATGAAATTCTTTGTTCTGTCTTATCCACCAACCAATGTCGAAAAACTTACGCCGTCAAAACGGCAATTAAGCTAAAGTTAACGTCATAATTTCCTATCTGTATAGATACAAAGAAAGTACCTTGAAATAACCACCCTCATAGAGGGTTTCTGGCGGTCCAAAAATTGCCACCTCCCAAAGAAAGATATTCGAGTCGTCAGGAAGCCGAACCTTGAATCCTTCGACGGGTTCTTCCTGGATTTTCTTCATTTCCTGCTGTAATGACCTTACGGCGCTTAGCGTTGGAGTAGCCATGTGTTTTTAAAATAAATCTATGAGATTCTGGATGTTCTTAAAATCGATTTATTAACAGTTTTCGCCGAAAATCGCCTAAATATACGCCAGTCGTTATTGTAGTTTAAAGATCTCTGACCTCTTTGACGTATTGACCTGACCCAAAAAGTAGGTCACAACAATCTCATTTTAGTAAGTAAGTAAACTCGTTTTCAACGCGACTTTATCTTATTTGAGTTGGAATATTTTGTCACAATTCTAAAAAATCTACTAAATAAACAACTTCAAAAGTGTCGAACAGAAGCAGATCAAATTCCGGTCGTTGCTTTTACCATTGGATAAGAATGCTACGCAGGAAATGTTTCGCCAGGCGCTATAGAAATTATTCGAACAGCGTGAATTTGAAGGGAAAACCTGTTTTATAAGTTTCTCTGGGCTTCATAAAAAGCTGAAAAAAACTTCAGAAAAACTGCAATGACCACGGCGTGTCAGGTAGTAAACGCGTATCCAAAATAATGTTGTGCACGTGTGAATCTCCGACATCTCTCAATGACAAACTGGCAGCGGTAGGAATTGAAGGATCTCACCATATCAATTCACTGCAAACCGAGCATGGTCGAGGCTATACAGTCGCTATTTAAAACCATATACAATTACATTTACTGGGGCATCTACTGTCACATAACAACACAAGTCTCGATCGAAGACCTATGGCGTCTCTTTCAGTACGTCATCCCATAAGATGCCCTCCTCTGCCTCCGCGGCTGACCTTCCGGGCATGGACTTGGTTTTCGGCTCGATTTTGGAGCGCCATAAGTTGATGCTTTGTGCATTAAATAACGGCGCCATAGAATTTACTATTTCGTAGCAAATTTAGGCCTCCTCCTGCTATTATTACATAGTAACTAAATTAAATAGGCGCTAGATAAATCGGCAAATACATAAAATAAAAATACCAGAACGAATAGCTTACCTACAACACACTTCAGTCCTCCCAACCCTCATATCTTCGCCAGTTATTTATAAACCAACCATTCCGTTCAACCCCCTCCTCTTCTGCACGTATAAAAACCTATCAACAGATATAAATACATTTCCGTTCCGGATTCCGGGTTTCTGTGCTGCCAACTAGCGAAATAGCAGTGCAATATTTGGCATCTCAAATTTCAAAGAGGATTAAACGATAAAAATATTCATGAATCAATAGGAACTGCACAATTTGTTAACGAAAGGCGGATATTAACGAAAATTCGCCCAAAGACCGTATATTGAACAGAATTGTGTGATACACGTACAAACCCATAAACTGCCGAACGAATTATCGCATTCAAATGGGTCTCATCAAATGTATATATTTGCACTCTGGCAGCCGCACTCCTCGAATACAGATTCAAATACAGATTCGCCTATATAAGCAGAATTCACAATTCAGGCCAGGATGGTCATGAGGGTACATAAAGAACACATACGTGGTCCATATGGGTTTCATCAAATGGATATATTTGCACTCTGGCAGCCGCACTCCTCGTATACAGATTCAAATACAGATTCGCCAAAATCCGGAAAATCAGCATATGCAAATACAGATTCGCCTATATAAGCAGAATTCACAATTCAGGCCAGGATGGTCATGAGGGTACATAAAGAACCCATACGTGGTCCATATGGTTCTCATCAAATGGATATATTTGCACTCTGGCAGCCGCACTCCTCGTATACAGATTCAAATACAGATTCGCCAAAATCCGGAAAATCTGCATATACAAATACAGATTCGCCTATAGAAGCAGAATGCACAATTCAGGCCAGGATGGTCATGAGGGTACATAAAGAACCCATACATGGTCCATATGGGTCTCATCAAATGGATATATTTGCACTCTGGCAGCCGCACTCCTCGTATACAGATTCAAATACAGATTCGCCAAAATCCGGAAAATCTGCATATACAAATACAGATTCGCCCATAGAAGCAGAATGCACAATTCAGGCCAGGATGGTCATGAGGGTACATAAAGAACCCATACATGGTCCATATGGGTCTCATAAAATGAATCTAGTTGCACTCTGGCAGCCGCACTCCTCGTATACAGATTCAAATACAGATTCGCCAAAATCCGGAAAATCTGCATATACAAATACAGATTCGCCTATAGAAGCAGAATGCACAATTCAGGCCAGGATGGTCATGAGGGTACATTTAAGAACCCATACATGGTCCATATGGGTCTCATAAAATGGATATATTTGCACTCTGGCAGCCGCACTCCTCGTATACAGATTCAAATACAGATTCGCCAAAATCCGGAAAATCTGCATGTACAAATACAGATTCGCCTATATAAGCAGAATTCACAATTCAGGCCAGCATGGTCATGAGGGTCCATAAGGGAACTATACTTGGTCCATATGGGTCTCATAAAATGAATCTAGTTGCACTCTGGCAGCCGCACTCCTCGTATACAGATTCAAATACAGATTCGCCAAAATCCGGAAAATCTGCATGTACAAATACAGATTCGCCTATAGAAGCAGAATTCACAATTCAGGCCAGGATGGTCATGAGGGTCCATAAGGGAACTATACTTGGTCCATATGGGTCTCATAAAATGAATCTACTTGCACTCTGGCAGTCACACTTCTTGAATACAGATTCAAATACAGATTCGCCAAAATCCGGAAAATCTGCATATACAAATACACATTCGAGGAATTTCGGAAAAATGCTGTGATCATTCTTTCTGCACTTGTGGTGCCCACAAGTATCTGTCCTTAGACCTTTATTATTTACAATCCACTGCACCAGGCACCCGCATAGCCAACCACTTTGGAGCGAAGGTACAGCTGTGCGCTGATGACAATCGGCTTTGCATTGCTCTTTCACCCATCAGTCAGTCTAGGTGAAACTTGGTGAATTTCTCTGTTCTGTTCATGAATGGTTCTATTTCAATGGTTTGGCCAGAAAACCAGATAAATCTGAGGTGATCATGTTTGGCTCATGCCAACGTCTGCGATTTCTCCCTTCACATTCCAGCATTGACCTAGCTGGCACTGTTCCGATATTGAGCAGATTTTTTGGTGTAATTTTGGACAGCAAACTCACATTTCGACCCCACTTTAGAAACTTATGTAAATCTTCTTTCTATCATAGTTGGGCATTACGTCACATCAGGTCTGCTTTTTACCAAAAACATGGCACAAACTGTAACCTGTTGTCTGATCTGATCTCGCCTTGATTATGCCAACGAGGTATTTCAGATCTTGAACTCAAAGGCTTCAGTTCATCCAAAATTTCAAGGATCGTGTGGTGCTGCGTGCACTTCCTCGTACAAATTCCTTAGCTATAGTAAACGAGCTCCATTGAATTCCTCCGAAAATCCGGATAAGATTTAAGGTATCCGGTCTTACCTATAAAATTCATGCCACTAGCACTCCTAAATACCTTAAATGAAAAGTCTCTCTTTGCATCCCTCCTCGCAGCCTACGATCTTCAGGTACGGGTCTTTTCCTGAGCCACGATGCAGAACTGTCCTGGGCTCGCGTTCATTCCACACTGTAGCGCTTCTCTGTATTTTACCTTACTTTGTATCCGATGCAATGCAAAGGCGCTACATTACATAGCAACAAATACTTGAGCAGCGCCGTGTTACAACATCAATCGCATGCTGATTACACCTTACTCAGACACTTGTCCATTATAGAATGCGGGTGACATCGAAGATGCACTTGAGGCAGCGAAGGCGCAGATGCTCAGACGCCGAGAAGAGTACACAAATGAAGGGTCAGGGTGGAGACTCAGAAATGTAGAGGCGCTGAATCTAGGTACGGCTCAGTATCGGCTGTTTCACGACAGCAGTTACATTCGACCGCGCTATGTCGTTAACGTGCAAAACAGAGACAACCGCTGCTTTGAGTGGACTGTGTTGTCGGCAATGTATCCGGCAGAAAAGACTCCCAACGCTCAATCAAATGCAGTGCCCATCTAAGAGAGCTGAATTTCTACGGGATCGAATTTCCAGTAAAGGTGTCCGACGTCGGCAAGTTCGAGCGCCAGAACCTGCCCATAGCGTAAGCGTGTTCGGGTGTGTCGCGAATTCGTTTAAGTTTCAAGGAAAAGCCAATTTCTAATTTCAGTTGTTATTTTTACAATGTTTAATTACAGATTTTATTTACAAAGACTCTTCCTTCAACAGAATAACCAATAACTGTCTTATCAAAAAACACTGCAAGCCATCCTATACACAGAAACACCAAAATAAACTCTCGCGACTACCACGGTCCTACGGGTGTAGTAGAAGTCTCAGGCATCTGGCGCTGGCCTATTCCGGTCGACTTCTCCACTCGCAGAATCACCATTCAGAAATACTTGACTGGATTCGGATTCCATCCCTCATACACAGTCGACAAGCTCTATAACGGTCCCGTGTCATCAAACCAACCAGCTCCAATTCATCCACGCCACCAGGACCACGGGTACCGGGCTAAATTCACATACAATAAACTTTTTCAAAATACTTGAATACTAAATTCCAATGAGTGCAGTTTTCCAACATGTAACCCTACATAAACCACAAAACTGCGTACCAAACAACGCACAAAGTATACCATCTCCGGCAGATATTAAATACCGCAGATATATACATTTAAAGCATTCTAATATATCTGCATACACAAACTGCAAAAATTGAAGTCCATTATTCAAATAGGACACCTAAGACCTCAAATATTCAAATAGATATCGCTACGAGTCTTACTTATAGCCAGACTTATATGCATAATTTAAATCCTGTGTAGCCTACAACTAAAGCAGACTCCTCAATTACGCACTAACACGGGTGTGTAGGTATGTATATGTATGTATGTATATACATATACTCTAAATACATACATTTTAAACTAGCTGAAATGTAACACTATATATACACAAACACGAATACGAAGATTAAGGGAAAGAAAGCATTTCTCGGCTCCTCAAGCTTCGCTCCTCCAATTCCTCTGACTGAACCCTCCTTCGAATTCCCCGAAAATCATCTTCTCCTCGCTCCGTCACTCAGAAACTGACTCAACCCAGCGACTCCTCAACCCTCGGTACGGCCGTCCTTCTTATTCACCGTCCCCAACAGCCGATCCTACTTTCCTGCCACCCAGGTGCGATTACAACAGGAATGGGCAAACATTAGCGCATTTTGTGACAGGGTGGAATCGCGGGTTGCATCCAATAGATGTCTCATGAGAGGCTAGATTCACACAACGTCGCTCTTCTACTGCTGTTAAACGGTGAAAACCAGCACTACTCAGCCGTGGACACCTGCTGGGCGTATATGAGCAGAACAAGACCAACGTGAGACTTCGGGACACGAAAAAGTGGATAGCGCCAGAAGGAGTCAAAACGCGGGCATACGGGTACTATCTCACCTAGCGTGAATGTCAAGGGCGAAAAAACATGACGCAGATAGTATTATAGGATGACGGATGTCCGCTCTATCCGGTCAACGTCCATCCCGAGCAGCGACTTTGCCGACATAGCAGCCGACACAAGCAGGGCGTCTTTCTTCTCACTCTTAGAGGCGACTAGGCAGTGCTGGGAAGTACTTGAACTACAGCAGGTCAATACGCATTTCATGAGACCCTTAAGGGCCATGTATGGGTTCCTTATGGACCCATATATGACTACACTTGTCTGAGTTGTGCATTTTCTCGATATAGGCGAATCTGTATTTGTATATGCTGAATTTCCGGATTTTGGCGAATCTGTATTTGAATCTGTATACGAGGAGTGCGGCTGCCAGAGTGCAACTAGATTCATTTTATGAGACCCATATGGACCAAGTATAGTTCCCTTATGGACCCTCATGACCATCCTGGCCTGAATTGTGCATTCTGCTTCTATAGGCGAATCTGTATTTGTATATGCAGATTTTCCGGATTTTGGCGAATCTGTATTTGAATCTGTATACGAGGAGTGCGGCCGCCAGAGTGCAACTAGATTCATTTTATGAGACCCATATGGACCAAGTATAGTTCCCTTATGGACCCTCATGACCATCCTGGCCTGAATTGTGCATTCTGCTTCTATAGGCGAATCTGTATTTGTATATGCAGATTTTCCGGATTTTGGCGAATCTGTATTTGAATCTGTATACGAGGAGTGCGGCCGCCAGAGTGCAACTAGATTCATTTTATGAGACCCATATGGACCAAGTATAGTTCCCTTATGGACCCTCATGACCATCCTGGCCTGAATTGTGAATTCTGCTTATATAGGCGAATCTGTATTTTTACATGCAGATTTTCCGGATTTTGGCGAATCTGTATTTGAATCTGTATACGAGGAGTGCGGCCGCCAGAGTGCAAATATATCCATGTTACCTACAACACACTTCAGTCCTCCCAACCCTCATATCTTCGCCAGTTATTTATAAACCAACCATTCCGTTCAACCCCCTCCTCTTCTGCCCTAACATTTCTCCGCCCTCCCGTCACCTCATCTGTAATATCTGGAAATCGATCCCTAGCCATAGCTGATTCACCCCTCTGGAATAAACTCTCGCCAGAATTACAATTATAGATCCATCATACAAACTCACCCCTTGCAATCACTACGCGGTCTTCCACTCAAAACTGAAAAATTTGCTCCTATATACGCAGATCCTATCCTGAGTTCTCTTCTTCCCCTTATCTCTCCTGCCGATTCAATTCCATCTTCCGTAGCAGTCTGATTGCCTGCCTGCTTCACTCTTAATCTCGAACCGAACCCCTCTTACCTATTGATTTTGTTTTGACTGAGCGCCTGTAAATAAGCTGGTTCTTGCGACTTAGCGTTTGCCGTTGGATGCTGTAGGAACCTCGAGTTTACGATTATGATCATAATATGATTTAAAAAATAATAATAATGTGACGACCCGAACTACTACTATAGGCTTGTGCGGGGTTCGACTCTGGTGGTCTACCTAGAGCTTTCTCAAAGAAGAGGAAGAAGTCGACACCAGCGTTGTAACTCTTTCCAACTTTTATTTCAACCAAACACTTAGCTATAGTGTCGGTCCCGTCGGTTACGACGAAAGTAATCTACCGAACGAGAGCTTGACAACGAAAGTAATCAATCCACGACGACGTAAGTAGTCCCTAATCCAAAGTGAACGAGAACTTAACGACGAAAGTAATCCAGAGCAACGTAAGTAATCCCGTGTACGAGAGCACATCACCAGCGAGTCGCACGAATTGACCGGACTGGCAATAATCCTGCAGACGACAGGCAACCGATCGACGACAGACAGACCACTCTATGACAGACAGACCACTCGACGGCTCCGAATGCATCCTTATATCTCGTTCCTCAGGAACCGTTACCAAGGGAACGGTTCCCAATTGTTCCCGCTGGGAACCGTTGCCATAGATATTTCCGATGGTTCCGTTGCCATGGAAGCGGTTCTCGACTGTTCCGTTGCCATGGAGGCGGTTCTCGACTGTTCCGTTGCCATGGAGGCGGTTCTCAATTCGCCACAATAATAATAATAATAATCTGTTTCAGAGTTGGGGCATCGCATTTCATCAGCCTCCGGAGACGACCGTGAGACTCGCTTCCTTTTCCAATGTCTCTCCATGTCCGGCGTCATAATGCCATTGCATTCGGAGGCACATTTTCTGACGGCTGTGAAAACTACTCGGTTACTATGTGAGGACCTTGAGCAAGTCCTTCTTTCACAATTGCTCAGCACCGTTGGTTGATGCTTAGTCATTAGATAGTGTTGATAAATAAATGCAGAAATAATATAATTATTTTAACTCTGTTTTAACTTATTTTAACTTTCTATTGGTTTTTGCATTATGGGTTCCGTTTTTGGCCACTTCTGTGGTATTCCACTCCAGTTTGAACAAGTTTTTCGTCGCTTTAGCTACACATTTCAAATCGCCAAGATAACAGCAGACAACATGGAAACTACAGTTCTCCACCAGCGCTTATCTACGGAGATCCAGTGTTTCAACATAATTGCTTCCCACAGCAGCTATGCCACCAAGCATGACAATAACTAATGCTGGTCATCCCAGAAAAGTTGCCGTCTATAATTTTGGCCTACCTTGGGAAAGAATAACATTCCATATAATTTTTTTTAAATTCTCAAGACATTTTTTTAAAATCTAGCTTTCTACGCTGGGCAAAAGCATAAAATACATGCGACCACGTTATTCACCAACACACTTATCCCATCTGCCTTTAATAGTGACAATTTGCTAGTCAGCCTATTAGAATTTCAGCCTAGTTTCAATGCAGAGAGTGCGGATTAATTATGCTAGTAGTTGGCATACTGTACCAGAGGCCATGGTTCAAGACAGAGACCGTGGGTAGGAACATCAGCCAGTGGGGGAGAGCTGGGCCTACGGGTTCAAACTTCCACACACCCTCAAGTCATCATAGGCCGAGGCTAAGAAAATGATTCATCTGATGTTAAAGTTTTGTAGCAGATCAGGTGGCAGTATCTTGTAAAAGAAAGCAACTTATAATCAACTGCAACTTGATTACAGCTACATAGGTTATAGTACAGTAGGTTACATTCAAGCCAACTGATTTAAAAACTTGATCATTCAGTCTAATAAAATTAATGACTTGAAACCACAGTGAGCTATCCAGCGTGCCAACCAACCAATCACACTCGTAAGCTTAACAATTTCTAATGTACTACTTAAAAGCCAAGTTCAGGGCATCAACTGATCGACAAGTCAAGGTTGTGCCAAGCCAGAGGGGATAGCCACTGATACCATATAAAGATCATAATCCGGTTGCTGAGAGCACAGAGAGAGGAGGCAGAAGACCTATTAACGTTTGCTGTGTTTAGGTTGAGAAAAATGGGAAAGTGGTGGGTTGGATTGGTCAGGGTAAGATTTCTTGAAGATACGTGACCTCACTTAATCAGTTTGAATGGAAAGCATGATGGATAAACGATGAGACAGATGATGACGGATGAAGGACAGAAGGGGTGGAGGAATAGAGTATACGCAGAATTCAGGTGTGAGATCATTCCAGAGTTGAGGTGCTGTGGAGTAGATAGAGAACTTAATTAGTAGGAGTATTAACTGGTAACAGGCAAGATTGAGGTAAAAGGATGATCAGCCGAGTGACTGGAAGATGAACAGTTTTTGATAATAATTGGGTTTGTAGTATTGCAGAGAGTTATATGTCAGTAAAAGAAGTTTTAAATGAATGGGTTAGGGGATTTTCAAAGACAGCAGTTATTGAAGCATAGGAGTTATATGTTGATGCTTGGGTGTCCATCCATCCATACAATCAACCAACCACACAACAAACCAATCATTTATAATTAATTTCTGACACTGATGGTCATATTTATTTTAAAAAAACAGGATTAAACAACAGCGGTGCTAGGAAGGCTGACTGTCGTGCACCTTTGTAATCTTCAGCTCTCCGAGTTTTCGACAGTCAACGGCGACATCAATGTTCTACATGAACACAAACCAGACTACTAACTAATCTATGATTGATAACTTTAACAAATATGAAAATTATTTGTAATGTGTAATGTACATGGACATTTATATAAAGCCACTTCAAGAAACCCCTCGGTAGAGTCCTTGGTCCATCACCAACAGATCTCTTTGACAGAATGAAAGTGGAGGACATCTCTGAGATTTACATTATATGAAATTACATTGAGTTACATTCACACTGAATTCAGTGTACAAAATTATCTGAGTGAAAACTTGTTTTCCAGAACTATTTTAATAAAAACTGTAAACTGTTGTTTACTGCCTAAACAAACACAAGATGCAGCCACGTTCACTGGACCCATACTAAGTTCGTAACTGGCCCCAAGTTGCCACCAGTGGCACAGCTTTGGGTCAAATAAACATGGCTGCCAGGGTCAGTAATTATAATCGATAATGTAACTGCTGTATGACTAACTATGATGTACATTAACTATAAGTGTAAGGAAATACAGGCTTACCTGAGCAGGTGAGAGCCAGTTAACGAGAATAAGAAATAGGTAATTAAGGGCAGCAATCAAAACAAAGATTTTGCCTGCCACCAGACCACACTTGTTGTACCTACAAAAGACAACACACACTCACATTAGTTTGCCTCATAGTTATTAGAAGAACAAGTGTGCCCACTCTCGATTATTTTGTGGCCATTGTTTGTTTTAAAATCGCTAGGTGGTGACAGTTTACAACAGATGTTGCAGATTATTATTGTGGCTGCTAATATTTCATTTATACATCAGATTACATATGCGTATACACAAGTACAAAAGTGCTTAAGTTCATATATATGCTGCCTATCCTGCAATATGTACATACATATATAACTAAGTACATACATGTGAATATACACTGTGTCCGGAAAAATTCCAAGGCTTTACGGTAAATATGAAAATAATTAGTAAACATTAATCGATTTTTAAAATTCCAAAAACAGTTTAATCCTGAAATATATAATTACCAACAAAATTCTTTGTAATTTATTAACGGCCCCGTTTAAAATTACGTCACAGTGACGTATTTAAATTTTATATTTTGTAAAGAAAGTTGCTAGAAAATGGCGTTCAGCGAGGAAGACAAAATTGTTATAAAATTTTTACGCCAAAACAACAATTATAGTGCAAATAATATTTCAGGATTAAACTGTTTTTGGAATTTTAAAAATCGATTAATGTTTACTAATTATTTTCATATTTACCGTAAAGCCTTGGAATTTTTCCGGACACAGTGTACATAGTACATCACACACATTGCACATATGCATGCATACGTTTTATATATACATACAAGTGTGAATGGATGGATTTCGGCCCTACCGCCCTGTTGTAGGGTTATGTATGTATGTTGGACCTTATTGGTATATAGCAATAAGGTCCAACGAAATCCATCCATTCACACACATACAAAGTACATGGATCCATAACTACATACTTGCCCACATACATACATCACACACAATCACACATATATGCTTCCCAGTAGGCAGAAAGACAATTTTGAGTTTGAATCTTTTGAAATCCCAGTGTTCACCAGTAGCAATATGTAAACAAACAAATACTGTAACATTAAATATGTAAATCATTAAGCTTAAAATAAACAGGAAATTACCTTTTGACCACAATCCACCAGAATGTTATTCTGATAACCTATTTAATGAAACACTCCAATTGTGTACAGATGATTTCTCGCCACAAAGAGAAAAACTAGAACAAAACTCATTAAAACTGTTGCTTGCATATCTGCATTTATCTTCCTTTCACCACGGCTTGACCTTACTTCATTTGCCCCTGCTGTCCTCTGCTCTCCATCCACCCTCTTACCTTATCTTACTCAACTCTACCTTATGTTTCTTTACCTCATCCATGATCACCCATGTTTTACCTGTCTAGTCGATCACCCAGACTGATATCTTCTGCAGCTGAGATTTTGTTGTAAACAACTTCGGTTCTTGCGGCTACATTCTGCCATGTGTAGGTTTTTTGGACCCAGTTGTGGGCCATCTCTGGGGCAAGCACCCTCTCGTTCTGTCGATCCTCTATGGCCAGGTTCAAGGCACTGATCAGAGCTGTCACATGAATAACACACCTCTTAAGAAATTTCTAATCTAATCTGAAAATTTTTGTAGCACCATTTAAACAAATAGCACCACTTTTACTCTGGTGGAATACTTTAGATGACAGTAATGTCTCCTAGACTTTACGTGGAAGCTAGGAAGCGAGTATGAAACCTGTAAATTGCAGTGGTTCTAACACAGATGAAAGTCTTCCGAATCAGTTAAAACCCATGTTATGCTATGTTAATCTAATCTAGAAACTTCTGTATACTATAAAAACTAGTAACTCTTGTTCTGTAAAACTTTAATCTCATCTGGAAACTCCTATGGCCTCAGTATTGTAATGACAAGGGATTTAATTGTAACTTTTAATCTAATCAAATATGATAAAACAACAGGCATCAGTCAAAACTTTCAATCTAAAAAACATCACAAGAATGATGAAAGATTTCTATTTTTGTACTCAGGAAACCTCCAACAAGGTAAAATCAGCAAAGTATGGCCTTGGCTCACTTTTCACCATGCACTTCTGGATCTGCTACTGAATAAACAATTGCTTAGCTCCATCAATCAATGCTTGCCATTATACAGGCGCTGTATAAATATGCAAAAACGTACAATACAAACTCCCCATCTCAACAGAATATAGTGCGACATAGAAGTCAATTAGTTAAGTGCTCTTCTTGCAGTGCTGATTTTGTGCATGAAGCCTCCTCAGAGAGTCACCGTGTAGGTACCTTGAGCAAGTCCTTAGCATAATAGCTTAATAGCATTGACTGAAGCTTATACTAGTGCCATATAAACATAAGGAATAATAATAACATAATCTGCTCTGACTAAAGATCTCTAATGGATTACGATTTTGACTACTATTGATGCCTTGTTCATTATGATACTTGTGCCCAGAAATCATTATAATTAACTTAGATTAGAGTAGACTAAAGCCAACCTGTTGCACTAGGTTCAGCCAATCGAATCAGATGGGGAGGTATGACCTCAGGAATTCCCCCAACACTTGTACTGACAACCTGCAGGCTGTGCAAGTAAGCAAGAAAATAGGCAAATAAATAGAATTTCAGAAAATGTACATAATCACACACTCTCCTAAAACTCAAAAATTCAAAACGCATATCACGAATAAGTAAAATCTTAAACCCAAACTGCATAAAAGACTAAACATATCATGCTTAACCCCAAGAGGACAAACTTAAGACCAGTTTCCTCTGGCCACATCCGACCAAAGAAAGACTTGCAGTTTCCATGCCTTTCTGCACAATAGTCCACATCTATTGAATTCACTACCACCAGCTTCGCAGAACCTGTGAGGTGAATTCATGAATTAGCACAATAAAATATCTGATTAATAATAATAAAACCTAAATAATCTAAATCAGAAAAACCAAAATAATCCAAAACCATAGTAACCCAAAACCTTAACTGATTTTTTCTTACCCACAGCAGGCAGCCTCAACAATCGCAATACAGAATGCTTCTGTCAAAGACGTGTTCAGAAATATATCGCCTTGGATCAAAACCTAAAAACGTCAACAAACGGAAAAACAAATTTTAATGAGCTGAGATATGAATAATCCGTAAGTAATAACTGAGTTAATATAAGAGTAATTGGGGAAGGTAAGTTTAGTTATCTGATAATCTTTTCCAAATGCAACTGTTTGAATGGAAGCTGTCACTTTAGATCCCTAAGTATGGACTGTACTCGCCCAGGATACAAATTAGGCTATACTTGTTGGCACTGCCTCAGCATACTCGAGGAGCTTAATGTTCCAATCTCGCATCAGCCAGGCAGTTCCCTCTAGCTGTGCAACTGCACAGTTGGCATGCAGGAGCTCTGAGACTTGGCACACTGCAAAACTGGTCAGACAATATAAAGTCATCCAAAAAATCTGTTCTGCAAGTTCAGAAAACCATGCACTGAATTTTTTGCTTAAAGGGAAAAGGGAACATTGCAGCTGGGTCAGCGATTGTTGAGCTCTGCTGCCTGTGGAGATATGCATGCGCAGAACTTTCGCATATCAGCTCAAGTCCATCATGCCCTCTCCCATGTTGGACCTTCATCTGTGAACAGTCTTCCACATTATACACATACTGTTGAATCTGACTCTTCAGCCTATTTTTCAGACTGCCTTAAATGCAACTGTATCTATCAGTTTGATAGCCATGTGGCCTACACTTCTGAAAGGCACTTAAAAGATGCTACATTGTCTTGATATATACATACAAATCTCTAAAATATGTATGCATTTGAACATTTATGTAGCACCTTTTCAGCACCTTACAATGAAGATCAAATACAGCTTTCTAACAGATTTTAAAAGGTGCATCGTTAAATAAGCTTAAAGTGTTTCCAGAGCTATTTCTAGTTGTAAAGTTCTAATTCTGAGCGGGATGGTCGAATGCACGAGAAAGCATGATATGACAAAATCACTGTATGAAAGCACGTAACCAACAGGTCCCGACAATCATGACGATCAGGATGTCAACTGGCATTTTCTTGCAAAGAAGATGCCCGATACTAAACATATGTTTAAACATATGATGTAGTTAACGAGACCACTGTAGAGGGACTTTCAAGATAATCACCTCTCTGACTTGTGAATGACCAACTGTGCCCAGCATCTGGACCCTGTCGTGCAGCTGGTGATGTTCCCTCACCTCCTCGATTGCCAGCCGTTTTGGACCATCTCCTCCTGGATAGCAAAAACCTGATTATCTGTATTTTATTTCCTACAATTTATATATAAGTTTATTCCATTATATCCCATGGCAAATAATTTTATTATTTTTTACCCAAGGTACATATGATCCCTCAGAAACAGGAAACTAGCATAGGAGCAAGAGTGACATCTGGCACTAACTGTCCTCATACCCACTGAAGTCTGCAAATATTATTAATATTATTATGAAAATCTGAAACTCACTCTAAGTCACTATTTCCACTCAGATATCATCACCAAAGAGCTTTAAATTACAGGTATTATATAAATTTACCACTCTTCTTGTGGTTCTCTGCCCTTTAGGCAGGTTCATACGTCCAATGGCGCCATTCTTCACGGTGCTGAGCATCTCTTTTCAGTCCGCTATATCCATCCGTGATCATCCAGTCTAGCAACATCTGTCTAGGTCTTCCTCTTGTTTTTCATCCCTCCATTCTTCCCTCGATAATAGTTCTTACGAGTGAGTCCCCTCTCATTATGTGGCCAATCCATTTCCTCTGTCGACTTCTAATTGTTCCCACCAAAGATCTTTCTTCCTCTACTCTTTGCAGTATCTCCTCATTTGTAATGTGCTCCGTCCAGCTGACTCTCTCCATCCTGTGCCATATCCACATCTCAGATGCTTCCAATCTTCTGATGTCTTCCTTTCTCAGAGTCCATGTTTCTGATCCATACAGAACCACGCTCCAAACCAAGGTTTTCACCAGTCGTTTCTTCAGGTTCCGATTTAGTTTCCCTCTCATTAGTTCCCTCCTTTTACAGAATGCGTCCTTTCCCATAGCTATTCTCTTTTTATTTCAGCATGGCATTTCGCATCTTTATTTATTCATTGCACTTATGACATATGCAGAAATTTACCACTACAGTACAATGTCTGTGTGGGCTGATCAATAATGTAATTACTTGTGAATGAAATTTAGCTAACACCTCTAAAGAGTACTAACCTATGATAAACTGTACAGTTGGATGTCGTGAGCATATCTCGGGAATAATCGAAGCGAGGAGGTCGGCTCCCTTCCGATAGACCAGACGACTCATCACAATAATTGTAACTGAAACAAGTAGGAGAATTTCAATTAATTAATCACCGAGAATTAATTAGCTAATCTGAAGCCAGTGACTGTCAGCACCCCAAAATTGTTTATTCATTATTTATTTATTTATTCATTGCACTTATGACATATGCAGAATCAGGCGTTTTGTCTCTAAGTCTTCAAGGACATCTTTGGCAAAGGCATTGGTTTCCAGTTGGCTAGATTATTGTGACTCGCTTCTTACTGGTATCTCAAAGTCAAACATGCAGAAACTTCAGAGTTCAGAACTCATTGGCTAGAGTCATTATGAATACATCTAAATACAAGCATACAACCCTTGTGCTTAAATCGACTTCCCATTCAGTGAAGGATGGTTTACACTGGGGCTGATAGTATATAAGACACTGAATTCTAGCCATCTTTGCTACTTATCATCAGTCCCTATTTCCCAGACTTATAACTATTCAACTAGGTCGTACGATTGCCTTTCTTTGGTTGTACCAAGAACTGGATTGTTCTTGGTGAATGAGCTTTTTCAATTGCTGGACCAAAATTTTGGAAGATCTTTCCCCTCATGTTTTGCTCAGTTTTTTATATCAGTTTGGCCTCGGCTCAAGACTTACCTTTTTCAGATCGATTATCCACCATATTCACTGTCTCTCTGTCACGGTGTATTGACCTTCTAGGTACTTCTACTGACCTGATCATGACTTCGTTTTGGTGCACCTTTGGTTGATGACTTGTGCACTACACAATGGCACTACAGAAGTTACTAATCAATAATAATTATTACATGCTCAAAGTAAGTAAATCTGCATCTAAGGCGCAAGACAAGTGTGTACAAACAACACATCCAGGGTTGTTACAAGGAGTCTGCTCAGCAGGCGAAAGACCACAATCACTGGATTACAGATCAGGTGCACTACTGAATAGTGTACCACAGTCAAAACTACTCTGCCAGCTGTCATTAGAACACCAAACGCTACACGCATAAAAATCATACATACAGTACGATCCCTATAGTTACAGAAATTATACAATACATGTAACAATGACAGAAAAAGGATGGCGGAACATCTATTTACATGCCCGACCATCCTAGCACACTAGAGACACCTATCAGTATGTGGAATCCTCCTGTAATTCTGCTTCATTAAAATATAACTTCTTATATTGCAACAATGAAGCCACTTATAAATCTTCTCCATTCTGCCAAAATCTCATCTTGGTTATGCTGGTAATACAAACTTGTATTAATGTAGTACTCAATAAGAAGTGTCTAGCATAGACACTTGTACTGTATCTTACAGTGTCACTATAAACTGGATAAGCTGACACTGAGAGACAGAGATGAGAGATGTACTTTTATCTGGATGCTTTTTGGATGGATCGGGCATAAAGATGGATGCATCGACTGCATTTGGAATGACGGAGACAAGGCAGGGATCAATCTTCGCTCGCAACACCGTGTTCTCTTTGCTGAATAAACAAAATGCACAGACAACTTCAGTTTCCAGGAAATAAACACAAGTGATAACTTTACTCTTCAGGAACGACATGCAAATGACCACAATAAAAAACGTAAAACAGAAAATAAAAATGACAAATCTGTATTTTAAACTACACATAGAAGACAATTTTACCCTCTAAAAACACAAAGAAATTTATTTTCCAAAGAAATACAAAATGAAAACTTTTTGAATTCTCCAAAAACATTTAGAATTCTCCAAACACACAAAATGACAACTTCATGTTTCAAAAGAAAACACAAAACACAACTGCAAAGCTAAGGAAACAAGGAAGCAGCACATAAGCCAAAGGTCATGCCAAAGGCCCTGGCAACCATACTGCTCAGTACCTGGTGTGAGAAACACAGATTGTGTGGTTGACTCCAGCTAACGAAAACTTGAGGACCTTGTTGGTTAAAATCGAACTAAGATCAGCAAATCCAAACAGCGAGTGATCAGTGAAAACTGCCTTGATGTTCATGGTCCGAGCATGAAACATGGCCTCATGAGCAAGCGTAGAAAATGCCTACACAGAAACAGTAAAGTAAAGCTCTAATTTACTAAAATAGAACATGGGGAAGGCAATTATTTCCTTTATCCTAAGGCTCTTGACCCAGAAGTGGATGAACCTCAGGTTCTGGTCATGGGGTCAATGAATTGCAGGACTTCCCCATTCACCCCCAAGCTTATGCCGATAACAAATTCCAATGGCTGGCAACAGAAACAACTCATCTTCATATCTTCTCATACTTAGAATCTTCTTTATAACTCAAGACTTCTTAGCTCGTTCAGCAGACTTGCACCTCTCTAAAGACAGATACATGCTGTATAACTGATAGACTGGCTGGCTGAAAGTGCAAACTGACAGAACGGAAGGTTCAGAAGACAAGCAGACAGACAGACAGACAGACAGACAGACAGACTGACAGACAGATTGACAAACAGACAGATAGACTAACTTACTGAATGCCCATGTACAACGTTAATGTTTTCTCGAAGTATAATATTTCGAATGATAGGCAGTGTTGTAAAAACCGTTGGCAGAATGCACTGATTATAGACTGGTTGAATTGGCAAGTAGAACACCTAAAATCACACAAATAGGGTTATTTAAGTTGTTGGACAGCACACAGCAGCAATACATAAGAAGTCAAGGAGGAGGAGGAAAGGAGAGGACGATAAAGTAAATGAAGACAAGCAGTTCCTTAAGCCAACTCCAAGAGGCAGCCATGGCATGAAGTGTTTGCGACTTCCTTTTCTTAGCTTCAGCATGTGAGGGTGGGTCATCAGTCTTCTTCCTTACCAACCGGTTTACCCACGGATATGGATATGGACATGTATTCATTTTGTAGTCGAGCTTGGAAGACAAATTCCTCAATGGGGTAGATCCATGACAGGAAATTAAAGGAGGCAAAGAGGACTAGAAGGTATTGTATCGTATTTTAAAACTTATATAGCGCCTCTTACAGAACAAACTACTCAGAAGCGCTTCCAGCTTGAGGACCCCGGTGAAATGAGAACATTTTTAAACAACAATCTGACTCAGCTCTGTCTCCAGCAAACACCCTTGCACGAATCGATGGTGGAAGTCCATTTGCCTGCGAATAAGCTGGTTCTCACGACTTGGCTTTTGTTGGGTGCTGTAGGAATCTCGAGATTGCAATTCCAGAGAGATGGGCCAATAACAGAAAAAAGTCCATTGCTGTGCAAGAGAAGACTTAACACAAGGGACGAATAAAGAAGCTAGTGATAAAAGAATCAGTCCTCTGAGTTCAGGAGTGTGTGTTCTTTATGCCTCTTCTATATTCCTCCTGTTTATGCCAACCCAAAAGCACAGTTATGGGGATGGCAGTAATACCATGTAATGTAGTCAAGTGCACCATCAGTAAGCTGAACAGAAAACTAGTATTTAGATGGTAAAAGATTTGTCATAGGAGTTCACATGCAGTTACAAGAAAATCTACGACATTAAAGTAAGTTATGCATTTTATTAACAGACCATATATCCATCAGCGGAGCAAGGAATTGTAGGCATAAAAAATAATACCAAAATATAAGAAAATGTTTAAGAACAGAAGCGTTCTGAAGTTACCTTAAGGCCATTTGAAAGATAGCGCACTCCACTTCGATTTCCATATGCATGAGTCACAACAATGACCTTGTGACCCCGTTCGATTAGGCATTGCGATAGCTGGTAAATGTGACTTTCAACACCTCCAATGTTTGGGTAGAAAAAGTCAGAAACCATACTACAATGTCAAGCAATATAACAAAATACATCGTTTACTATCTCAACTGAAACAGTCTCGCATTTAATTATGTACTTATTAATTCACACGCCTATTTACTTAATAAGAATAAATAGTAACCACCAAATTCCACGGCGGTTGTGTATAATGCAAAAGGTAATAATCGATGGAGCATCAAAACTCAAGCGGAGAGTCCGATCAAATTCATGAGGTCACTCCACAGATACAGACTTCGTCAATAGGGGGGTAAGGCTGATGAAAAGTGGCTCTTTAGTCGTGATTACTTACATGCTGACTTCTAACAAGAACCCTGTGCGGTCTGCGTAACATCAAAGTAATTTCAACATATTAATAAACTTTATTTAACTTTATCGAACAGTCCTTACCAAATATTATGCTTCATCTGAACAAAACGATATTTCGTTTCGTAACATTTGCAACCACGGACCAGTAATACTCAATTAGCTATCTATTACCTCGTTGGCAAAACACATGCAAAACTAAAAAGTATTTCCTAGTAACAGATTTAATTAATATTCATATTGATGCGCATGCGTCGTAAAATCACTCGAGCAGAGTCTATTACCTTATTGATCCGGACTACGCTAAAAAAACACTGTTTATCAAAATGGCCTTTCTTTTGCAAAGATTTCTGAATATATTTGACCAGAACTTCTCCGTATTTAGGTGATTTTTAATACTATAACGATAAAAAGTAACACTTGTGCACTGAAAAATATAAAAATAAGTGGTGCCGATTGTAGCATCATATTCGAATTTCATGTGCACCGTTTCAGTATTTATTGGCTTGTTTTCGTATTAACGTTTTACCGTAGCACAGTGAGCCTTCACAATTACCTTACTAGATCTGAGGATAAATATTATTGTGAGTTTGGATGTTTTGTATTAAATGCACGGACCCTTCTTACTGGAATAGTAATATATTTTATATTCATATATTCGTAGTCTGCCCAACTTGCAGACATTTAGGAAACTTGTATGAGCATTTCCGTTGGCTGTGCACCAGAGGTAAAAAACTTTAAAATTTCCTCATTACAATTAAAATGACGTTCGTGCTGTCTCTGGACTGATATGACGTCATTCTTGCTTCTTCTTAGATACCCGATTAGCTTCCTTCGATACGCCGTTCATTGTGCATTTTTCTGCTTTCTGTAGACGCCTTTCCAAAATTTTAGGTTTAGCGACTCTAGGCTGTCTAGATTTGTTTGCTTCGTTTCGAAGTGTTTTCACTTGGCAACATGCTTTTGCAAGGTTTCGGAAGATGTTCGAGCACAGCGTAAGCAAACAAAATTTACTTTTTGAATTGCAAAAATGCTGCTTTCTAAGGTCTTTGTTGTAGTCTTTGATAGGTAGTGAGCATTTTACAATAACTTCTGCGCAAAACTTATGTTTTACACATGGAAAGAAAAATTAACTTGCAGATTTTAACGGGCCTGTCGAAGAAGATGGTGAAATTGGCCACACATGTGATATTTATTCGAAAAGAAAATGAATTGGATTGCTTAGTTTTTAGTTTTCAGCTTAAGCTACTTAAATAATATAAAAGATTTGGACCCAAGTTGTTTTCTCAGGCGATAACTGTTCAGAACTGTTATAAATAAATGGCCTAGGCTTAAACGGATTCGATTTTTTCTTATTTCTTAAAATAATTGGTTGAAGGATTAGCATTCAGGCACAGACTCGGCTTGCAGCAAAGCTTGGGTCCGTTGAATCACACTTTGTTGAATCTAACTGACTACTTCCTCCTATCCAGTCCGGTTTCCGTCGCCTTCACTCCACTGAAACTGCTGTTCTTAAAGTCTATAACGATATCACCTTAGCACTGGACGCTGGCCTCATCTCTGCTTTGTTATTGCTCGACTTCAGCTCTGCCTTTGACTGTGTTGACCATCAAATCCTCCTCCAAATACTTGAGAAGCAATTTGGAATAACGTCCTCAGCACTCCTCTGGAAAGCAAATTTCCTCACAGATCGTACCTTCTGTGTGCGCATTGGCGCTAACACCTAGAAACGTTTCTATATTCTCTTTGGTGTCCCTCAGGGTTCTATACTTGGTCCTCTTCTCTTTATTCTTTACACCTCTATGGTATCTTCTATCGCTCTCAAACATGGCATCTCTATTCACCTCTATGCCGACGACACCCAACTTTATAAACTATCTGCCCATGACATAGGCAATGCTAAGCATCGTCTTTCTTCCTGTTTCTCTAAAATCCAAGATTGGTGTGCTTCCATGCGCCTGAAACTTAATGCCTCAAAGACGGAACTCATTTGGTTCATTCGTCGCCCTTCCGGCGCCCCTGATCCTCAAGACCTTACACTCAACCTTTCAAACGATTGCTGTATCACTCCATCTCAAGTTGTCCGCGATCTTGGTGTCCTGCTAGACTCCTCCCTTTCCCTTAAAAATCACATCTCCTCTATAACCAAATCTTGCTTCTTCCATCTCAGACGCATTCGCCAGGTCAAGAAAAGCCTAAACGAAAAATCTCTCCATATTCTAATACAAGCTCTTGTCATTTCGCGTGTAGACTACTGTAACTCGTTTCTATATGGTCTACCGCAGTCAGACCAATTTGCGACTCTATCTAATCGTATTCAGCTTCGAATACAGACGGCGTAGCCGCGTAGGGCCGGGTCCTGATCAGACTACGCTTTGTGTCGTTGACGTCTAAGTTTAGCTCAATTGTAAAATACTGTCGAAAGAAGTTTCGAAGTTCGACCAGTCGTGAAACTTAGTTGGCAAAGGGTCGAGTTTTGATCTGACTGCTGTTTCTTTCTTTGATGGCCGAGTTTTAATTTTTCTTTTTGTTTAAGAACACTGTCGTTGAACGGCTGAGTTTTGATCTCACTCCGGTTTCTTTAGTTGAGGGCCGAATTTGATCGGTTGAAGAACACTGTTGGCGAAAGGCTGATCGATTGCAGAACGCAGTCGGATAGAGTCGCAACTTGGTCTGACTGCGGTTTCTGTCGTTGAGGGCCAGGGTTTGCTCAACTGTAATACATTGTCTGAGGATCAGTTACATAACACAGTCGATTATAACACACATGCTAGCTAGTTCTGTCTACAGTATGTGCGATTGCAGTGCTAGGTTTACCTCATATGTAGAACACCGTCGGAAAAAAGGCGTTTGAGCCGATTGAGTGAGTTCGCCGCCAAAGGCTGAGTAGTTATGTGAAATAGTTTGACGAACGAAGAGGTAGTTTTGACATGAGCATTCGGTCAGCCATAGGCCACGTTTTTGTTCCGATCTGGTAGTTTGTCGGTCTTTCGCCAAGTTTTGTGTCGGTTCTAGTATTCTCTCGGCAAAGAGGCCGATATTTAGATCTGATCTAGTAGATGCGAGATGTGGTAGATTGCAGGCAAAAGACGAGTGTCTGACCAAGTTTTTCTTCTACCGAGTTGTCTTCTACACGTCTGAAAAAGGTCGGGAAAGACCGAGATTTAGATCTGATTTAGTAGATAGTAGGCAGAAGTCGAGTGTTTGACCAATTTTATCCTCCGCAGAGGGCATGGTTTTTGTTTGATCCCGTATTCTCTCGAAAGTTTATTCTCTCGGAAAAAGTCTGATCTGATCTAGTAGATTGTCGGCAAAAGGCCGAATTTTGATCTGATTTAGTATTCTCTCTGCAGAGGGCCTAGTTTTTTCTGGTCTATTCACCAATCAGACAAAGGCCGAATTCTGATCCTATTTTCTCGGCAAAAGGCCAAGTTGTTGATGTGATCTAGTAGTTCGTCGGCCAGAGGTGGAGTTTTAATCCTATATAGTATTCTCTCGGAAAAATTCCAAGATTTATATCTGATGTAAATGTAAATGCATAGGTTTTATATAGCGACCGTATTGCAATGAATTTATCGTGTGAGATCCTTCACCACCGCTGCCCGTTTGAATGGGCGCCAAGCCATTTAAGGTAGCCGTGCTGGGACCGTACTATCCATTAGTTGTTTCTGATGTCAGTGTGCAAAGCCTCATCCAGTAGCTTCAGTCTGCCGTTGAGAAGAGAGCGAAGAAGTCAACTGAGAGGAGATCCGAGTGACTACCAACGACAATTCTCCCTGACAGCACAGCCAGCATGAAGAACTCAGCGCATCTACTCGATCGGTGGTGAGGCAATGTGGTTAGCACTTCATAAATATGATTATTCTTTCTCCCCCTCAATTCATCTCTCTTTCCTTTCTTGCCTGCCTGCTCCGTCCCTCCCTCGTCTCTGAACAGAAGACCTACTAGATTTCAGAATAGTCTGATTCGCCTTCGATTGAGATGATGGCGCCATAGAAGTTATCAGATGAGATTATATGAAATGCTTATTATGCCAGTGGCCGGGTTAGTTAAGATCTTTATTGTCAGTTGATTACGGTGTAAATTAACCTAAGCATGTAAACTTAAAGAATTTTATCATGCACATAATTTTACTTGTGGGCTAATATAGCGAACGAGAATAACGGTGGCGCCACCTGGCTAATAAGCTGATACTAATAGCACCTTCGCCGATTGAGTGTTAATTATAGAAACGCTGGGACGCTGTCTCACCTACCTCTCATTATTCGCGTTCAGCGAATAATGAGAGAGAGGAACAAGAGAAGGAGAGGCAGAGAAATGGAAGGGAAGATTGAGAAGTGGAGGGGAGGAGGAGAGGGGCATGGGCAGGAAGATGCTCAACACAGGATATGCTAATCTCTAATAATAGCCTAGTTGCAGTAATAATACTAGGCTCATTATGTGAGCCTAATTCACGATTATGATAATTGTTTGAATGTCTTACTGTAGGTTCGCATACTTGGTTGCGAAGATTCTACTGAGGCGAGGTGCCAATCTTCCCTACCTCTGGCGTGGCTTCAAATCCCGTAAGACCCTGGTTTCTGTGGGTCACTGGCGCGGCGTAAAACCCCGTAAACCAAGTTGTAGTCTGTCTTGCGTAACTTGTCCTCCTCTTCTGGAAGAAAGAGGGAGAGGAGAAAGAAGGAAGGAAGAAGGGAATGAAGGAGGGTCGAAACGGAAGCAGGAGAATCTTGAGAACTGCTACTGAACAGGAAACGGAAAAGAACAAGGAAAAGATAACCGCAGCAGAAAACGCGAATGATGAGGACCGTTTAAGAAAAGAACACGCGAACAAAAACAGTTGAATTGGAAGAGGTAGATGTCAAAGAAAAGAAGCGTAGACAAGAATAACAACTGCATCATGGGCATAAAAAACAAAATGAATGCAGCTGTGTTTGAGAAAGAACAATAAAGCAATAGGCTGCACCAACAACCAACGAAATAACAGACCTATAGGCATATTGCCTTTCAGAATCCGACAACATATGTTCAGTCATACATAGCTTTTCGACTGAAATTAGGCCTAACATTTTGTGACGACCCAAGCTACTACTATAGGCTTGTGCGGGGTTCGACTCTGGTGGTCAACCTAGAGCTTTTCTCAAAGAAGAGGAAGAAGAAGTCGACACCAGCGTTGTAACTCTTTCCAACTTTTATTTCAACCAAACACTTAACTATAGTGTCGGTCCCTTCGGTTACGACGGAAGTAATCTACCGAACGAGAGCTTGACAACAAAAGTAATCCACGACGACGTAAGTAATCCAAAGTGAACAGGAATTCGACGACTAAAGTAATCCAAGTAATCCCGAAGACGACAGACAACCGCTTGAAGACAGACCGACCGACTCGACGACTCCCCGACCGTTCCGATTGCGTCCTTATATTCGTTCCCTAGGAACCGTTACCAAGGGAACAGTTCCCAACTGTTCCCTCTGGGGAACCGTTGCCATGGAGATTGTTCCGAGTGTTCCGTAGCCATGGAGGAGGGGTCGACTGTTCCGTTGCCATGGAGGCGGTTCTCGACTGTTCCGTTGCCATGGAGGCGGTTCTCGACCGTTCCGTTGCCATGGAGACGGTTCCCGACTGTTCCGTTGCCATGGAGGCGGTTCTCGACTGTTCCGTTGCCATGGAGACGGTTCCCGACTGTTCCGTTGCCATGGAGACGGTTCTCAACTGTTCCGTTGCTATGGAGACGGTTCACAACTGTTCCGTTGCCATGGAGACGGTTCTCGACTCGCCACACCCTCCCCCAGTACTGTTCAAAAAGTCCTCTTTTTGGGTTGAAGTCCTTAACTAACGTTGCTTTCTTCTGCTCCAAGAAATTTCTTAATCCAAACAACAACGTCGTCGAGGTCATCCTCGTCGCTATCTTCCACATTCGCATTAGAATAAGGACGTACCTCCGCCACTGGAACAGGATCGTAGCTGTGTCGGCTACGATATACAGCACGAATCATCCACAGCGGACATCGCTTAGAATGTGGAGTCATCTGGTCCACGAAACGCTCCAACGTGATGCACGGTGGAATCCAGGAAGACTCACGGAGAAGGCGTAACAAGACTTCTTCGCGGTCGTCGTCCATCTCGGCGGCGGCCGGCACCAAATTCTCTAGGAACTGCATGAGTTCCCGATCCAGTCCCAGGTCTGGCGGGTCAGGGCTGTGTCCAATAGCACCGAACGCTTCTTCAAGTTCCGCGGCTGGGTCCGGAGGATCAGTGTTCATGTCAGTAGGCGGTGCCAACGGTTGCTCCAGGAAAGACGATAGCACCTCGTCGATCAGAGGAGAGCCCGCATCGTTCTCGCCAAGGTCGCCACAGTCCAACGAAGACGAGTGCCGGCAATGGGCAGGTGCGGTCCGCCGTCGTTGACCGGAGGAGCAGCCAGACCGTCCGAAGCAAACCCAACGTAGAAGCCTGGACTTCCCGACGAGGTAGAAGGCCCGCCGACGGCCGCGCGCAGTCCGTCGTTGTTGACAGGAGTAGTCATCTGCACTCTCCGTACTGTACTTCCATGCTTCTGTTGGCAGTGCCTTCGCAGCGACTTGAAAGGAGTTGCACCCTGAACCTCCTTCCACAGAGAACGCAGTCCACTGTACGTGTCTGTTCTATTGTAAATCCGTGATGAACTTGGTTCCCTTTTTTGCTCTTTCGTAGGACGCTGTCTTTTATACTCTGGCTCGTCCAGTTCTCGGCTCAAATTGTTCCGTTACCATGACAACTGCACCCAATTGTTCCGTTGTCAAGGCAACTGTACCTCATTGTTCCGTTGTCATGACAACTGCACCCTACTGTGACGTCACTGCTGGAAGCGAACCGGCTTCCGCACAATCCGCCGTGGTCGCTCTACCACACGCTCGGCATCAGAGTCATCACAGTCTGAAGCCCCTTCTCTTTGTAGCAGTGCGGCGTCTTTCGTTGCTCTGCTCGCACTCCCTCGACACACGGCTTAAGCTTGTCCACATGTGCCGTAATCGGTTTCGTATTCATAGTTCGCTGTAATTGCTCGCGCACAAGTCTGTACGCTGCCTCCAGTCTCTCTACCATCTCCTCAGCGTATGCGTAACAAGAAATCTCAGCTTCCTCGTCAGGAGGTCTTCCGTGGACCTCTCTCAGCCGCTGAGACGGAGGCCACCTTGGCTGCCTCACGCATTTTGGCCAGGTCCACCTCAACCTGGTGGTACCCACTCCGTAAGTCTAGGGTGCTAAACCACTCCGCTCCTGATAGGGCATCCAGGCACTCAACGAATCGCGGCAATGGATAGGAATCCTTCTTGGTCTGTCCATTTAACTGCCGGTAGTCGATGCAGAACCGCATTGTTCCGTCCTTCTTTTTGGCCAGCACCACATTGGCAGACAAATCTCGCTGGCTGTCGGCTCGATCACCCCTTCAGCTAGCATTCGATACAACTGTTGGTCAATCACAACCCGGTAGGGCAATGGCTGTCGTCTCAAGGACTGCCGGACGGGAGGGGAATTCCCTGTGTCGACCCGGTGTTTACAGACTGAGGTCCTGCCTAGGTCCCCCTCACTCATTGAGAACACATCGCTATATTCTGACAATAAGCCCTTCAACTGCTCTCGAGCTCCCAGTGGGACATCTTCGGCGAGATCTTGTAAGAGGTCCTCAATAACCTTAGCAACCTTTCCCGTCTCCGCGCCACAGTCACTCTCGCCCCCGGAACTCGCCTGGACGGGATGGAGCCCTCCTAGAAGCTGGTCTTTAACCAACTTTACTGGCTCCGTATTCAGGTTCAGCACCCTGATCGGTGCGGCGTTATCATCATCCCTGACAAATACCCGAGCCACATAAACTCCTGGTTGCATTTCTCTGGCCTCGGTCATCCAAGCAGATGCCGTCACCGAGAGCTTACGATACTCAGTCTTGGCGGGTACATCGCACTGAGCCATAGGAGCTACTACCACATCCTCGGCGACGGTCACTCGCCTGCACCAAGCGAAACCATCTCCCGTTACCAATGGAATTCGCTTGCGGCCCACAAATAATGCTCCTGCCCCGAATACTAAGCGGCAGTGATGCTGTCTCAGCCAATCCATTTCCAACATTGGCTCCATGATTTGGTCAGAAACTAAGAGAGCGGTATCAATCTCAAAGCCAGGCCTAACCTTAATCAAGACGCGCACTTCTCCCAGGACCCGGATCTCTGTACCATTAGCAGCCATCAGGAACCGTGCACTAGGATACAAGTCCAGACCCCTTACTGCAGAATGCAGTATGAGACTCACCTCAGACCCTGTGTCGATCAGGCACATTCGGGAACGTCCGTTGATCACGCCTCGGATGTAGATCGTATTGCCGTTCACACCCCGCGATGACCTCTGCCGAGCAGTATGGTTCACGGCCGCGGCTTCCTCTGGCCGTTCTCCAGGCGTCGTAAAGGCCTGTCCCTCGAGGGAATTACGCGGTTCCCTCGGTCGTGGACATCGTCGAGTGAAATGGCCCCTTTCTCCACAGTTGTAGCAGGCTCCTCTCCGTTCGGTGTTCCCTGACGCGGTCCTGGCCTCTTTGATCGATCAGCGTCGGCCTCTATTCCGGGAGGGCCTCGTAGTGCTGCCAGCTGTCGGTCAATTTTCCATTCCATTTCCTGCTGCCACTTCTGTTGCGCTTCACGTTGGGACACGAAAAACTGCTCGAGTTGATTCTGTATCGGGTCAACCGTGTCCATTCCTTGGGTTCCACAAACGCAATTGGCGGGTCCTCGCCTCTCCTCGTGTTCGGTCATCCGCTGGTAAGCTCCCTTCTTAAGGCCAGCCGGTATGCTTCGTCCAGCGTCTTGGGCTCTCTTTCACGCACCTTCAAAGACAGTTCGCGATCCTTAATGGCTTCCAGGAATGCGTCTCTAGCGATGATTTCTGTTGTCTCGTTCGAAGGCACCGGGTAGGCCAAAACGACCAATCTCCGTATGTCGTGGAGCAAATCACTGAGGGTCTCGTTGGTTCGCTGTCTACGGTAGTACAACTGCGCCCTGATGGTCTCGGCCTGTCCTTCAGCGCCATACCGTTGACGCAGTCTCTCGGTCAGCTCTCCATAAGTGACGTCTCGTCGCGCTCCAAAGTCCCATAGTAGCTGAGTGGCGGCTTTGTCCAATGCACAACGTAGGAAATCCACTTTGTCGGAATTCGTCCATCGGTTGTGCTTTGCGCAGACTTCGAACTGAGCCAGGAAAAACTCCAAAGATCCGCTGTCATCGAATTTTCCGGGTTTCATCGGCGTTTTACGATACCCGAACATGGCCGCCATGTTGTCCAACCGTCGCGGAGTTACGTCGGTCTTTTCCCTTGTTGCGCTGGTCTCTGTAGCTGTCTGTCTCGGGCTGACAAAATCGATACTATCCAAGAAACGGCTCTGGTTTCGTACGTGGCCTGCGGACGTCTCTCGTTTGGCATCCGGCGTTGGGCTACTCGACGGACGAGTTGGCGAGTCCAGCACGTCCAACAGAGTGTAGACAATCGTGTTGTCGTCTCTATCCATCTTGATCCGTCGTTTCTTCTTATTCTTCCTCCTTGTACGTAGACCCCACTTCTGGTACCAATGTTACGACCCGAGCTACTACTTTAGGCTTGTGCGGGGTTCGACTCTGGTGGTCGACCTAGAGCATTTCTCAAAGAAGAGGAAGAAGAAGAAGTCGACACCAGCGTTGTAACTCTTTCCAACTTTTAATTCAACCAAACACAACTATAGTGTCGGTCCCTTCGGTTACGACGCAAGTAATCTACCGAACGAGAGCTTGACAACGAAAGTAATCCACGACGACGTAAGTAATCCAAAGTGAACAGGAACTTGACGACTAAAGTAATCCAAGTAATCCCGAAGACGACAGACAACCGCTCGAAGACAGACCGACTGACTCGACGACTACCCCACCGTTCCGAATGCGTCCTTATATTCGTTCCCTAGGAACCGTTACCAAGGGAACAGTTCTCAACTGTTCCCGCTGGGAACCGTTGCCATGGAGATTGTTCCGAGTGTTCCGTAGCCATGGAGGGGGGTCGACTGTTCCGTTGCCATGGAGGCGGTTCTCGACTGTTCCGTTGCCATGGAGGCGGTTCTCGACCGTTCCGTTGCCATGGAGACGGTTCTCACCTGTTCCGTGGCCATGGAGACGGTTCTCGACTGTTCCGTTGCCATGGAGACGGTTCCCGACTGTTCCGTTGCCATGGAGACGGTTCTCACCTGTTCCGTTGCCATGGAGACGGTTCTCGACTCGCCACAATTTCAAAGGAATTTTAGAATATACTGACTTCTTTAACATAGTAATAATGTACATTCTTATTGCAATAATTAACGAGTTAATAATTATATACTGATTTACTTTGTTTGCATGGACGTGGAAGTAAGTAAGTAAGTAGGCCTAATGCATTTGTTAACATGCCATGTGTCCATTGATTGAGTTAGAAATCGTAAGCATGGGTGGGTCATAGCGGTGAGACAACAAAAGCCGACGATACAAATAGGTCTTAAGCTTGAGTTGGGAAAACATCAGCCTGTATTAGTATTGGCAAAGCTCGAATCCATCCTTTCTCAGCTCTTGCATCCGCCAGAGCTGTGGCTACACCATATACTCGCTGTGACCGTCATCGCATCGCTCTTGATAATACCGTCTTCAGTAAATGAAAACAAAAATCTTGCCAAATTGAATGCCTCGTTACTTTGCACTGCTTTTGAATTCTTCGAATTTTTTGAATACCAATTTCACATCATGCGTATCAGGCCGAAAAGTAAAGGACCAACAGAATAAACATGGTTGGAATTTGGAATGGGGGTATAAATCTTGGAAGTGGAAATACTCAATAGCACAACAACACTGAATTGTTGTCTACCATAAATGAAAATGAAGGATTGGCAACTTGGATGCAAGCAACTCGGTAGACACCTAAGAGCACTGTGCTTTTGACATGCTCCATATAATTTTCAGGTATTGATGAAGAGATCATGCCATAAGAATTAACTAATTTAGGAATAGCAACAGGTGTATAAACTTAGCAAGAAACACCTACCAGATTTAATTGTCAGTTCAAGCTTTACATTTACAAATCCAAACCATTCTGCCAAGCTTCTGAGTGGAGTTCTGCCACCTGCAGAATTACTTTGAGGCAAAGGTGTTGCAGTTGATCAGTGAGTATGGGATGGAGTGGATTTTCGTGAGCTGTTATGCAGTGGTTCTACCCTGACTGCTTGTTGATTTGGAGTTCGACTTGGCTGTGAAGTTAGCATGGAACTGCCTGAAGCATGTCACTTGAACAGGAATGCAGTTAAGATCAAATACATTCTCTTTTGCTAGGCTCGTGAATGTGATATCTTTCATATTTCCGGCCATCACCTGTCACTTTGACAAGTGTGTCTTTCAAGCCTCAAAAAAGATATCTTTTCTGACATTCTCTTAAAATTTGCTTTTCTGCGTCGGATGAATCAGTGTCCAATCCAGAAGTAAACCATGCACCATTGAGCTTCAGACGAGCAGCTTTATAATCAGCTACAATAAAAAATGTTTCTTTTACATTTTGTGAAACAAATTGCTTATAATTACTTAGACCCAGCTACAGAAACAAGATCAAATATCATCTTAGGCAATTCAATAATAATCAGAATATATAATTTAAATGTTATTTAAATTTATTTAAATCAGGAACAACCAGCTGCTCATTTTCTTATAAAATTACTCTGATAAGCAATCTAGAAATTCATTGGATTACCAAAGATTTTAAAGCACTTTATGTTCCATGGCAACATGGGGTCATCTTTTTGGCCATTTTTGTGAAGTAGATACCAAGTTCTGCGTGTTTGATTAATAGCAAAATACTAATGATGATCAACTGCATGAACAAGACTAATATTTCTTAAACAAGCTCCAGAATTGTCAAAACAGCTGGCAAATATGCTTTAAACTGCCTATGTAATGTACAGTATGATGTTTCATATACCTTACTCACGTTCATCCGGTGTTAGAAGGCAGAAAGCTGAAACATACACAATACATTTTGCAGGTATAAGCTTCAAATGCAAATAAGACAAGCAGGATTAAGCAAGGTGAGGAAAATTTATAAAAAAGAATAATGCTAAAACAAAGATATAAATATATATTGCATAAATATATGTTGCATTACAATATATAATGTTTGCATCATATAAGAAAACCATACGTTCGCATCATATAGGAAAATCATAGATTTTGCCAAATAACTCTGCTAGTCATTTGGTGAATGGCCATAACTGTTACACACTGTAATGACTCAATGCAGCCACTTGATTAAATTAAAAGATTTATATTCAGCTACTTGTATACTCTGTTCAAACATGGTTAAATTGTTATACACTCAATGTCACTCATGAATGTATGTGTGCCTGTTTATATACCTGGACTGACTCACACAGTACAGTCTATCCCTGTATATTCCATGGTTATTACATAAAAGATTAAACTGTCCATTTTATGAACTCTGTCATAAGTAGGCTGATACGTTCATCAGGTAGACTCTCGCTAGATGCACTCTAAACCTTAACCTGACATGCCAGAGTCTTTGCATCAACAAACCTTCCACTTGAAAGTGCTGACGATGCAAGTTAAATGACTTTGGGGTCCACTAGCTGATAAACAAAACAATCTGTTCTTCAACTGCAGGTGACCGCAGCTTGGATTGGTGGCCTTTAAACAAATTGAAACGCTTATTTTATATGTAGGCCTACAGTATTTGTATTCTACTGTCGATTTCATATAGAATTCAACATGTAGAATCCAACCGTATGAAATTTTGACATAGTTGGAAGTTATTCTGATTTCATACTGTGTAATTATGTTATCTCATACCTTACAATTATCAACGTCATTATGTTATACGATGTGCGACAAAAATAACGATTTTAAAAACGATTTTTACCTTAAAACTAAAAGTTTTTCTCCACTAAATTACGTCGAATCTAACAGACTGAATTTCAAAATGGCTGCTCGCATTTCAATGAGCAAATTTGTTCGCCAAACTTGAATTTCAAACACACGAAACAAAGCAAATCGCATATGATAAACGAACGATTCGTCGCCTACTTAACTCACATCCACTTACATACCTCAAACCGAACTCTATTGCCTATCGATTTTGTTTTGACTGAGAGCCTTTGAATAATATGGTCCCCGTGACACTGCTAGTACATAACATTACCAGATTAGATTAGACTGTGGGGCACGTTAAAGTTTGCAGCATAGGGAACAATTTTGTTTCATTGATATGCATCTACAGAAAAATTGCAAGTGCTAAACGTCGATCATTTCTGTAAACGATGGACATATTAACCACAGACGTTGTCCAGAACGACAGAAGTGTAGGGGTGCTATATAAATCGCCCATACATATCGCTTGTCAAATCTGGGTTCAGACGCACGTCGACGGTTGCAATTCAGTGGGGAAATGAAAATCTGGCCCGTCACAATGCGCAAGGCCAGCAGTGTGCAGGAAATAATGTTCCTGCTATTCTTCGCACAAAGCCAGACGGCTATGTGCTTTGCTTTTGTGCTTTAGACATCACTCGGATATATATCCTGTCGTATTATTGCGTTCGCCTTTTTCTGGCTACGCTGATCATCATCCGTTCCTCTGTCACACGCCGGCTGTGTATTTGTCGGCTCGGCTCTGCGTCGCCGCCCAGCTGCACGCGACACGAGCTTTTCGGGATTCGTCCGTCGTTCGGGTAGCCTATATATGCGTCCGTAACTGAGCGGCTCGCCTGCTACGGCATGTGCTCGGCATCGAGAAGCCTTGGAGGTTTTTCAAGCGAAGCTGTGCAGTTTGCAGCGAACGACGAAGAAGATAAGGGACGATCTAATCTGCATACATCGGGTTGTTTTCATTGATTGCCTTGTGAGCTGTGCTTGCGCTGTGACTCGTCCGGTTGTCAGTAGTTTCAGGCTGAAGGAAACCTGTCTCCGTTTGGGGCTTACGGCAGAAATCCTGTGCAAAAAATCTCTGAAACTTCAGGCGTATGAGACTCGGCCTTCCAGTCTGACGCAGATTTGAACTGCTGTGAAAAGACGACGCTAGGGAATTTTTAATGCGTTGGGTGCAGCGGAGCGTGGGCATTTCTCGTCCACGATTCTTTCCCAAAGGCTTATATCCGATTAATTTTCTATGGACAACCAACCGAGTGGAAGATGAAGATTACGGCGTAGATTTCTTTTCTCAGCTTGGTGGCGACTACTTTTAAGCGGTGCAGCACCAGATTTTTTGAGATCAGCAACCAAGAATAAAATACGAGAGAAGGATTTTACGGTAGGTCTCATTAGAGTCTGGTTTCTGTGCGTTTTAAAATACGAAAGGTCCATTTTGCTTTCGGTGAATTTTAGCTGAATGTAGGCCTACTAAATGGCAACCGTATTAAAAAGTGTAAAGTGGAATGTGATGTATTGAAATATTCAATTATTTTTACCTCCACACAGAAACTGCATCTTCACCTACTTACTTACCTGCACTTGATTCACCAACACTTGATCAGGGCAGTTCTGCAAGAACCAGGTTTTGAGTGAGTTTCAGTGTCGGGTCAAGATACAGAGCATTCAAGCAAGAATAGCTTGAGTGATTCTGTGACAGCCTGCAGGAAATAATGTTCATGCGATTCTTTGCGCAAAGCTAGACGGCCGTGTGCCTGGGCTTTTGTGTTTTGGAAGTGCTTATTTTAATGACAGTGTTTATAAGATGGTGAAAGAGAGGAATTGGGAGAAGAAAAGGAATCGGGACAAGCAGTCAAATCAAGAATCAAGACCTTGTATGTATATATTTATCTAATTATATTGATGTAGTAGTGCCTTTTAAGATCTGTCAATGACATTGAACAGCATTCAAAAGCCACTGTGTATGGCAAGTAAAAGTACAAAGCAAGATTCAGTATCTTTAATGTTTGTGCAAGCAGTCTGTTCTGCCCAATTTTCATCATATCTTAAGGTGCACATTTTTATGTTTGTTTTAGGTAGCCATATTCCAATGCCTTTGAGAAGATCTTAAAATATGCAGTACAGATGTTCAGATAAATACATGCATACTTACATACATACATACATACATACTTACATACATACATACAAGTCATTAGATATGTCAGGCATGTTGTATTAAAATCTAGTAATTGTAGAAGCAGTATATACTGATCTTTCTTGTGTGCACAAATACTCTAGCTGTAAGTGATGAATGAGCCTGGAATAGGAGTGTGTCAGAGTTGATAACTTGAGTGGGATGCTTTATAAATTTTCTGAATAACAGTGATTGGTGTGTAAAAAATGCACTTAGCCTAGAGCTGCAGAGAACTTTTGTACCTGGGTAGATCTTCTGGTGCAGTGAAGAAGAGCAGCCGCTTGAGCTAACCCCTAAAGGCAGGACTGGGTATAAAATGCTAGTGACTTCACTTCTTAGTGTCTGAGGGCAGATGGTTAGTCCTCTCCCTTGCTGCCTGATTTTTGCAGTGTACATTCGATGTACTCATTTTTCAGTCCGGTATGTGAGAGAGCAATAATGGAGCAGAAATCCTTAAATATCTTTCCGCCCTGTCAGAGATTTGAACTCCAATTCCTAGATTGATAGTCTAGCATACAAACCACTAGACAGTCATGAAACTGTAAGTCTTTTTGCTGTAATTGAGTATTTGGCTTTTCCTCGTCATTGTTGTTATTGTTGGTGAAATGACATTGCTTTGTTCGAGTCAACTGTCTGTGATTGTCAAATTCATCCCATGCTCAGTCAGTCTTCATCCTTGTTGAGTCCATGTTCACCACTTCTTTCTTCTGTATTCACGGACAATGAAACCGTGATTGGCACCAACATCGGATGTGAATTCTTTGATTTCTGTGGATTGGCTGTCTTCAGAGCGTTTTCCTTGTGGTGGGAGGCATCCTTTGTGAATGTTATTCAGTTGCTCAGCTAACGTTGCCAAAATAATGAAGGCTTTGCAGGCTCTGCTGTAGGTTTTTGTTTTCACTTTAGAAAAACAAAATGAAAAGAAAAAAGTAACTAATGAGAACATGTTATGTTCATTCATTCATGGTACAGGGTCCACTGGTAACTCCCTCTGGCATGCCTGTTAATAACATAATTCCAATATAACGCCATTGTGCATATGGATCTTAAATTTAATTTGGCCTGAGAACATGAATAGTTCATAGTGCACTGTGGTGACTCTACAGGTTGACCCCTAACTGAACCCTTGTCCCCAAATACCCCAAATAATAGGTCATTTCTTTAAATATAGTTTGAAATGGAATTTAACATGAACTGAAGATTGTTGTGGCATCCTTGAAAGCACCTGGTCTTACATAGCTCCGTCTGTGTCAGTCTGTATGTGTATGTATGCTTGTAGATGTATATATCTCTGTGTTTTTGCATGATGTATGTGTTATATGTATATATGTCACAGGACACTTAACATAGTGCCTTTCAAATTTATCCCATGCTCAAGTCATCTGACTGATAAACTGCACAAACTAGGTGTAAATATACACCATTGGCACCACTTTCGCTATGTTGGAAACCTAACACTGTCAGTGTAATCCCATTATAACACATTACTCGATACAGATCTCGTGTTAAGAAAATTTCAATGTATTTATACAGCATCATCTAAAGTTGAGAAAGTGCTATTCGTAAGCATCTGGGTTGGTTTGAGCCAATGAAACTGTTCTTGTTACCATGGGTGAGTTCTCCTAGGTCTTGACAGCTGGTCTTTGAGGCGAGGAGAAATGTGATTTGTGTTCTAAGCAGTACGTAGTCATCAGAGTGATTTTCTCGCTCAGTTCATCTGCCATGTAAGGACAGTCATTTGTATTCATCATCATCTTCATCATCATCATCATCATCATCATCATCATCATCATCATCATCATCATCATCATCATCATCATCATCATCCAAATGCTGTGAAAAGCTAAACTTCAACTTATTAGTTATTCCTTACTGTGACTTATGAATTATAATTTTAACAGAGCATTTCTATAATTACATTAAATTAAATTAAATATAGAGTTTGTGAAACCATAGCAGTACTTGGCAGTGGAACGTTGTTCCTGCTGGGTTCACCCTTTGACACATGTCTATTAGTGTAGTTTTGGTGTAATATACTTAATCTGGTGATCAAACTGAAACTGAAAAAATCTCTGAACACTGTTTACTGTTTTCAGTCTGGAAGTTAGATATACCATGTTTCAACAAGAATATCTATAGCAGAAACTTCCTCCTCTGACAGTCACGTTCGTTCGTAGAACCCACACTTTGCCTTTACCTCACGGCCAATTGCCACGAGTGAATCATTACGGGCCATCTGTGGTGGACGTGACTGTCTGTGTTCTCTGCTCAGATGAAACAAATGAGGGACAGGAGTCGTTCAGACTCGATTTTGATTGCCAGCTTATTTGTTGCTTAATTAAACCAAATTAGTGTTGATCATAATTTGTTATTTGTATCTGCAACCCATTTCCCTATTTTAGAACTAGTTTGTGCTTGATAGTCTAGAGGTTAATATGATGGACTGTCAACCCAGTTGTCACAGGTTTAAATCTCTGCTGGGATGAAAAGAAGTTTAAGATTTCTCTTTTGTTACTGACTTTGGATATTAAAAGCAGTACATTGACTTTTGATAGGAGGATCACATGGCAAGGGAGAGGACTGGCCAAGGCTAAGAAAATGAAGTCGCCAACACTTCATACCCATGACTGCCTTTCACAGTTAGCTTAATAATGATTAATAATTAGTAACTTCTAATGCACCTGTGTCTAATGCACAAGGCATCAACCGATGGCACACCAAAGCCAAGCCACAATCAGGTCTATATCCAGAAGGTCAGTCCACAGGACAGAGAGGCAGCCTACAGTGGATAACCAATTTGAAAGAGGTAAGTTTTAAGTTGAAAACAAAATGACAGAAGCAACTGGGCGGAATGAACGGACACAGGGAGGGAGTTCCAAAATTTAGCAGCAGCCGAAAAAGCCCGTTTACCCAGAACAGTTCTAGTCCAAGGTATGACCAGAGAAAGGCAATCAGATTAAAGAATAATGGTAGTCTGGGGAATAAGGACTGATTTTGAGTATTGTGGTTGGCCAGAGTTCAGTGTTTTATAAACTAATAAACTATAAGTTGCAATTTGAAATAAATCTATTGCTGAACAGGAAGCCAATACGAAGTCTTAAGCACAGGCGTTATATGCTCATATTTTGAAGTATTTGTTATGGCTGTAGCCTAGGAGTTCTGAACTCTTTGGAGTTTCTGCATGTTTGACTTTGTAATAGCAACTAGAATTGAGTTTTGGTAGTCAAGGTGACTGGAGACCAATGCATTTGCCAAAGATATTCTAGAGGACTTTGGGACATAGCGCCTATAAAAGGGCCTATAACGGGCAGATGGACGTTTGTCCATCTCATCATTCTTGTGTTCTTAGGTGATTCACTTGTCTGGCCACATTGAAGTAGCTTGTAGAATTTTGCCTGTAATACTGTAAGTTAGGCAGGAGATTCTGATAAAAATTATGGAAGTCAAACCACGATTTTCTGCAGACATTTTGCTCTGATTGGAGTTTGTAATCATCTGTTTCATAAATCTGTGAATTGACCCTTGTGTAAGCACATTCGCTTGCAAACAATCTCTTGCCTTCATTTCGGACGAAATTAATTTTCCATTCACCTCTGGCTGTTCAAATTTGACGCCTTTATTGGTGATTATGAAATGAAAGCGCCTAATCGACGTTGTGTGATATGCAAGTCAGTTCAGTTTCTAATGGGTTTGGATTTTCGGGAATGCAGTTATGTAAGAATTTTCCCGACATTTGGCTTCTGATGAAAGAAAATTACCAGTGACTTTGGGTTGTAAAAACACTGTAAAAACACTGTAAAAAGGTTGTGACATTGGTGAAAGCACATTGCTGTTAAACCAAGTGATGTGTGTTGTGGCACTGTGGTATATTGTATTATTTACTGCAGTCAGAGTACGGACATATATAAAAGGAGAATTAATTAAATTTTCTTGTACTGCTGAATGTACAAAGTCATTTTTTGTCATTATCCAGCAGCTTAGCAACTTGTAAACACTTTGATACTCCTGACTTGATTTTGAATGTTTGTTAAGGATATGAATTGTTAAGGAGAATTTGTTGAGTAACATATTTTGTTGGTAATCATAATCGTAGTCGTAATCTTAATTCCAAGATTTCTACAGCACCCAACGAAAGCCGCACCACGGGGACCAGCTTATTCACAGGCGCCCAGTCAAAACAAAATCGATAGGCTAAAGGGTTCGGTTCCAGTTCAAGATCCAAAAGTCAGACGGAGAGACAGTGTGGCAGCTACGGGGGTGGTGTTTGAGGTTGGAGAGAAGGAAGAGAGAGATAAGAGGAAGAAGGGGTGTCAGGGTATGATCTGTGAAAGAGGAATGTTTTGAGTTTTGAGTGAAAGGCCGAAGGAGAAATTGCAAGCGGTGGAGCATTGATGAGTTTGTATGATGGGTCAGAAAACAGAACATGTGTCCACACACTCACTGCTTTGCTGATGAATCTTATCTCTTGAGATGTAACACAATCCTGAAAGACAACAGGAATGCAGCAGGTGACAAATGCTGCAGTTCTGCAACAAAATCTTTGCCAAACTCAGCTTCTTGTCTCAAATGCAACTGCAGATATTAAGATTGCTTTGTCATAGTCTAATATAGTTTACTGTCTATGGAAAAATGTTTGGTGTTGTGGAGGGACGCAGGTAAGGGTTGGTCGAGTGAGCTGGTTGACTCGGCAGCTTAATTGAATCGAGTGCTCATGTCCGTGATGTTGTGATGGTTTGATAAGTGTTGCTTGCTAATGTTTTCCTGTTTTCTTGAAAGTCAGCGAATGCTTTTGTTCTTCGTCTTTAAAATCAGCAAATGGATTGTTGGACAAACCAAGGAAGAAGTGCAGACTGAGAAACAAGATGATTACAGGATACAGATGGACAGAAACTGTATTTCATGCTTACTCTAAGTACAGTACAATATATGTAGTGTGGATGTTTGCATGTATGTATTCGTATATGTATGTATGGATGCAGACAGAGATGAGGTGCGCTTTGTATTTACTCCGAGCTTGGTAGATTATGTGTGTGTGTTTGCATGCATTTTCAGTGTACTTCGAACAACTGAGAAACAAGGCGTAGGTATATTGACTGGCAAATTTGGAGTGGAGACGTGGAATGGTGGAATGCACCCAGAGTCTAAATAATAGATTTATTGAAAAAGTAACAATGTGGCCGTCACCGTCTGTGTATATCTGGTCAGATGTGCTGTGTTGACTTCTGTGTACATTTTTCATCTGCTCCCGAGTTCATCGATAAAAGAAATGTGATTTTTGGACATGAATTTTCATTCCTTACACATGCTCTTCCCCTTTCTTTACATTGCTTATTTACTTTCTGTGTTGAATGATGTCTTACTCACGCACTTCTAAGGCTGCTGTTAATTGCACGTGTTATAAATGTCTGTTTAATAATATTTTCATTCGACTAACAACACTGCATGTATGCTTTTTTTCACACAAATTGCAAGTTGGCCTTAGGTTTCAGAGCATGCTTCCAATTTCTGTTATTCAGTATCCCTACAATACTAAGTGTAGACCTAGTTTTATATTTAGCTGCATATAATAACAGTTGGAAAAGAACTTCTGAACTGTTTTACTATATGCAGCAGATAATTTTCCGGTGCCTTTCCTGCTTTGATCAACTGATGCAGATTTGCACCAGTGTTTGGTATCATGTCTGTGCTGTATGAATATAAGACCAGTGTTGGACAGTAAAGAAGTTGAAATAACACATTTCTGTACTTAATTAAACATTTAAGTACTTTTACTTTTAGCAGATTATTAAAAATCAGAAATACTTTTACTTTTAACAAAGTAATATTTTACCCATTGTTTAGTACTTCAACTTCGTTATATTTTACGAATATGTTTTTGTTACAAAAGTAGCTCTATAATTTTTAACAAGCCACAGGCCTATTGTAATTTTAGCAGTGTTTATTCACATGGACACTGGCACAGTCTTGTACTGTTGGCCTACATTATTTTTTCCATTATAATCTTGCTAGATTTCAGTTGCAATGTTGACTTTTGCTTTCATGCAAAATATGTTAATGTGGAAGAGCAAACAATTCACAGAATCGACAGGCTATATTGACAGCATGATATTGATGATTTAAAGTGACAAATTATAGTGGATTTGAAATAGCTGACCAGCTGTTGGAATAAATTATCAGTTTAACTAAGGAGCACGGGCTGAATATATTTAAGCTGCTGTAACATGTCGTAACAGTCTGTATATCTGTATGGTCCGTATGTATGCAGATGGACTTCCATTGAACAAACCCACAGTAATGGCTGAAGTCCAATTTGACCTTTCGACACAGTCATGTAGCAAACTGTAAGAAACAGTTGACCAGTGAAGAACATATAACAGAAATGTGAGACAGAAACGAAAACAAGATTGAAATGAAAACAAGATTGTCAAGGACAAGTGACAAATGAAGAAGGACGTGGTGGCAGACATTGGTCTTGTGGGCGAAGTGTCTAACAAATCAGATTTTCACCTTTGCAACCCTTAAACAATGCTCACTTTCTAAATCTAAAGAAAGTAATAACAGGTGTTTTGAATTAAGTTTTCTTCAGCCAGTGCATGGAATGATGAGATGGGCAAACACCCCCATCTGCCTTTTATTGGCCTTACTGGCCTATGCCCCGGGATTAGCAGTTAACTCAGTTATGATTTGGGGCAGTACATTTTAATTTTGAGGTGCAATGTTCAGTTTGATGTACAGTCCTACTTGGATTGAGCTATAGAAGCAGAACTACTACTGAATTAAAGATTACACCTATTTTAATACAGGTGACATTCTCTCTACCACGGACTCAGTACTTTTACTTCAAAAGTATTATTTAGATGAATACTTTTTTACTTTTACTGAAGTAAAATTGTGGATGAGTTCTTTTACGTACTTACTTTAAGTTAGATTTACTTTTACTTAATACTTTAGCCCAGTATTTGGCCAACACTTTATAAGAGTATAAGACGTGCCTCAACAACTGAATGAAAACTGTAAAAATGTAAAGGTCAAAAGTATTCAGATCAGTTCAGTATTTACAGAAATGGGCAAACACCCCGTCTGTGCAGAAACAATACCAAACAGATCTTCTTTCATTAAATGGGAAAATCCATCAGACATAAGTCACACCATTGATGCATATTATTTAGATTATATATGAATAAGAAATGATGAACTTTTGCAGAATGATTAATATGCATTTACAGTGTTGGTAAATTGTGGAAATGTATCTTTCAGTTCTAAAGGCCACAGTCACAGAAACATAGCCTTTAGCCTTTCACCCCTTGAAGGCAGTGATACTGCCAGCATTTGCCGTATTCTGAGGCTGGCAACGTTGACCCAGAAGCATAAATTCTACAAATTCATCGATTAGTTTTCATTATTTGCCATCACGTACCACACTGCACCATGCTGTTGCTTCTTTGAACATCACCCAAGAGTGTTCTTTCATTCTTCTAGCACCGAATCATCACAACGGCAATCGTCACATCCGTTTTACTGTCAGTGCTGGGGCGTAAAATGGACTTTATGAACGAAACCGAAATCCTCGCTTTGCCACTGAACCACACACGTGATGGACTGGAACGTGTGATTCGCAGTCATTGCCATCTTTCATCGTCTGCTCCATCTTCATTTATTGCACCTAGCATCGATCGCTTTCGCATAATCTCCCAGTCTGGTCGAAGGATGTGCAGCACTTTAGCGGCCGACAAGGGAGCGAGCGTAGAGCGGTCCCTTTGCATGATTCTGTGTGAAGCAGATTTGCTTTGACAAGGAAATCGATGCAGTGCAAACACGCTTCAATGATGTAGCTATGCAAGTTGCATCTTCTTTCATAGTTGGTATCGCCATTTAGGATACTTAACGCTGCTGTCAAAAGAAGTTTCTGCAACCTTTGTGGCTATTTTTGTCATCGGGAGTAAGTAATTTCTGTAAAATTTTCAAAGGTGAGAACATTAATGCATTCTTAGTGATACAGTTGCTGCTTTTTCAAGCATACAACTTTCTGTAAGCAGCAAATGTTAAATGTGCCACTTTACGTTTTGCTGCTCACAGTTGTAGTGACCAACAGCACATTGCATAATCAGTCAGGAGGAACTGGTTTGCTTTTCCCGCCCTTTCCAGGTTATTAGAGTTCTCTAGCAATTTACCCATTGGCCATTAAATAAACGTCAAAGCAAAAATTATCCGCTGATTTTGGCTAAAAAGACTGATGCAAAAAGACTGGCTAAACGAATATCGAGATATGCTGCCGTCATTGGGTGCAGAGCTAACCATTATGTGAACGGAAGTTTTTACATATCATGACAGTTTTGACAACGTTGTTTGCAATATAGGCCTGATAAGATAGATGGCACAAATGGAAGTTGAATTATTTAAAGTGACACCTGACATGCATAATTCATATCGATTTTGTCACAAAACGTTGGAATATAGATAAAAGAGACCTTTCTGAGATGCTCGAGGAATCAACCGTGCAAACTTTCATTGCCTAATAGACTTGCATTGCAAGAAGTCAACCTGGATCATGCTGTATGGTCATTTGCATTTGCAAATTAAGGACGTCCATTAAGGATGTCAACAAAGGGAGGGAGGGGTCACCCATGTGAACTGAAATGGAAAAGGGGATGGATAATGTCCAATGTGGACGTCTGCATCTAGATTTGGTACATATGTTATTTCAGGACAGCATGTCCATTGAATACCAACTTCAGTCAGAAAGCATACACTGCAGTTATAATTACGGTAGATTCTCTTTGCTGGACGTGGTACTACCCACACAGTACCACAGTTAGCCCTGCAAGATCAGCAGGTAGCCTAAGCTAGGACTCAGTAATCCGTTGGAGTGCGGACGCCCGCATGGGGATGGGGAGGGTAATGCCAATGCAGACAAATGCAGACAAGGGGAGGGACGTGTCCACAGTAGGTCAATTTCTGTGGTAGTTCTTACTGACGACCCCAAAGACAAACCAGAGCGCAGGTCCCAAATGTTACTGCCCATCATAGGCCAGTGCGCACACAGCAAAAAAATTAGGAGAACATTGTTTTCTGGAATATTGAAAATCTGGAAGAACATTTATCTCTTATCGCTCTTTCTTCCAGAGGTCTGGAGTTGTTTCATACTGTTCTAGTCTCTGACCTCCACCACTAAGTCTGACAAGACTTTTAAGGCACCATTACTGGAACACCATCGATCAGCTCTGATACGATAGCGGCATGCTAGAAGTAATTAAATTCGATTACATCCGACCTAGAAGTGCAATCCGGTCTGGAATTTATCGCTGCCGAAAGCAATCTCGTCTCTTGCCTCAGATGTGTCAACGACAGGGCAATCTATCCTTCTTACGGAGCGGCGACCTGCATTTTGAGCATGCGACTCAATTTACGTTTCGTGAAGAGAACGCCTTTAAGGCATAATCACTAATCACGTAACATACAGCGACCCTGCCTGCTCCGACCTCACCACTCCCGTGAAAAAGGGTGCCTGATGCAACCTCTGGCACCGCTTCGCATTACTTAGCGAAGCATTGCGTTGCGTCGCTACGTAACAGAGCGTTAACTCGGTTACTTTATGGAAGATGTCTTCACATAAATGCCGGCTCTTCTGCTATCCACTGCTCGAGGCTACGGTTTTACGTTCATCGCTGTGTGGCGAATAATTCATTACCGAGGCAGCGGATCTCGCGTTGCCTGTCTGGCTAAATAAATGGCCAGGTCAGTAATTGAGGCTGGAGACCCATTCGTCTCCGCCGAGCGATACACAAGAACCGCCAATGATGCGGATTAATGCATGTCCGACTGGCGGACGAGCCAGACCGGGCGGAGATGCGCATTAGGCTCGGCTGCAAGGAGCGTCACCCATAGGGTCAGTTTGTGACACTTCATCCATGAAGTAATTGAACACTATTGATTTCCGCAGTGCTCTTGTGGCTCCGTCAGGCTTCAGGTTCTGAAAAGTGGCATTTCCTGCCATCCACCTGGTCGCTACAGGACAGGGATGCCCATGAGCAGGCAGAAAGAACACTGGTGAGACGAGACCGGAGTCTTCCAACTCTGAGACCGAGACGTTTGCCTAGCAGTCCAAGACGAGATCGAGACTTGGGGAGCCTGAGACGAGACTAAGACCTAGGGTCTCCAAGATGAGACTGAGATGTTTGGTCTTCGAGACAGAGACGAGACCGAGACGTCCAAGAAAACAGGGCCGGATTAACCACTTGGGGACCCATGCAAACTATGCATGTGGACCCGTCACACTGCGCATGGGATGATTGGATGCGGTGTAAAGACATGCTGCAACCAAAGTGTTGAAAGGCATATTTACATGGTTGACTTTTTCAATTCTACAAGATGTTCGTGGCACAAATTCTTATTTAAAATGAAAACTATATAAAAATTACTCTTTCCTATGAACAAATGGTTGGTGAATGTAGCCTTGTGTCTGTTTTTTCATTGCATAAAAAAGTCTGACTCCGTTCACGGGGCCCCCATCAGTGAGGGACCCCATGCAGTTGAATATTATGCATACTGGTTATTTTGGTCTCCTTTCAGTGAATTTTACTGTCAGCACTCAGCAGCTTTCTTTGTTGTTTTAATGTAGGCCTGCAGTTCAAGGCTACTTACTTTGCATTGGTTAACTCAATTAATCCTAGATCTTCTATATAATGGGCAGATGTAATGCAACATAGCATGGACTCAACTACTGATCTGCCTGGAAATGCTGACTTCCGTTTTAGGAGGTTTTTGCCTAGCAGTCCAAGACGAGATCGAGACTTGGGGAGATGACCTGTATCAGTCACATACTTCATGAAAATTCGCTCTTGAAGACGGTGCTTGGAGGAAGAATTGAAGGAAAGAAATGCAAAGAGACCTCAGCAGGCGAAACTGAGACAAGACCCGAGATGTCCTGTCCCGAGATGAGACCCAAGACGTTCTGACCCGATGCAAGACCAAGACATTGACCAATCTGCCCAAGATGAGACCTTAGGTATGTTGCGAGATTGTCTTGAGACCGAGATGCTGAGACTGAGTCTACATCCCTGCTTCAAGTTGGCATAGCATAACCTCAGTGTGATTGGAGCATACTAGGAGTATGTTTAGGGTTTGGAACAGGAGTGAGTAGAGCAAGCAAAGTTTTGAAATTCACAGGTTTTGTTTACAAAGTAAAAACTGGTAGATTTGGCATAAAATTTTACTCTGGAAAAAACAGAGAATGAGAAACTTAGAATTTTCTTATTTGCCAATAAAGATGGCTTTCGCATTGGTATTAAATTAAATCTTCACTGTTCTTAAATGAGTAAGAATAGAAACTGGGAGCTTAAAAGCATCATGTTGTGGGATTGTTATGGTCATGTTTGCAGCTTAGCTGACAAATCCTTTGATCCTGGTAGTACGCTTCTGGGGATTTTCTGTAGAGGTGTGTAAACATTTGTGTTAGCTTTACTGTTTTTATTCTTTTTCGTGTGTTCAGCAAAGTCAAGCATAATGCAAAAATTTTTGTAATGTGGTTGTTAATTTTACAGAATTGCTGAAAGGAAGAAAACAATGCCAGCTGGATATCGAGCGGGAATTCCGCAGCAGCCGTACACTAAGTATGAATCGGACAACGAAGAAATCAAGGTGGAGTACAAGCGAGTCGACAGTGTCCAGCAGATGTTGTGGTTCAGTGGACACAAGGGATCAGTGCTTCGGATTCTCGTGGTGATCATTGTCTTCTTGGTTGGCCTCATTCTTGGCTATGTGATTCGACGAACCGTGAAAGAGCTGCCGCTGCAGTCAGATACACAGGAAGCAACCTCTGCCCAGAAGAATGAGGTAAGATTAGGTTTTGGATTAAGGCTTCCTTGGCTGTTGGTGCTGCTGATACAACACTGGCAATTACAGTGAAGTTAAGCATTGTTGAGTTGGGTGGGTGACCTTCAGTATAATTATCAGGACACGTAATATAGTGCCTCCTAAGTACCCCAAAAGGCTAGCCTAAGTGGTGTTAAATTTCATCAGGAACAAAATGTTCATCAGTAAGCATACAGCGGCTAAGATAAGTATAAGAGTCGCCACTAGCAGGCTTCAGCAAACATGTAGAGCCCAACTGGCAGTGTTGGAATAGGCTGACCACACCATCTGGCTTCCACTAAGCTCTCCATCCTTTTGTAGTCGGTGGTTGAGTACTAACACAAGGTGGGAGTTTAAAAAGGCGTCCTGTTGTTGGATTTCTGTGGTCATATTTGTGCCTCAGCCAGAAGATTCGTTGACTTCAGGACCATGTTTCTGAGGAGATTCTACAAAGGTGTGCAAACAAGCAGAGCATCCCTTTTATCCTTCAGATTTGAGATCAGAACTTAGCGCAATAGGATAAGATCTTGGCCAATCTGAATTGGGTATTACTGAATCTGAATGGTTTCTGGGTGAATCCAGATGTTGTCAGGGTGAATCCAGCTGGTTTCAAGGTGAGTCCAGATGGTGCCAAGGTGAGTCCAGATGGTGCCAAGGTGATGGTGTGATACTTTGGTGTGCAAACTTGCAACTCATGGCAGTCTTTGCGTCTGATTTGATGTTATCTGGTTTTCTCAGACAGCTTTAAGTGCACACTTTAAGTGACTGAGTAGCCTTTATTTGCATTCTGACAAGCACAGATGTATTTTAATGTATAAAACAATTACAAACATGTTTAGAAGTAGATTGCAACACAAGCAAATATAATGGAAAGACATGCCCAAGTAAATATAGCTAAAGATACATCGTTTTACAAGACTACTTTAAAACATTTTAGCGTAGATTTAACAATAGGTGGAGATAAGGGCATATTGTCTTGTGTAGAGAGTACTTAGAGGTGGCAAGAGCTGATGAAGGCAGTGGTCGGGAAACTGCGATTTCTGGAAGAGCTTCCTGTCTGCTCAAGCAGTCATCTCTCTTCTACAGGATAGTTCTTCCTACACTTTCCCATTTCTGACCCTTTTTAAGAGCTGCGCTGTTGCATGCAGCATTATGGGAGGCAAGAAATCCAACATGGCAGTACATACACAATTCTTGAAAGGATGATCGCTTGAAAAATGACATCCAGTTTTGAGATATGTAGGCCTTGATTTCTTAGCTGATTGAGAAGGACGTGGAAGTATCGATCGCTGGTTTAGATCTGTCAGTCAGCCGTGGCATGTTCTTAAATAGCATTGTGAAAGTGATCAGATACACTCATACATTCCTCAGGAATTGATCAGATACACACATACATTCAGATAAGTAAGTAGTAAGTAAGTAAGTAATCAGGAATATCTGGATCAGATCTTAAAACAAGAGGTGCCCTGTTGTTGAATTTTTGTGGTTTTGTGGTTTTTATGTTTGCATCGCACCTTCAACGTCAGGACCAAACTTCTGAGGAGTTGTGTGCTTAGAGACATGTAAACAAGTGTGCTATCTCTACCTTATATACCTTTGCCTGATCAAGATTATATATTACCTAATCTGGTTAATCTGATCTAACCTGAAGACTTCTGTAGTGTCGTTTTCGTGATATCGAGACAGCAGTCAATGATCACTTTCTTACCTGGACAGAAATATCTGTCCTTTATGAAGTCTACGAGAACAAATGCTCAGGTATAAAACTGCCATTAATTACAAAATGACAAGTACCGGGTATTCACCGGGTGTTGAAAAATCTAATGACCCAGTTTTTTTTTTACAAAATTGATTATCTGATTAAAGTAAAAATACAGCTGAATAAAGTTGATTGTCCTTGTTGTTTCCTCTTTATCTCCTTTTTTGCATCTCTGTTGTATTAATTCTGATTTTTCTATTTTAATTAATCTCAAATTGCATGTAATCATAATTTTGAAAAATCTTATTTTCCAGTTTATTTATGATATTGATTAAAAATAAGACAACCATAACCGAATAAAGTTCATTGCCTTAACTGTCTCCTTTCCACATGGCAACAAAACTGTAGCTCATTACATTAGTCTTCATTTTTCCTACTGCAATTAATTACAAAATTGCAAATAATCACAAAATTGAAATGTGTAAATACCCATTTATAAATTCTTCACCCTTGTTGTCTCCTTTTACATATGGTGACAAAATATGCATCCCTGTTGTATTAATTCTGGTTTTCCTATTGTATTAGTTCAGGTATTTCCTGTTGTAATAATTCTGGTTTTCATAAATATCTGTGTTTTCGAGACTTTTAAGTAATCTGTGGCTTGGCCAAATCGGATGCTACATAAAAATTAGAGCTCCTTCTGTTACTACTACTGCTAATGCTAATACTGCTGCTGCTTCTGCTATTGCTGCTTCTACTGCTGCTATTGCTGCTGCTGCTGCTGCTTCTAGGGATGATGTATAGGAGGCGCTAACAAGGTGTGGCGTCAACGGCGTCGCGCCTAATGCTGTTAGGAATATGACCACAACGGATCGTGGAGAACAGACGGAGCGCAGCCAAGTTATTAGAAATGGTGGCACAGCTATTGACATTGCAGTTGTGGTTCGTGGCTTCAGTATTACCGTCGATTCATCATGCTTAACCGGGAAGGAGACTGGCGGCGACGGCTAACTTGTCGACTGCGCTGCATCGATCGTACGACGATGATGATGATCAAGATGATTATGATGGTGATGATAATGAAAAGTTTGATGAGGATGATGATGATAATAATGATGGAGATGTGACTTTCTAATTGGAGCTAATAACTTCTATAGTGCCGTTAGCATAGTACACAAAGTATCAATTGTTGGTCTCTTCAAGTGAACTCGCAGTCAAAATCCTAATCCGTTAGAGAAGCTGAAATCCGATAAGTCAGAGAACCAGAAGTCATGCTACGGTGATTGATTATAAAACTGCCTGCGCAACAGCCATCTCAATTGTTCACTCCAAACTTGACTACTGCAATTCCCTCTTGTATAACTTCGACTCGTTTTGAATAAAACGCCTTCAGATGATCCAGAATGCTCTTGCCTGTGCAGTTACCAAAAACTCTCAAACAGCACCATTTAACCCCAGTGCTCAAATCACTTCATTGGCTATTGATCCCTCAGCGCGTCCACTACAAAATCATATCTGTTACCTACACTGCCCTTCAAACTTTTCAACCCTCTTGCATTCTCCAGCTATTCACTATCCAACCGCCCAGATCTACTCGTTCTTCCACACACTTCTCTCTACCTCGGCCTCCACTCTTCTCCTCTCTCCAATTCCGGAACTGTTCCTTAATCTACGCCAGGCCAGCTGTTTGGAACGAAATCCCTCAAGACCTCTGCCAGTTCCCTCATCCCCTTTTCTCGCCTGTTAGTAGGAGCACTCTTCCGTTCGCCCTCTCTCCTGCAGCTTTTCGCTCGAGATTGAAAACAAAACACTTCAGGCTTGTCGATATATAAAACTGTGTACATTTACATTTTTTTATCCTGTCCTGCTTCTGTTCGTGCACCACCTCATGATCACTATCACCAACGATTTCCACCATAGCACCATGGTCTCTACCCAGCTTGACCCCTTCCCTGACCCATCACTCAGTAATGTGAATATGAGACCAGTTAGACCATCTGATAATAATCTAATCTAATAACTTCTAAAGTGCCATTATCAAAATGCACAGGACATCATTCATTGGTCGCTTAAAGTGAAACTGTAGCTAGTTATGCATTCAGTGTTTATAGTTATGTGGCGTTCTCGGTCGGGCTAACTGTCCACGGGGTGGGGGTAACTCTAGCCCAGTTCTGCGCTCAGAGCCACCCGCCTCACCGCCCCTTGCACTCTCACTGTACAATGGTCTTCCCGTATCATCTTTTCCCATACTGTCTGTTCTCTCCGAGGAAGGCCTAAGATAGGTCGCTTCCCTAAGGGAATCAACACTGTAACTCTCGGTCTCGGGATCCGACTTTGCCTCTTCCGCGGTCGCCGGATGGGCAACGTCCTGAGGATGGCCTTTACTCAGAACAGGGTTCGTTCCTTTACTGGCAATAGTCGTTCCCTTTCTCCGTGAGGACTTTCTTGTAACTACCATTCTACATCTTGTAACTCTCCCGTTACCGCCAATATTTTCAGGCACCAGTCGTTTTCTCGGTCCCGGGAACAGGGAAGTCTCACAACGAGCCTCTGTGTCTTTCCGCCCTAGGCACAAGGATATTGGGCGACACATCTTCCCACTATCTCGCTCCATTTCCGTGTATAGGATTTCCGGAGTAAGTTTCTGCACCAGATCTCTGTTGGCAGTTATCAACCAACAGTGCTTCAGGGGATAGGATACCCCTATGGAACACTCAAGAGAAGGTCCCCTCTCTAACCTTCTGTAAAACACACCAACCTTCGTACCGACCTACGCACGAGGGGGCCCTTCCCCGCACTTCAGTCAGCCCTCTGATCAGTGTGTGGCGACAAGCAAATAGAGGAGTCGGTATCTTCCCGTTTCGACTCCGGTGTTATCGGGGAACCGACCCGGACTATGATGTACCGGGTATTTTCTTGGTCTGCGTTGTTTCCGGTCTCTTACGTACCGGGACTCTACTTGGTCTGCGTTGGTTTTTCCGGTCTCTTACGTACCGGGACTTTACTTGGTCTGCGTTGGTTTTCCGCGGGCCTTCCCGTATCCCGCTCTCTGAATTTCGACCGGGAGAACCGCGGCCGCAACTTTACCCGAGTTTCGCACAACCTGTTATGTTCCAACTATCGTGACTTACTCGACCGTCTCGCGACGCTCCAACAAGGCGGGCCCAAACCCTGCGGATCAACGCGGAGCCAGTCAGAAATCAGACAGATTGGTTTGTTTCGGTTGCGTCTTCCTCAGGAGCGCACGGACCAATTTCTAAACGGCACGGGTTTCTGTCGTACGGCAAATGCTACCCCGGGTTCACACAGACCTGTCGCCGCGTCTTTCCCCGAACTTCGCCCAGCCTCAACGTTCACCGTCCTGGCCAAGGCCGCCTCGCGATCTACGGTAGAGTGGGCCCTCGCCTCTAACCGGATCGACGCCGTCAGCCCGAAACCAGACAGTGTTTGTCTCGGTCGTCCCGCCGGGAGCGCACAGATTAGTCTTTTCCGCGGACTCTACCGTCCGTATATTTGATCGTAACCGGGACCAGATCGAACACGGGCTTCTCCGGACGTCACCCTCGTCCGTGTATTTGTATACGCTATGATTTCACTGACTCGGACTCGTTCCCGTGAAGGCACGCTACCATCCTTCACTGTATGTATGAAGGCACGCTTCCATCCTTCGCGTCTATAGCACAGGACATCATTCGACTGTCGCTTAAAGTGAAACTGTAGCTAGTTATGCATTCAGTGTTTATAGTTACATGAGTTGCATGAGGCAAATTTCGTTTAAGTTTGACCTTTTCAGATCAGTTGGCTAGAATTGTATGCATTGTTTTTAAGTGTTTTGAAAATGTGCTATATAAAAGCCAGGATACGCAGGCAGTGGCGTACCTGGCCAGGGTAGTCCTGTGGTCTGGACTACTCTGAGTTCAAGACTATAAACCTTGGGATTTGTGGATCTGATGAGAGTTTTGGTGTACCCCCCCCCCTGCTTGGTGACTTGACTGCTCTGTGAACCTATAGGCTACGTGTCAGATAATAACGTACTACGAGACCGATTTCAGTATTTGATTCCTGGCCTGTTTTATTTCAGCAAAATGCGTTTGTTTCCGGGACTTCGCCCTGGACCTCACTGGGGGAGTTTACGACACTCCCCAGACCTCCTAGTCATTAGGAGGCACGCTGTCCCAGACTCACCAAATTTTCTCCAGGTACCCGACCCCCTGGCTAAAAAAAGTCGTGTCCGCCACTGTGTGTACATACATAATTTAGGTACCATACTGTCTCATTCGTACTGTTACATCCCGCTTTATCAGCAGCACCTGTTTGGGGCAAATGCCCTGGCCACTGCCTACCTTTTTGGATCTTGTTCTTTTGTGATGCTAGTGTCGACCCAATTGCGTTTGTCAGCCGTCGGGAAATTGTGTTTCATAAAGCACCTTTTAAATTGGACTCTCGGGATCTTCTTGAACTATGCGAAACTGGGTTCAACAGAAAACTCCCTAATGACCCATTCACGAAAGATATTTTGGTAAATTAAGTTCTTCGTCACTGCCTCGGACGAGGTCTGGTCTATTTCGGCAGTAGCTGGACAAATTCTAAATCCCACTGGATAAATTCTTGGAGAAATTTACTGAAAATTGTGTTCCAGTGCAAGGCCAACATTCGACCACTGGGAGCAACTTATGCTGTAACTTACATACAACTTTTCATGGTGGATCCTATTGTGCATTGTAATGTAATTGTATATTGTATTATGTATGGTAAAAGTAATATAATTGCATTGTGGATTGTGTGAACCAGTGGTTGATTGAGCACTCTGTATAAATGAATGACCCCAGGATCCACTTGAATTGGATATTATGCACTGGATAGGATTGGATATGTGATAAAATTGGGTATTTAGGATCAGATTAGTTAGGGTTGAATATGACAGGATTGGCAACGGCAAGATTGCCCAGAGAGTATTTAGTATAGGATAGGATTGAACAGAATAGGACTGTACAGAATTGGTTTGGCTTTATACCCAGATTGGCTTGCATAGGATAGGATAAAGATTGGATTTTGTAGGATAATACTGGATAGGACTGGATTGGACTAAATAGAATAGGGTGAAACAAGTTAAGAAGATATGACATGGATATGGTGTGATACAGTATTATACAACATGATGAAGGTAGATAACAGGACCATTTTCAAAAGGCTCTGAGAAGAGTTCAACGGATGGTAGATAATTCCGAATACATTACTGATTGACTGCATTTTGGGTTGAAGAAAGGCCAGATATATTCAACATTGCAAATGCAGTGACTAGCAATATCGAACAGCAAATTGTGCCAGCCAACCTTGCAAAGATTTATGGAATGGGCAGATACTAGCATAAAATTTCTGCTGCAGCAGGACGTTGATTCAGTTCTTTATAGCACGTTTTATTGAACAGAATATTTACTGGTTTTAAATGCTGCATAAAATGGTGAAAAGTATTATCTTTGGTCGTAATGACAAACTGGTGGCACATGCAGTGATCAATCTTTGTTCTGTGGAAATATGGATCATGTATGAACATCAAATAACGATTACGGAAAAACGATTTGCTTACCGATAAAAATACGACAGGGACTCATATCTTGTGAGGATCCAGTTATGAAGGAGTCCTGAATTGTTCAAAGTACCGGTTGCCATGACTGCAGCTGTAAATCACAGGCAAGACGTCCTTGTGGGACAATTGTGGGTTTTGATTTCAACGTCTGGTGAGCCTTAATGACAAAAGCCTGACTCTGAGCAGCAGCTTTCCAGAATATGTTGTAAAGGAAAGCTCCTTCCTTGTCCTATGCAGAACGAAGGCAGTCCTGAGCCCATTTTCGACTCTTTGGCCATTGAGCGGGCAACGAACGAATCCCACGTTCCTGGACACATAAGACCAGTGCATGCAGGACCTTCCGTTTACTTTGTGGCTGATGATGTTACCGAGTGCCAAATTATGCCCCTTGGTGACAGGGACAGGTGAGCGTAAACAACTTGTCCAGTGTTGTTACGCAGTGCCCAATCAACAGCTTGATCACGCATTCTTTCAATATCTTGCCCAGAATTGTAAGTTTCCCTCTTGGTTTTCGCCTGGACTTGCCCTGGATTTTGGCAGGCACAGCGATTTTGTGCAGTAACAACCATTTATTGATGCCCCGAGCTCTAAGACAGTGGCACTATAGAAGTTCTCATATTAGATCCAATTAGAAGTCTTCTATGTGCCAAAGTGTGATGTGGGAGGCACTAATTTTGTTTCCAGTTTTAGATTTATCCAGTAGATTGTTCATCAAAATAGCTAAGTATATTATACCAAGATATATTAATGGGTAGATTTCAGAGGGTGAACCCAGAAGTAACTAAAATGTTCTGATCGCAAGATCACCATTTTCCTAGGCCCAGGAATGCCAAAGTTCTGGCCATGGGCCAGTGCATTACAGATCCTGAGAATTCTGAGTGAGCATGGTTCTTGAGAATTCTGAGAATGGATGGTTCATGAGAATTCTGAGTGAGAAGGATGGTTCATCAGAATTCTGAATGGACACTGTTCCTGAGAATTAGAATTAGAATTCTGAATGGGCACTGTTCCTGAGAATTAGAATTAGAATTCTGAATTCTGAATGGGCACTGTTCCTGAGAATTAGAATTAGAATTCTGAACGGGCACTGTTCCTGAGAAATCTGATTAGGCATGGTTCCTGAGAATTCTGAGTGGGCATGGTTAATGAAAATTCTGAGTGGGCAGGGTTTCTGAGAATTATGCATGAGCATGCATCGGTTCCTGAGAATTCTTGGCAAGCACAGTTCCAAGGAAGTCTAAGCGAGAACAGTTTCTGTGAGTTATGAGCAAGCCACTTTGTTCTAGCCTTCACAGAGAACACTGTTTGTGAGCGATTGTTATTCGCATCACGTCCAGCCAGGCCAGTGCCACTGCTGTCGCCTCATCGGAAGGAGGACAAAGACGGAGAAATCGATTATCACTGGTATTTGCTGGGCGGCGTACTGCCATGTTGCGTCGTCCGGTCGTCGTCATCGGCGGTGGCAGCGGCGGAGGCTTTTTTGTTGCGCTGTGACACTTGGCCCTTTGGGGTTGCTGTAGTTTGCAGTTTGTTCTTGTGCTGATTGGTGGTTGATGGTGCACGGTGGTTGGTTATGTGGTTGGTTGGGTGGGGATGAGTGGGTTGGTGGGTGTTTGGTTATGTGGGTGGGTAATGGGTGGAGGAGTGGATAAATGTTTGGTTGTTGGACGTTTGGTTGAGTGGGTGGGTGGTTTAGTAGATGTGTGTTTGATTGGGTGGATTTGTAATGATATTTGGTTGGTTACTGCAAGATTGATTGGGTCGGTAGTTGGTTGTGATTATAATCTCAGATTTAATGAGCACCTCTTCAAGAGAAAAGCCTCAGAGGCACTCCAGAAAATGCATACTAAGTTAATGCGAGGTGACTACGAGACCAGTGAATGAATTTAATAACAGCCTAAGTTGCTGGCTGCCTTATGTAAAACTTATGTGATCATAATTACATTACAATACAAATGGTCAGGAGGTTGGTTGATTGGTTGTTGGTTTGGGATTGGTCTAGGGTTTTATTTAGTTGGCTTGGTTGGGTGGTTGAATTCTTTGGTTGATAGCAAAAACCAGTTCAATGGGATCATTGCTTGATTGTGCTATTACCTTGGCTGAAATGTTTGCTACCCGTCAGACGCAAGTGCCCCTAGGTGGCATACTATGACTTGTCTACCGGATGCAGACTGACCGACAGAGATAATTTCTTTTTTGGCACCGTGAATTTCTCTGGCGCCATCGTTCGGAGTGGCCATCATCCTCCTCCGCAGCCATTTATGTGGCTTGGCACCCTGTTGATCCACGCTGTGTTCCGAATTTATCATCATGGCTCTTACGAGTCTCAGTCTTGTGTCGTTATGACACATTTCTCTTTGCCTGATGATGATGATGATGATGATGATGACGATGACGATGATTACAAAAATTATGATGATGACAGTGACTAACTGTTGATAGTTTCAGGCTTTTGGAATGGAGCTGAGCCATAAACTTAGCGCATACATCAGCGGAGAGAGCATCGAACAGAACCTAAGGTATGCGTTTGTTTAAGCTTTTGATCTTTTCTGAGGCTCTTACTTGGTACACGGATAAGCAGTTAGCATTTCTGCTAACAGCATTTTTAAGTGGTTACTTTTACAGTAAGATGACACAGGTTGAAAATAGCCTAGAATCAATGTTCCTACTAATTTTTTTCGCCATACACACTGGCCTACCACGTGGGCAGTAACTATAGGGACATGCGCTCTGGTTTATTTGGGGTTATTCAAAAAATGACGACAAAAATTGACTCACTTTGGACCCATCCGTCCCCTTGTCCGCTTTTGTCAGCATTTAACATTACCCTCCTTCCGTCTTCAGCCAGGAAATTTTTCCTGGACTTGAAGGAAGGGCGACGAGTGTCTTTACAGTTGCATCAACAGTCGATCATGGAGAGGTTCTACGACCAATCAGTTGGTCGGTTACAAGCGTCAGTCGTGCACAGACCTGGTGGTTTGAGGTGCATCTTCTTGTATGAGCGACTGGTGAATGGTGAAGCAACCGTTTGCTGTGGACTTCATCGGCCGTCGTCATTCCACGTCCTAGATGTAACAGAGTTAAGAAATTCTGAACATAGAGTTAACTGTCGACTCTGAATGGGAATCAGTTGCTTGGGCTCTGTGTGTGCGTGGGAGCCTCCTGCCTCCAGTGACCTTTCTAGATCCTGTCTAAGCTTACTGTCTTTGCTTACTGGTGAACTCTGCTCTTTAATGAACTTTAACTTCATTTAGGCTAGCACAGAGAGTCACTAATCACTGACTAGTTTCATTTGAAGAGAATTTACAAATTTTTGATTACAATTACAACTGAAGATACATTTTCATCGTACTTTTCACTGGTGCCCATAGGACGTCCATACCCTACTCTTAAGATTAATGTCTGCCAGTGGCACACACTAGTGTGGCTGGAATGCTTGTGGGCTTAAACTGTCAAATATCAAGCACATAACATATCGTAATTCAATTTTGGCCCCAGGAATGGCTCTGGCTGTAGGCAGACATATGGCTCTGCCTCCCTACCAGACAATTAGATTTATGAGCATGTGTTTAGTATTAGTGCCTCTGAGAGGTTTTGAAAGGTGCTATGCAGACGTTCAAATATGTACACACATGGATACATAATATGTATGATGTATCCGTGTATGTCCAAGGAGACTGTGTTGGTGTGGTCTTTAATTAGTCATTTAATCTCCGAGATTAATGACTTCAGGTGCATCTTTTATTATCCTTTATTTCTGCCGAGAATGAGAATATTCACCTTGGCAGAAGAGGGCAGCTTACATCCAAGGCATTTAATTGCGGGGTTCCTTACAGGTCAATTGCAGGCCTGTCACCTTCGTTGCCATTACTAGACAAATGGCATGGTTGAGCTGCCTCGGTCTCTCTGTCCCCCTCTTTCTCTGCCTGCCTTTCTGTAGTTCTGTCTCTTCACTATCTGTCTGCCTTGGTACAGTTTACTCGTACTGTGCCTCGCACTAGGTCAGCGTTGGGCTCTTGGATGTTCTCGGTGGCAAATCCAAGGCTTTGGAATTCACTGCCCAGTTCTTTGCATTCTCTCTGCTCTCTAATGTCATTCTGGTCTTAACTTAAGACTCGTCAGTTTCCATTGGCTTACCGTTGGCTTACCGTTGGCCATCGTAGCTTGACTTCTGCTTTCTCTGATTTACCGGTTTCTGTCTGGGCTTCTGCAACGGATTATGATTTGACTGTGAGTTCACTTCAGGCGACCATCGACTGATGCTTTGCACATTTTGATAACGACATTATAGATGTCACTAGAATAGATTATATTAGATCTCTGTTTGCCCCTCTATCTCTCTGTCTGTCTGTCTCTGTCAATCTTCCTGTCTTTCTCTCTCTGTCTTTCTCTCGGCAGACTTGCCTCCAGTGGTTGCCTGTTGTCTTGTGTGCCCCTCAGCAGTGGCGCATCCAGAAGCTTGCACAGGGTGAGGTCATCCAAGCAAGACCAGGCAGCTTCACTGATTTTGCCTTCCAGGAGTTTTAATAGGAAGAAAACTTTTGCCTTTTTGGCAACCTTTATTTCATCAGTACCATTTTAAGGACTTTTTTGATTTTTTAGTTTCCGTGAACTTTAATTAAGTCTTTCAGTTTTTTAAGTCCTTTAGTTTCACATATTTTTATCATGTTTTGCTTTCCCAGGATTTCTCATGACTTTTTAGTTGATTTTAGATGTTCTTTTAGTTTTCCAGTTTATCATGACCTTTTTACTTGACATGATGCTACCTTTGTCAACCATACTTTATGTTACCTTTATTTACCATACCTTATGTTAAATTAATTTACCATACTTTACATTGCTTTCATTTTCCATGCCTTATGTTACCTTCATTTACCATACCTTATGTTAAATTAATTTACCATACCTTACATTGCTTTCATTTTCCATGCCTTATGTTACCTTCATTTACCTTGCTGTTGTGTATTTGTTGATTTAGAAACTATTCGCAGGAGGTTCATATTTCTGGTGTGCATAGTAACAACCACCTTGGCGCTTACCTGCATTACCAGCTTCAGCAACTCCATCTCGTTGTTAGAGAAACAAAGTACAAGGTTCTCCTCTCCTACCACAACTGGTGAGATTTCACCTGTTTTCAAATTACATCAAAGAGTAGAATGTGGAAGAATAGCTGTTTTAATTAAGTATTATGTTCAGATTCCATGACCGGGAAATAAGCTGCCAATTTTGCTTGATGCACTTAGTTTTGAGTCCAGTTCAGACACGTTATAAGAGTGTTGGTCATGGTGTTGGTAGTGATGGTAACTATGAAGGTGATGATAAGTAGGAGGAGGAGGAAGAGGAGGAGGAGGAGGAGGAGGAGAATGATCATGATGGTGATGGTGATGGTGGTGACGATGGTGAGGTGAGGTGGTGGCGGTGGCGGCGGCGGTGGCGATGATGATGATGATTGTGATGATGATGATGATGATCTTCTGCCAGATCTTGATGGGGATTTGCTGTTCCAAATGTAATTTTGTAATTATCCGGGGATTTTTAAAGCATTAGGTATCACAGCTACCTTGAGTCAGCGATGACGACTATGTTGATAGAGGAAGGAAAGAAAAGTTTAAAATAAAGCAGACCATTTTTCTTGCACAACATATATTCTGCCCTTAGACTGGTTTTCAGCCGTGCTTAGTCTGAGGCTGAATGCAGAAACCATTAAAATTGCCAAGTCGATTGTAAACCGAGACACGGGCGACACGCTTCCAATTTGCAAATGCCTTTTAATTGACGGGGTGCTAGCTTAGGAGAGCAATTTGCAACGAAGTGACTACCTTGCCATTTAAGGTAAGAATCAGCAACACATCAGGTGAGGTAGATACGCGGATGCTTTTGACGCCCGGATTATCCATTAAGGAGATTAGCCTCCAGGACTGCAGGATCATTTCTGGTCTTGTTATCTTGTAATCACTGGTTATTTTTATTGTTTTTGTTGCATGTATTACGCCTTGAGTATGTACATTTGAGAATATAATTATACTTGTATATTTGAGAATATAATTATCATTATAAGAATATAACAGTATTGATCTGGATATTATAGATTGAGCCTAAATCTCTCTTCATCTCACATAATTTTATGTCGCTTCTGTTGGACTTGAATTCATTTTAGGGTTAAAAATAATGAATATTAATAATATATCCTGTACTGGTAATAATAATGGTGATAATAAAAATGAAAATTAACATAATAGTGAAACTAATAAAAATGGGTGTTAGTTCCATGTACAGCGTTTGCTCCTGTGCTGATGTTTTGTTCCTCAGGGATAAATTTTACATTTGGTAATTAATAATAATAATTGTCATATGATTTTCAGAAGATGAGCTTTTACCCTCATTTTTTGTTCCACATTGGTCATTTTTACCTCAAGTAAATGATAATAATATTATTATTATTAATAATATTGTTATTATTATTAATATTAATAATAATAATAACATTATTATTATTATATTGTTATATTATATTAATATAATAATAATAATGATATAATAATAATAATAATATATTATATTAATATAATAATAATAATTATATAATAATTATTATTATAATATATAATATAACAATATAGTAATAATCATAATACTAATAATGATAATGATAATAATAATAATAATAATAATAATGGCAACAATGACCCTAATACATTTAGTTGCATTATCTGCCTCTGTCGCAGGGAACGGCCGAATGTTGTCCAGTTAATCAGTGCCAATGGATCGGTCATCTATCAGACGGACTACAGAGGACCACTGGTCAACGGAGATGCCCGGTCTGCTGACCATCCGGAGATTACCCAGTCATATTCAGCCTATTCACCCAATGGAACAGCCGAGGTGGGGTGGACAGTGATACATTGGGCAGGGCAGGAAAAATGTGCTTTTAGCACAGTGCTGATTGCATTTCAAGCCAGTGCTGGGTGTACTTTGAGTACAGGCTTAGTGTACTTAGAGAATACTTTGAGTATGCTGTCTGATTAATCTAAGTAGGTCATGCTGCATTCCAAGGTAGCACTGTGTTCACAATGAGTATAATATGAGTGCACTCAGAATACTTTGAAAATACCCATTTGTACACTGCCTATTTGCCCAATGGAGCATCCAAGGTGGAGTGGACAATGATACATCACTTAGGGCAGACAAAAAGACTTAGCATAATGCTGGCTGCATTTCAAGTCAGTGCTGGGTGTACTTCAAGTACAGTCTGAGTATACTCAGACAATACTTCAACTATGCTCTCTAATTACACAAAGTACACAAAAGAGACTACAGTATATTGTGCAGGTCCTCTTTTGAAAAGCGTTGATGCAAACATATGTATTGTTCCTTCAAACTCAGCGTCAGTTACATTCCTGTCCTATATGAAGACTCACCTGTTTAGTTCCCTCAGATGGGGTGCCCTGTTCTCAGTGCTTCTGAGAGGTCTTTAAAGTGTGTTATACAAAATCCCAGATACATACATACGTTCATACATTCTGCATTCCAAGTTATTAGCACTGGATGTACTTTGAGTATACTTAGAACTGGAAGTTAAACTACATGTTATTTTGGTCTTAAATTCTGCTAGCTAGTGAGATTTCTTATTGTGCACATATTTAAATTAGCTTAAATTTTATAAACTGATAGATTTAGTAGTTAGTTTAGTTTACCCTGCTTGGTTTAGTATGTATATTTTATTTAACTAGTTTGACAAGCCATCTGTTCCCCTTTTGTTGCCCATTCATTCACCCTGCTTTTTGGTGACATTGAGCTTAACCCTCGTCCTCACTCGCTTGAAACTATTAACTTTTGTTACTTTAATATCCATTCTGTCTGGAATAAGTGCCACTATCTTCAAAATTACGTCTCAATTAATCTGGTAGATATTCTTGCTCTCAACGAAATTTGGCTGCAGCAGCCTGACAGACCTTTATTTGTTTTGGACATGATTCCTCCATCCTTTTCTCACTTAAATGAACCTCAGTCACCATAGACTTGGTGGTGGAGTTGCCTTTCTTCACAAATCACATCTGAAATTTGCACACTTCCCTTCATCTGTTTCAAGTCCAGAGTCATTTTATAGCCTCATTGCTACCCTCAACTCAGGTAGTCGTGCGTATATATGTGACAGCCAGAGTATACTGTGATTATGCTCTGACAACATAAATGTTTTGATGCATACACACATGCATTCATAGAAGTATATTAATTAGTTTCTGAAGCTCTGTTTACATTAAGCGTGCAAGCACCAGGCGTGGTTGGTGTTAACAGGGTGACCTTGTCTACGCCAATTACGGAGAGGAGAAGGACTTCCGACTGCTGGCGGACAAAGGCGTCTCTTGCCGAGATAAAATCGTCATCATGAGAACTGGCCAGATATTCCTCGGTCACATGGTCAGTCATCAGTCAGCAGGCTGGCTTATCTAGTGCAGCAAGTAACTGTGCTGATTACCTTGTGCAAGGGTGCTCCAAGTCTAAGACCTTTATGCTTATGCGTAACTGGCTTGCAGGCTGCGTGTGCTCCATCTTGTGTTAGTGAGCTGTGTGTCTCGGTCTCAACCATGCCTGGCTGCAGATCCCTTTGGTTAACTCTGCCACTGCCGTACTCGGGTAGTGCCAGTCCCAAGCTTGGATACAGGAGGAGGGCAACGTCACCAGCCTTTAATATCTTAAGATGTCGTTAAACACAAACTACTACTTCTAATGGTTAGCTAACTCTGCCACTGCCTTTAATCAGGTGCCAGTCCCGAGGCTGGATGAAGGAGGAGGACGACGTCAATGGCTTTTGATGCCATAAGATGTCATTTAACATTGGAACTACTACTACTACTCGGTCGGTCCATCTATTTAGAATAGGCTGCCTGGTAACCTTTGACATGAACTTTGACTCCTTGGCCTTTCTCTGCCTCTTTTCCGTAAGTGCTAGAAAACCGTTTGATTCAGTTGTAGTATTGTGAGGTCAGGAGTGCCTCTGGGGAGTTTCTCTTGAAGAGGTGCTTTATGATGATGATGGTTGTCATGATCGTGATGACAGTGAATGATATTGATGATGATCACAATGATGTTGATGATGATCACAATGATGTTGATGATGTGATATTTATTTTGATGACACTAATGATCATATTGTCATCATCATCCTCATCATCCTCATGGCAATGATGCTGATGGAGTGCCCATATCCTGACTCATGTGCAGGTGAGACATGCTGAGGCGAGTGGTGCAAGTGCTGTTCTTCTGTATCCGGATCCAAGCGACGTTGTCGATGATGAGCTGGAACCACGCGATGCATATCCAAGGACCCATTCACTGCCCGGATGGTTGACTCAGAGGGGAAGTCTTTGGAGATTCGGAGACCCCCTCACGCCTGGCACTCCCAGCAGAGGTCAGTTGCTCATTTGCATATATCACATTCAATTTCTTCTAGAACTAGATCAGTTTTTCACTGGAGGTGTATGTAATGTTGTATATGTGTGTATGTATGTATGTATGTATGTTGCTGGGTATTTATAGAAGGCCTATTAAGAATCTCACGGAGGTGCTGAAACATGGTTACAGAACAAATCTGAAAGGGTGCAATTTAAGTTAGGTTAAAAATGTTTCATGAACTATCTGTAGTGGAACAGCACATAGTTTTGGTGGAACATTGTTCCAGAAGGATATTCCAATGCATGAGAAGCACAGCAGTCGGTGATCATACATTCTGCAGTTTGTGGGGACTTGTAAGTCTTGCACTCCCATACAGTGGCGTGGTAACACAGTGTTACCACATCACTGTATGGAAGTGCAGGACCAACAAGTCTTCACGAACTGCAGAAGTATTTGCATGTTATATATTTTTTGTTAAAGGCAGAACATTTCTGAGAATTATATGTTTTCTTCTTGTGATCTTCAGAAGGCATCTACAGAATACCTTTAGAAAGAACTGGATTACCCAGAATACCTGTGCAGCCAATCAGCTACGATGATGCACAGAGGCTTATGTCGTGCGTAGGAATTTCTTATCATCTGTCCATCAGAAAAGATTAAAAAATTGTTGGAGCGTGATCAGAAAGTGATTGTTCGATCAAAATCAGCTGATTAACTAACACATGATTTGGTTGCAGATGAAGACGTCATTAGTGCCCTTTGCATATGGATTGCTTAATTTGCACATGGATGAATGCGTCATTCACCAGCAGATGAATGCATGACTGCATGTGGATGAATATGTAATTCAAATACAGATTAACTTTTGTTGTTCTTAACAAACAGTAACATCATTTGGACTAGCAAGAAGCATGTTTTGAAAAAGTGCTAAATTAATGTTCGTTATACATACAGATCATGTGTGTGTGTGTGTCTGTCTGTCTGTCTGTCTGTCTGTCTGCCTATATGTATACTTTTATATATGCATGTACATATGTGCATATGTACACCAGAAACTCGTTTGCAATGCTGTCTTTGGGAGACATATCGAGACAAGAAGGTTGTGTTATGATGAGGTTATTTTCTGAAGCTCAGCTAAATTTGGGTCCATATTCCCAGCTGTATTTCATTCAGAATTCATGTTACAGTAAAATGCACTTTAAGAAAGCACCATTGTATATATTTGTGTATCAAGACACAGTAATTGAGCTCCTTTTGGAGCTTAATGGAGCTCCAGAACTTCCTGAAGTATTCCGAGGCTGAACCAAACATTGATACTTGGTCAGATAGGAGGATCTTGAATGTAATTCTATCCTCAACTGAGAGATAGTGCAGCATTTCTCAGTTGTAATTTGAAACATGTGAGAATTTTGCCATGTTGACCACAACTCAAGGCAGCACAGTTAATGATGAATTGAAACTGGCCAATTCAAAACTTTGGCAGGCCTGCAGTGATGGTGTTTTGGCAATAGTCCAGGCATGTTATGATGAAGAATGAACGTAGGTCAGTGGCATGCGATAAATTGGACTGAATAGCCCTAATCTGGTGCCGTTAGTAAAAGAAGGACTTACAGAGAGACGTGACCCACCATTGATAGATCTTCATCCAGGAGCATGCCAAGGTCCCGGACAATGTGTTGTGGTTCCCAGCCTGGAACTGTTGCCACTATCATGTCCCTATTCATCTTTGCTCTTGTTTGTTGGTAGGCTATTTGCTTACTGATGAACTATGTTTGCGCTTCGGCGTGTGAGTGCCAGCTGAAGTTTTCATCGTTTTAAGGGTTGATTGCCTTGCGGAATTTACTATTTCGATTTATTGCTCGTTTGGATTATTGCTCAAGATTTCGGTTATGCTATTTAGTTTTCGATTAATGCGTTATTTTTCTGACTTTTAATCGAAATTCTCTGGATTATGGCACTGCTAACGGACACTCCTCTCATTCGTACGTATACGTCGTTAGAACTACACGCATACGACCGGCCAGGCCTAGTCATTCTTCGCAACGTACGCAAGACTCTTTTCCGTCCATACCTGTGGCGACCTTCCGAGAGGGTTAACCGACACTCTGCGATACATCCTCCTTCGTTCCCCTCGTCTGCGGCTACGTCTCCGAGCTCTCCGCGTTCGGTTCCCCCTAGTGGGGATCTTTATGGCCTTAGGCTGGCTGCGTGGAACATCCGGTCACTGGGCAACAAGTTCGTGGAGGTGGCTAATTCTATCATTGCCCATGATCTGGATATTCTTGCTGTCACGGAGTCATGGCAATCGTTACCCTCCGACGTCGCTATCCGTCGTGCAGCCCCACCGGGTTATTCCTTCTGCGACCTCCCAGGGATGGTGGACCCTCGGAGTGTTGGTCTGGTGCAGAACCACGGAGGCATAGTGGTATATCACAAGAATACCCTAAAGATCAAGGTCAACCGCCTGCCTCTCACCCTGAGTACCTTCGAGGCCCTCTGTCGATCATGTGCAACGGCCCATGGACCTCTGGTTTTGCTTGTCGTCTACCGTCCGGGCTCCTCTCCTCCTTTACTGGCCTTCTTCACGGAACTTTCCTCTTTAATGGAGTTTCACGCTAGCTACCTATAACTGCCAACTTGTCATTACTGGCGACTTAAACATTCACCTTGAAGACCGTTGCTCTCCAGAATCGCATTGTTTCGATGATTTACTCCATCAATTCGGCCTAGCTCAACACGTCACCAAGCCTACACATAAGTTGGGCGGCTGGTTGGACGTCTTTATCACGAGGGACGACTGTGTCATCCAGGACCTCCGGGTGGAGCCTCCGCATCTCTCGGACCACGGCCTTCTTACCTTCACGACGTCCTTTCTTCATGCGCAACCAGTTTTCGCACTCAGATCTATCCGGGACTGGCGTGGCCTGGACCGCGAGGCCTTCCGGTCTGGCCTGCAGAACAGTTCGCTGCTGAAGGATCTGCCATCCCTGGCGGAACATACTTCGGAGGAACTGCTCGCAATTTACGAATCTTCTGTGTGCTCATTGATTGACCGTCTTCTGCCACTCCGAATCGTCATGGTCCGCCAGAAACCTCTGTCACCTTGGTTCGATGGCAAGTGCCGCGGTCTCAGACGAGATGTCAGGCAACTTGAGCGTCGGTTTAGACGCACACGTAGCCTCGTGGACCATACAGCCTGGATTCACCGGCTGCGCCAAATGCATGGTTTGTTCAGGGAGAAGGAGCTGCTCTTCTGGTAGAAGCTGATCGACCGAGAAAGATCCAACTCACACCGGCTATGGAAGTCGCTTTCCAGCGTCCTTGGATGCTCCACTCCAAAGTCACCACCCTCACATCCATCATTTACAGCTGAAGACTACCAGGTCTACATGCGCAAAAAGGCAGACTCGGTTCGTCGCTCTACCGAGGGTGCTCCCGCTCCTTTCTTCCTCCCGACGGACTGCAGGATGTCGGACCTCGAGCCAATCTCCGCGGCGGCCCTACGCCAACTGCTACTTTCCATGCCATTGAAGTCCTGTGAACTGGATCCTCTTCCACCATTTCTACTCAAGGATTTTGTGGACAACCTGTTGCCTTTCCTACATTTGTTGTGTAACGTGGCTTTGGGAGAGGGTTCCCTTCCTCTCGCCCAGAAACGGGCTGTTGTTTTTCCTTCTTTAAAACGCCCTGGTTTAGACACTAACGATATGGCTAACTATCGCCCCATATCTAATTTGTCTTTTTTGTCGAAACTGATTGAAAAACATGTTTCGATACAAGTACTGCAATATTTAGAGGCTAACTCCCTCCTGCCTATCCAGCAGTCGGGATTCAGAAGGTTCCACTCAACAGAGACGGTCATCACCCGCATTCTAGCTGACATCCTTGGGGCTTTCGATCGGGGGCACGTTACCCTTCTTGCACTTTTCGATATTAGTGCAGCTTTTGACACTGTCGACCACAGTATCCTTCTGGGGCGGCTGGAAATGTCCTTTGGACTCGTCGGCCCTGCTCTTTCATGGCTCCGTTCATTCCTCTCTGGCCGCTCTCAATCTGTGATCTTTGGTTCAACACGTTCTGATTGATCCTTGGTCTCCTTGGGTCTCCCTCGGGGCTCTGTCTTAGCTCCCTTACTTTTTATTCTATACACGGCTGACCTGAGCTTTATTCTGTCTCCAACCGGGGGTAGTGTCTCACCAGTATGCTGATGACACCCAGGCATATATTCATGGCCCAGCAGGTGAATCTGTCGCCGGGGTCGGAAGCACTTGACGCCTGGTTGAACTCAAACCGTCTTCACGTGAACCCTGGTAAGACCTAGTTTATCTGGTTTGGCAGCCGCGCCCAGCTTTCTAAGATTGATCTGGCCAGATTACTTAGGCTCTTCCCTGATATCTCCTTCTCTTCCAAAAATCCTGCCAGTGAAGCATTACAGAGCCACACCAGGAAAGGAAGTAGCTCATAGATAAAAAATCTGTAGTATCTATAATGATGCCTGGCAGAGCATAACTATTATCAGTTTTTATAGTGATGTGAATATAGTGGTAGAATCTGAATATTCATTAACTTTTTTATAATGGCTGACAGGAAGTAAAATGAATAAATATTCACAGATTTTTCTTGCAGCTACATGAAGTGGTGCCTGGCAAAACATGAGTATTCATTAGCTTCTATAGTCATGCATGGCAGAACACGAATATTTATTAACTTGCAGTTTCTGTTGTGGCTGGCTAGAAGTGAATTCGTGGGTTTCATTGCAGCTATATGAAAGGACCAGTGGAGCATGATTTCGTCGGTGCAATGCATGGCAACGTCTCATACAGCATGGGACCCGGATACAACAGTCCACAGGAACAGTGGTACGTCTGTTTCCAGCGGGGGAAACTGGTTTTACAACTGCTTCTGTCATATCCCTTAGCAAGACCATCTCTTGCAGGACCATTCTTGGGTAGTACTTGGTTAGTTAAAGGTAAAACACTTGTACACTGTACATGACTCTGTGGTATTAAACTCCTCAGAAGCTTAAAGATAAAAAGGTAAAGGTTACACACTTGTTTACATTAGCTCCTCAGAAATGTACGGAATATAGCTGAAAGCAGCAGACTTGTTTACATGCCCCTACACAAACTCATCAGAAGCATCATCCAAAAGGTCAAAGGTTCATTCAGCTGAGGTGCAAACACAAAATAGCAAGGACAGGACATTGTTGTAACCTTGCATTTCTGTAGCCTGTAATCAAACATTTGATTAGTGCCTCTTCCAGAGAGAACTCCGTAGAGGAGCTTTCAACCTTACAACACAAAACCAAGATTGAACAGAATTGTTTTCAGGCACTTATAAAATATAGGCAGAGAAAGGCAAAGGAGCTTGCATGATGGGTTGCTATGCTTAAAAGGTACTATATTAAGGATCTAGATAACCATCAGTTGTGTTTGTTGCTCTCTTGGTGCTAAATGAATGTTCAGTTTTGTGTACACTGAAGTTGGATATTTTCTAGGAAAGTCAGAGTTGAAGTTTCTAGCGACCTTGAGAAACGAGAAATAACTAACATTGTCGGAGTTATCAAGGGCCTTAAGGAACCAGGTAGGAAAATAATTTCAGGCTATCAGTTAAGCATCCTAAGACCTCTTCCTCAACATCCCAAATACCTCTGGGATTTTCCACTTTAACCCAAAAAACCACAATCAAATTTTCAGATAAATGAATTCAAACAAGGCAAAATGTCCAATCTATTCCCAAAAAACCATCAAAATTTTGCACTTGATGCCAAAATAAGCTCAGTAAATTTTTTTTTAAATGCGAAAACTGTAAAGTTTCCCATTTATTACTGAAACGTCCTTTGTAAATTTTTTACAAAAAAAAATCCAAAATATGCCATAAAATTTTCCATTGGAAAGCGTGGAGTATCTGTTTGATGCCAGCGCAGATTAGCTGAGTCACAGATTCTTTTCTGAGAAAGTTGATTACAGACTTCTGATTGTGACACTTAAAATTTTCATAAATTGCTTTGCCTAGAGCTGTAACTGATTAAATGATTGTTTGATTGATTTCTCTGTACAGTGATTGATCGATGGCCTGGACAGTGGAGTTTGCTTTATCAGTATTTCATTAATCAGTTGAGCACCCAGGAAGTCAATGACTAATGGGCTAAACGGTCGAATTGCCTCTGTGTGTGTCTGTGTGTGTGTGTGTCTGTCTGTCTGTCTGTCTGTCTGTAACAGTGGGCTAAACAGCCAATTGTTTGTTGTCTGTCTGTCAGTCTTTCTGTCACTCTTTCTTTTTATTTCTTGTTTTTCTGTCTGTATGTCTGTCTTTCACTTAAAAGTTAGTTTCCCTCTTTCATTTTCTCCCTCCATGTTCTCGTTCATCTCACCTCCATCCCTTCCTCTTTTTTTGCTATCTAACTCACTTCCTCCTCTCTCTTTTTCTCCCTCTCTTCCTATCTCCCTTGCTTTAACTACCTTCATGCCTTCCTCCCTTTCTCCAGCTTATGGAAATGTTTTTGTTCCATGCACAACCTTTCTATACATTACCATTCTTTACCTTTCCTTACCATACCTTAGTTTACCTTGCTATAACCTACCTTATTATGCCTTACTTTAATATACCTTACATTACCTTATTATACCTTCTGTTACCTTGCTCATGGAAAAAGATGAGTCATACTATACTATACCGTACTATACCTTACCTTTCCTTGGTAACCTGGCATTATTGTGGAAATCTGTTGGTTTGGTCTTTTGCAGATAGCTACATCATCGTTGGTTGTCACTATGATTCATGGACTTACGGAGCGGTTGATCCTAGCACTGGTGTTGCTGTCCTCATGGAACTTGCTAAAGCATTTGACAAACTCTCCTCAGAAGGTTTGAATTTGGCAGCATCTAAGTAACCTGTTGACAGTCTTAGACTCATCTTTTTCCATGGTGGTGGTGCTGTTGTTCTCATGTACTGGAGATAGATAGATATGATTTTATAGAGACATCCTTGTCACTCTGATCAATTTTTTTCTTTTGTCAGGGAATGCATGCATGTGTGCATATGGATGTACTTTCCTATAACTCCTTCTTAGAACCAGCCACTAGGCTCAGTGATGTTTAGAGTCCATGAAGAAAGGCAAGTACATTCATAAGCAAATAATGCTTAGGTAACTGTAAAAGTTATCACTGGCAGGGTCTCACCCACGGGCAGAACCCAATATTTCTACCTCTACTGGAAATAATAACAATAATAATGTTAGTAAATTTACAGATTGATTTCTTTATGTGGAGATTCTGTTTTGATTGTTCTGTCTTCACTAGGTTGGCTCCCTCAGCGAACAATCATCTTTGCACTCTGGGACGCGGGTGAAATGGGTCAGGTTGGGTCGTATGAGTGGGTTGAGGTGAGTTATAAGTCACTTCATGATAATCTAATTGGATTAGGTTGCATTTAGGTTGGAACGGATTAGATTAAATCAGTTGTTTGGATTTGATTTGATGCAAATCACAGAGTAGTAGCTCATAATGATTAGATTAAAATGGATTGGGTTATATGATTATATTAGATCATACTGGATTTTGTGTGATAAAATTAAGTTATATCATATTGATTTGGTTGAATTGGATTTCATTATATTAGATTTGATTTAATGTAGATGAGATTAGATCATGTTGATTAGATGAGTTAAAAGATATTATTTTCTGATAGGATCATCAGTTTCTGTTGTTTGGAAATATTGTTGCTTACATCAACCTCGATGAAGCAGTTAGCGGTGAGTCGCAAATTATGTTAGATTCTGACATTCGCACGGATTTTGCTTGGGCAGATTAAGTTAAGACAGCTGCGTCACTGTGTCTTAAAGAAACATGCGAAAATACAGTATATCTAGGTTTGGACATATATTTAGTTTCATGTGGGAGGAACTGCGCTCAGAGAGGACAATTGACACCATGTTCAGAATGCATGTCCATGTTGCATTGGGGATGAGGATAGATACAGTAGTAGCTGAATGAAGTCTGTAGCACACGGTCACCCTCATTAACTGGCACTCCCTCGCAGTAGAAGATGCAGAATCTAAATATCCATCTGGCCACCAGGTTTGTGCAGGCCAGGCATTCACGAGTAGCTGGCCGATTGGAGTTTATGGAGTGTCCAGTGTATTATTTTACGTCTAATTTATGTTTAGCACAGGACTTCATTGCAAATCCACCTCACCATAATCCACTAATTGATATTTTATGCATTGAAATGCTAAAGACATCTCTGTGAAGAATTTCAAATGCATTGCATTACGTTATTTCCCGTCTTTATTGTATGTCTATTTATAGGGAGCCACATCCTGGATGTTGAGACTTCACCTCTTTTGAGGGAGCTGTTGATGAATGCATCCAAGCGTATTCCGTCATTTGTCTCTAATGTCGGATACAATTTGCTTTATGACCTCTGGGTCAAGGGATCACCATCGGAGAACGACAACACAATGCCGCGGTAAGGGCTTCCCAATGGAGTTGCTAGGTATTTCAGCTGAAAGCATTTTAACAGCTTTAATAATGTAATCTAATCTAGTGACTTCTACAGCACCATTATCATAATGCACAAAGCATTGATTGATGGTCGCTTCAAGTGAAACTATAATCAAAATCATAATCCGTTGGAGATACCCTGTCAAAATCGGATAAGTTAGAAAAACCAGATGTCAGACTACAGTGGGTAAGCCAGCTGAAATAGTTGAGTATTACGTCTAGACCTCAGTGACAGTAGAGGAGTGACAGAATGCACAGTACTCTTCAGCAAACCAGCCACCAAGAATGCTTGAGAGCCCTGTACTGTCCTTGTGTAAGCCACAACAAGAGTTCAAATGTAAAGCCAAATATTAGTTATTAGATTAAGTAGAAAGGTAAAGCTAAGACAATTGTTTACGTGCCGCTGTAGGAATTCCTGAGAGTTTCTCTGCGTGGTTTTGAGTTTGAAGGATAATTTGACTGAGGTGCAAACATGGCCACAGCAATCCGGCAGTATACCTTTTTAACCTGTCATTGCATTGGTACTATCCCAATCAAATCCTATCCATTCCAGTCAGTATGATCTAATATATTTTGAGTTGCATCACATCCAATGGGATGTCATTTGCCAACTAATAGGGAATGGAGAATCGAGCCGCCCAGATGAATGAAATGTTTTTGTAACAGATCTATACATAAAAAATGAATAAACATATGTTTGTTGTTGTTGTTTTAGATTCTATTATCCCTCGCCAGACAGCGACCATGCCCCGTTCCTTTACTTTCTTGGAGCACCCGTTGTCTGGCCTCGATTCATGGATGTCGTGAGTTACTCTTTATATTTGCTTTGATTAATATAGAAGATATGCAGCACAGTGGTCCGTTTGGTAGAGCATTCGGTCGGTAATCTAATGGTTATGGGTTTGAGCCTGCTGAGTGGACTGTGTGTAGCGACCCTGGTCAGATTGTTCATCCAGAATTTGCTTGGGAATTTGGTACCAGCATAATCTTGAAAGTAGATGGTAAGTCCTGCAATGTGCTGGTCTCATGTCCAGGACCTTGGGATTCGTCCGCTAGCGGCTCAAGGGCCTAAGAATAGGGAGTGAGTGCCTTCACTACATTTTGCTATGAAACATGGGAGCTGTACTTCAGCATGGAAGCAGTAGAGCAGTTCCTTAACCCCGAGAGGCAGCCATGAGTGTGAAGTGTTAGCAGTTTCTTAGCCTTGGTATATGAGGTTGGGTTGCTAGTCCTCCTCCTCGATGCCTCAACTTCCCACCAACAGTGTACAGACAGTTTACTCTTTTTATAGTTAAGTTCGGTGGGGCTGTTGTGGAAGAGAAAGCTTGAATTGTTTCCGTCCTGGCAGGGGTCTGAAGCCCCAATTTTGGATTGTCAGTCCAGCTTGCTAACCCCTACTACATGCCCCATGTAATGTAATGTGTGTATGTGTATGTGAATCATTTCATGTCACCTTTTAAGCACCTCACAAAGGCCATGGAACATGGCATTTAACAGATTTAAAAAGGTACAGCATAAGCTGAAAATGTATCTTGAGCTGCAGCTAGTAAAACGGTTTGAGTTTTGTTGGAAGACTTTTCCTGAAAGAAGGTCCAATTCATGAGAAAGAAGCCATTTTGAGCCACTGTACGTGAGTGTGGACCAGGAGGTGACCTCTGCCGGCCGAATTAAGTGATCATCAACCCATCTGACCCAAAATAGATACACGCCTTATGCTAGAATTTGCAATATAATGGTTGGTGTTATCATGAGATTCTAGTGCTCATTTATTTTCTTATTGAGTACACACTATAGTATCTCTACCAATACATACGTTTAACTACTTTCAGAAGTACCCAAGTCATTCAAAGCAGTACCCTGCTCGTCACACTGCAATTGATAAGTATGAGTACGTCAAGCGATTTGTTGATCCGACTTTTGTCGCTCATGAGACACTTGCTCAGTTTGTTGGTGAACTCATCTTGCAACTTGCATCCTACCCTCGACTTCCATTAGATGTCCGTGAACTCGCGGAAACTTTGGAACAGGAGTACAACAGTCTGCAACAGGATGGAATGGAAGAGTTCAAGACAATGCTTGGTTTGGAACTATTGCCACATATTTTTTTGTATTTTTATTCATTTATTGCAATTGTTATGTGTGGAAGGTCAGAAAATCTGAATAACAAACACAGAACAAGTGTGTGAGCAGAGTTCGCTGAGCAAGTTTAAAACCACAGTCGTTGGATTTCAGACTCAGCATGCAACCAAACACCTCTGCCTCCCTACCCTGCACTTTTTTCTTTCCTACATTTCTGTCTGTCTGTCTGTCATGTCTGTTATGCTTACAAGTCTGTCTGCTTGCGTAATCAGGTGGCTTTATCTTTCGCATTGCTGTTTCACTTGTATTGCAGAAACAGGCGAAATCAAATAGAGCTCTCAAAAGCAATATTAACACGTCAATTATTTATCGAATATTAATTATTTATCGAATACTAATTAGTCATCACATATTAATTACTTATCAGATATCAATGATTTATCAAGTATTAATTTATTAGTTGTATATCTTTTTATTGCTTGTGTTTTATATCGGACTGTGCAGACTATCTGCAGTGGGCGATACGCAACTTCACTGAGACGGCTGCCCTGTTCTTCGACAACTACCAGCATCTAGACGTTGCCAGGTGATTCCTTTCACCATCAGAACCTTCTTCATCACCATAATCTTGTTCGTCATCTGCATCATCATCTTCGTAACCATCTTGTACATATGTACTTAATAAAGCGCAGTTTAAGTACCTCACAAGAACGCACGACCATCTGACTGATCTAACAAGTGCATTTCAGACAGTTAAAGAAGTATGCTGCACAGATAGAATCAGATTCATCACTACATAAATGCAGTGAGAGACCGTTCCAGGACGAGGAGGCACAATAGGCTTTTCCTCTTTGTCATCATCACCATTATTGTGTATATTGTGGTAGCAGGACATAGCAGTGCATTATGTACCAGGACCTTTTCCATTCGTTTCTGTTTTATAATAATAAAATGAATTGATGATTTAAAGCATTGACATTACTGTCTGTAATTGAATATAGAATTAAACATAGAATTAAGTTGACATCAATAAAATATCTGAAAACTAATAGCCGATTGGCTAAGTGGAAAATTATGAATGCTGCTGGGGAGTTTCTTTTTACTGGAGCCGTTTAAATGCTTGGTTACATTACATTACATGACAGACATTATCCGTGTCTGATTGTAGCTCACATGAACTGCGTCAGTTCAATCGATGGGTGACTCGAGTCTCGGCTGCTTTTGTGCCGTCCAACAGCTGGTCCAAGAAGCCAACAATCAGGTTATCATCTTCATTGTCGTCGTCATCATCATCATCATTATTACCAGGGTATTGTTATTATTATTTACCAAAACATTATCGTCAATTGTCTCCAGACACAATCAGGTGAACTTACATTCTGTATGTGGGCACTAGCCACACATGTTTGCCTTATCTGGGTCATTTACAGAATTCAGTTGGACTCTAGTTGTCACCCCAGCATCCCATCATTCAACAGGAGATCATTACCTATGAGAATGTTTATCCTGTCGGGCAATTTATCAATAAAACAACAGAGGATAGCCCCATTGCCAATATGCTTTCCACTCGAATTTGACCAAAGGTACTTCAAGTGTGATCTGTAATGAGTGTTTTTTCCTGTGTCCCAGTACTCAGACGGGCTTGCCTACTCCTTACTGGCCGAACTTTGCAACGAACCAGAATCTCGTAAAAAAACAACCATACAGTATTTGACATTAGACGACAATAGACTACCCATTGAACAAAATGGCAAATGATGCTCATGAATCTTGGAATCAGGACAATAATCCGAGATTTCAGTTTTCTGGGTTTAACCAGCATGACCAATGAACAACAGTTTTGGGGTGGTATCAGTTTTCTTGTTCATGCGTCGCTTCTGCCGTAAGCGACCACAGGACAAGATAGCATGACCAATGTATTTACAGTAAACACAGGTAGACTCAAATTCTTGTGCAAACTAACCGTCTTTCAAAACAAAATTTGTTTGGTGCCCCCTTGATGTTCCGTTTCCAATTTTGACCCAATCCAAAAATTCTTGTCTGCCGTTACTGACTCCCCAAATGTCTTGACTTGTAATGGCTTGTGAAAAATGGCATATTCATCCGTCAAATAAGCCGCATCCGTGAAGGTTTGAGGAGTCTTGTCGGTGATGCTTTGTGTGGCTGCACTGGAGAACAATTTACAAACTGTTCTTCGAAGACCTGTAAAGTTCTGCTTAAATCGTTCACATCTTTTTCCCCTTCTAATCTTCTTTTGGAAAAGGGAAACGCGCACTTGCGGGTGGGCATGTGCGTGTGCGCGTGTGTGCGCGCGCGCGCGTGCATGCATGGCAGAAAAATGAATACACTGACTGTACAGTGTCGGTAGGAAAAGCAGGTGGTGAGAGAGAGGCCTGATCACTCACTCTTATATTTCTTACTTGTAGCTGCCTTTCTGGTTAGCTTAGGTACTTAAAGAGTTCACCCATGTAGGAGTTGGCGCAGATTCTACTAGAAATTTAATACAAAGTGATGGAAAAAGAAAGAGAGACAGAAAGACAGACTGACCGAGGGAGACAGAGAAACATACACACCAGTGATGAGTAATTAAGGCTTTGTTACTAATTAATTAGAATTAGCATTAATTCAAATTTCATAATTAGAATTAGACTTAGCACTTTTAGAAGAACTAATTAATTAGAATTAGAATTAGCACTCAACTAATAGATTAGAATTAGTTGTTGACACTTTGTAATACAAAACGACACAAATTTTTTTTTTCGAGTTTGGTATGCAATGTATTAGACAAATAATTCAAATAATGGTAACTTAAATTTCAATTGTCTTCATCCAATACTTAAAAATTTCTGCTTATTACTGTAGAAACGTTTTTTATTTATAAGAGATCGGCGTTGCACTTAGCAATTAGCACGAGTTCTAAAGTATTGTCTTCAAGCCTATTTCTTCGCTTGTTTGCGATAAATCCTGCAACACTAAACACTCGCTCCACTGATGCTGATCTTGCAGGAACAACATGATGTTTTAGTTGCATTTCGAAGAGGTTGGGAAGTCTCGTTTTATTTTCTTCCCAGAAGTTAAGCATGTTACTGCTAGAGCAGGTAGCAGTTCGCAAGTAATCGTCCAGTTCTTCAGAATCCATAACTGGTGCATCCTTTACAAAACCGAAAAGATCGTAAAAATGTCCGGAGGACAATGTAGAAACTTCAGAAGAAGAATTAACTGAAGAAATGGATTTCACTTCTGATATTATGCTGCATACCTGCATAGAAAAATTAACTAAGAAAATATTTAGGCTAGGTAACTATGAAGCTAATTAATTAGAATTAGACAAGTTTAATTAGAATTAGCAAATTTTTGTTACTAATTTATTAGAATTAGAATTAGCTACCAAGCTAATTTATTAGGTAATTAATTAGTTTCTAATTAATTAGTTACCCATAACTGATAGACACGTTTACATAACTTGGCCAAATTACTGACTTGTGCAAGCTTTGTTTCGTCTTGCATCACCTTTCTATGCCCTTGTGTTTGTGTGTGTCGCGGTATGTGTACTTGTGTCTCTGTATGTTTGGTGTTTCTTGGGTTGTTTTCTTCAGACCTTTGTAATTGTGGACTGCGTGATTTAAGGTGATTAGACTTGCTCTTTGGCAGCCACATGGAAATCAGCTGCCCCGCCATTTCACCCGACTTTATTAACCCTCACATGACAGTAAACCTCGACCGTAATAGTTTAGTGGATCTACGGTCCAGCCAAAGTACAGAAATAGCCGCGCATATGTTCCGTGGCAGGTGAAGTTTTGTGGACCGTGGGGTTCTTGTTCTCTTCCCCCCTTTTGCTGATCTTCCTTCCTTTTATTTCCTTGCTCTGTAATGGTTTCCTCTGCAACAGCTCCTCCGTCTACTTCCCTTTCTGGGCTCACGGCAACTGGAACTTGTTATTCACACGATAATATCTGTAGGACAAAATTGTAATTGTAATTAGAAACTTCGATAGCGCCTGTGTCTAATGCACAAGGCATCAACCGATGGCACACTAAAATCAAGCCACAATCCGGCCAGTATCGAGAAAGTCCGATGAAACAAAAACAACCCCACTGGCTTGACGCAGCGCTTGTGAATAAGACAGTCCTCTGCACTTGGCTGTTGAGTAGTGGTTTAGAAATTGTCGAGTTTATGACTGTGATTCCTCCCTTTGCCTGAACAGCTGCAGTACTCCGCATTGCATCTGAGCCGACTGAAAAACTTTCCACCGCATTGAGATACCGTTGTCAACAAGTTAAGCTCTTGTGTGTGGGTGGAAGGTACCGTGGGAGAGGAAGCATGTACCCCGTTTCATATTTATCGCATTTATGACTAGAACAGCCATGGAATATTTCTACATTCGTAGGAAGGAGAGAAGCTTGTGTACCATTTGATTCTCGGAAGTATTCGCCATTTATGGTTGACCGAGGGAAATCTATTACCCATTTTTATCCAATTTATTGAACTTGCAAAGAGTTTTTTCAATATATTATCACTGCTTATTTGTTGTTTATACTTTTATGTTTATGTTTTAACTTAATTATGATTTATATTTCAACATAATGTCAAGCCAAGGCACTAAATATCCAAGTTTACACTGATGTGCCATAAACCCAATCAATCAAATCAGTCTAACCTATGCGAATACTTTCTTGCCACTGGGGTGTAACAAGCAGCGGGGGAAGTGGCAGTGGAGTGGTAGTAGAAATAATAATGTTAATATGAATTCTGATATTGAATAATAAGTGCAGTTTAAGTACCTCACCTCCCAGTACTCAGTAATAAGAATATTAGAAATAATAGTAATAATAAACGTGATAATAATTAGTAGGCCCTACCTACACACGTATACTTACTGTATATTACGTGCATATAACCAAGCATAAGTTAAAGATTGGCAAACAAACTTACATAGAATCACATATAGATGCATAAGTGTATATAAATAGAAACGAATGGCAAATATTGTGTTGCGTTGTACCGAGACTTTCTTGGAAGGCATTGCATCATTACGTTGCATTACTCTGCATTATGACTGTGTGTTGCCATGTCTTCATGCTCTTGCAGAAACATCCTGTTTGCACCGAGTGACCTCAGCTCCTATCCTTACTCCACCTTCACCGGAATCCACGACTCGTTTGAGAATTACCTCCAAGCGACGAGCATCTCCGAGCGTGAGCAGACTCGACGTCTGCTGGAGCAGCAGATATCCTTAGCAACCTTTGCTGTCCAGACAGCTTGTCAGGTGCTCTCTGGAGAAGACATCCTTCTGTGACATTTGGAAGAGTTAAGTAGACTTTCTGACATGGTTGTTGGAAAATATTGTCAGGTAAACACCACAAAATGGTGCTTTGTGGATGCTCTTGGCCACGGAAGAGTTTGGTCAGATTCAGTCCCAAAATGAGGCACTCTTGTGGATAACAGTAGAGATTGCTAAACTTGGACCCAAATGGCACATTTTTGTAACTATTGAAGTGCCCTAAAATGGCATGTTCTTGTGGATATTGAAGAGATTGATCAGCTTGGTCCCAAAATGGTGAATTCTTGTGGATAATGAAGAAATTCATCAACTCAGACCCAAAATGGCACATTATTACGGTTACTGAAGAGATTAGCCAATTCAGTCCCATAATGGCACATTCTTGTGACTACTCAACCGTCGTAAATGGTACATTCTTGTGGCCACAGAAGAGATTGGTCAGCTGACTTCCAAAATGGCACTCTTGTAATTTTGGAATGGATTGGTCAACTCAGTAAAAGGCTTTTTTATGCTGTTGACCAAAGAAGAGATTACACAGCGAGCTCCTGAATGGGCCATTCTTCAGCCAGGTGACTTTGGAAGAAATCGTTTTTTTTTCACTTCGAAAATCGGCATTTGTCTATGTTTTGGCTATGGAAGACAGGTCTGAAAAGGTGTGTATATAGCCAAGTGAATGTGGGACGGATCAGTTTCAACTAGGTTCCAAAATGATGTTATGGTTTTGGAATAGAGCAGTCAATTTGTTTACAACGTTGAAACTGAATCGATTGGACTGTGTCACGTGGCCCTAAGCGATTCCCATCAGCAGCAGTATGTGACCAATTACGTCACAGCATCTGCGGTGAATCATGCAAAGATGATAGAATTATTTCTATCTCTTTCAGCTGGATAATCGATTCGCAGTCCAGCGCAACATACAGTATCTCGGAATCTCTTGGTTTTGCGGGATAGAAAGATTATTGGCAGTTTTTGGAAATTTCCTATGTTACGTTCTTTGCGTTGGCAGCACGCTTATGTTTCTGGCGAACGGGTTTAGTGTTGATGTACTCTAGTGAAACCCTAGGGCCTCCAAGTCGCTAACCGATCGAGGTCGAAATGTGGGCCATGGAGCACTAAACCAGCCAGTACTGACAGTACTATGCTAAACAACGCAGAATTGTGTATGCTTATGTTTGTACGTGTGTGTACACAGTATCGGATCCAGAATTGCTTGCGTGTGGGAAGGGGATTTCCACATGAGCGCCACAGCTGGCAGTCGACCATGCACGGGTCTGATCTGAGGAGCGCCGGCATATTACAAAGAGGAGCGAGGGGCGAACACTCCGCCCATAGCGAAATCCGCTACAGCGTGTACACTTTTTTGATAAAGAACGTATGGCTACCGTATTTTCAGTGATTTTACAGAGTAAGATCCTTCGCTCTGGCTACCAAATGAATTGGAACGCGCCATTTAGAACCCAGTGTGTCTGACCGTACTATCCCCAGATATACCCAGATTTCTTAAACACAATTAAGGTCTACGATCGGGACTCGATCCGGTAGCCGCTTAAAGACTTTACCGAGTTTGGACGCCTTACAGAAGCGATTATCCAGAATACTTCATCAGTTGGTCACCGTGGAAACAGCGTATTAGGCCCCTCCACCATAAACCAAGAAAACCAGTTGTAAATAGGCGGAGGCGTCGTTTGTTCATTTAATCTTGTTGAATTCGAAAGATCACAGAGGATATAGGACAGATATAGGCTAGAGTCGTGGCAATATTACTAATAAATATTTCAGTATGAGCGTTCAGTAAAAGACTTTGAAAAAGACCTGATCAATTACAACTGATTATTTTATACTATTTTATGTTATTTTTTCGACTGGACTTCAGCTGATAATGATTAATATAACACTACAGAAGTTCGCTAATTAGATTACGTAATAAATTCTTAACTGATGATTGCACTTTTCGGGACTGAACCAAAATTGGGAGAGGTGACTAGCTTTTTTCAGATAACGCCAATGAAATGGGGGGAATTATGTCACTTGTGTGCCCCCAACAGAATTAGACATCCGGCTCCAAACATCGTTGAGACATTCAGACACTCGTAATGGGACAAGATGATTGTAACAGTTCGGTGATCAGCGTGGTACACTGTCACCTTGGATGTCGGGGTTTCAAATCCCCGCCAGGACAGATATTTAAAGGTGGCTGTTCCACTAGCGCCAAAGACGAACGACTATAAAATTAGTGCATCGACTGTACAGGTGGCGAAGGAGGGAACTGGCCACCCGCCGTCGTGTGCCGCAGTTAATTGATTGAAATTGCCAACCCTATATCCACGGCTGCATCCTCGGGTTAGTTTAAGGGTCTGCTATTCTTGTGAGGCATGAAATGTAGAGTGAAATGTAGGTTTCCTGACGATCAATTTTTTATTTAGATAATGCAGGATTTATATAGTAGTTTTCTATTTAAGCAGTTTCTTTCGCTTCAGTTTGTTTCAGATATTTTAATAATTTAGTTTTTAATTCAATTTAAGATTTAATAAGTTTTAATTAAATTTTTTAAGTTTACCCACCCCACGCCCGTCCAGTAACGAATTGTCAGTGGAATCCGCTGATCAAAGGAAGGCCGGCGGTCGCGTTGAATCAGTAATTGCCGAACTTAGTGGGCCTTTAAAGCAATTGACGCTAGTGTTGGCAGTTTCCTTACGCACGAGAGCCTGCGACGTTTCCCACGAATAGCGTTAGATTAGTAGATAGCTTAGAAAAGTAAACAGTACGCGTCGTCCAAACCACACCATAAGATGCAGACAGAACAGAGGCAGTTGACTAAAGGCTGCCGTACGATGCGTGGCTTTCATCGTAGAGCGATCTTACAACAGGATTTGGGCCCATCCTGTTGTAAAAGGAGTCCTACACACTAAAATGGAGTGAGAGACGTGTAACAGTGGTAAACTTCTTCTTGATGTCCTTTTTCATCATCATCATCATCATCTCCTCCTCCTCCTCCTCCTCCTTCGCATTCTTTTTCTTCTTCCTAACTTTAGGCCTATATTTTATTGTACCAAATATTGCACCCTTACGGTTGTGCCTTTGTTAAGCCCCCATCATTTTTAACGACACTATAAAAGTTAAGCCCACACTCTATACTCGAGTGGGTTGTATACTGTATGTATCGTGTAGTTCATTCTTGATTCAGGACAGAAATTCATATTACACGTTCTAAACTAATAATATGTGATTTTGTACTGGAAAAATGTGTCTAGTGAAGACATTCCAAGGTATAGCCGAAGTGTAGCCATGCACTCTTGCCCACTGCAGAGTGATCAGAGGTCTTTTCTGAATCCACTCAGTGCGTTTCAAGTGGGGTTACCATTTTTTATGGTTTCGTGAGCTCCAGCACGAACGAGGAAGTCTGAATACGTCAACAGTATCAAAGGCCTGCAGCTATGGATAAGGGAGTCCGTTGGCTCGATTCAGTGGCGGCTCCAGGATTGCTTGCTTGGGGGAGGGCAAGAGCACTTTCAGAGGGGCGCCACATTCTGGCAGTCCACCATGCACTGGTCTGGTTTGAGGGGCGCCAGCATATAACTAAGAGGGGCAGGGGCGAACCGCCCCCACGCCTATAGCTAAATCTGCCACTGGCTTGAGTCTATGTTACTACGACAACCCACTGTTTGTGACTTTTCCAGCTGTTCGATGCTTTGGAGCATCATCAGCGCACAGACGAACTTGATTCAACGAATTCTAGCTTCATTTAGGTTGCATGATGAACGTGAAAGCCCACATCTATGTGTAAATACAAAACGTTTAGACCATGCAAACTCTCGTTTCTATTCTAATCTACAAACAAATAATTATGATCGAATTTACATGGTCTTTGGGGTTCAAAGTTAAAAGGCTTCAACGTTCTCAAAGCTGTTCAAAACACTTCAAAACAACCCATTTATATTATATTTTTACACGAAATATACAAACATTCTATACTTTACACGTATTATACAAACATGTCTGTACATATATACGTAGCTAACACAAGCAACTTACATAGACAATATATATATATATATATATACACAGGGCCTACATTGATCGAATCTGCTTGGCCTTTGGAATTCATAGTTCAAGGATTCCCCGCTGCAAGGCTCTCTCTCACACACCTACACACAAACAACATATATACATATATATATATATATTAGAGATTCATTTGTATGCTTGGATATATATATATATATATATATATATATATATATATATATATATTAGATGCTAATCCCTCGTTTAATTCTTCCAGATAAGTGTATGTAGTAAAAATAGGAGGCCTATTATCTCTGTGTAGGCCTATACAGACCTAATCGCTTAACTCCGATAAACACGTTTGTTTGTGCATCACATGCTGACGCCACTTAGACCTAAAGTCTGAAGTTTTAGGCCCGGAAGTGTTCTGATTATCAATATACATCTTAACAAATACTCTTGTTTGAGGACATGCTATTAATTTTGGCTGTTGTCGTAAATGATTTTGGCTGTTATCGTTAACTGGGGGCTGTAACTTTGTCGATTTGCAAGTGTTTAGCCGAGCAGCACTTCATGTTGCTAAGTGTTCGCAAAACGACAACATTACAGCTACTTCACTGGCTTGGTTAGCTACTTCGGTAGAAGCGTAGGCCCACATCTGTGCAAGAGGAAGCCGTTCGAAATGCAGAAACTCGAAACAGTTCTTGGAAGTTGTATGTAGGGCTAGCACGGTTCGTAGTCAGAGGCCTACATTGACGTTGTGCATATTTAAAATGTCATATGTAGCGAAGGATTATCGACCTTTAGATACTGTGAAAATGAAAAGGATTGAGTCTGCAAAAGGTCAAGGACGGATCCAGGAATAAATCCGGCTCATATACACCATTTGATTTTTGAGGGCGCGCCACTGAGGCACGCCTGTCTCAGGGCACTGGCTTTGGGCGAGGGTTGCCTGCCAAAAAGTCACGAATAATCCAAGGAAACTAAACGATGCTAAATAACACTGGCCAACAGAAAATTTTTTTTTTCTTGTTGCCTTCGGTTTTAGACCTGTTCTCGGGGTAATTTTGGGCGCTGATTCAGAAAATGTCATTGGATTGAGTGCATCAGGTCTAGTTTCTGAGATATCGTCGATTTTGTAAAGAAAACCCAGTCCACTCTTTAAACGATGTCTTTGGCAAAACTAAAATGTCATAATAAGCTTTATTTATGGCTAATTATAATTCTTGCTGATTCATATAATGCCTACATCCTTATAATGTAAAATCAGCATATCTTGCCGCGTGCTGAGATATTGCTGATTCAACGAAATAACTATTCCGTAGCCTACAGCTTACTCAGCACTAAATTCATGGCCTCATTTAGAATTTATTTGTGCTTATACAGCGTTTCATGGTTTCGAACTATGTAAATAGATTATGCTGAAGTCAGCATTTATAGCCTATATAAACCGCCTCCTGAAAGCTAGAGCAGCCGCAGTCGTCTTAGGGCATATTAAGAGTTGGTCGCAAGAACAATCTGTGAATGTGAGCATTAAATAACTACATGTTCTTACTATTTTTTAGGTTAGTCATTTAATTCCTCAGATGCGAACATCCTTAAGGTTATGGCTACTTCCAGACGGAGCTGCATTAACCATCCAGACATATTCTGCTACATTTGTGGGGAATACACACTAAAAGCAAACAGGAAACCGATTTCTGAGTTTGTAAAAAGAGCATATGTAGGTTATTTTGGTGTCAAACTTGGAGATCAAGATAAGCAATGGGCTCCTCATACAGTATGCAAAACTTGTATTGAACAATTGCGCCACTGGACAATTGGAAAGAGAAGCTGCCTGAAATTTGGTGTACCGATGGTTTGGAGGGAACAGATAAACCACTTCGACGACTGTTACTTTTGTATGGTTAATATCATAGGCATCAATCGAAATAATCGTCACAAGTTGTCTTACCCTGATATACCTTCAGCCAGGAGACCTGTTCCGCATTCGGATATTGTACCAGTTCCACCTTTTCGCGAACTACCTCAGCTCTCAGACGATGACACTTGCATGTCCAATATCGGACAATATGACGAAAGTGAAGAAAGTGGGGGCAGTGACAGTGATTTCCAATCAACTTCACACAGTGAACGTTTTGACCAAAAAGAGTTGAGTGATCTGATCAGGGACTTAAATCTTTCCAAAGAGTCCTCTGAATTGCTTGCGTCCAGACTAAAGGAAAAGAATGCACTTCAGCCTGGAACGAAAATTACAATTTATAGAAACAGAGAAAAGGATTTGCTGCCATTCTTTACCGAAGACAACAACCTAGTATTCTGTAATGACATCAGCAACTTATTGAAGAAAATTGGTCTGTCGGATTACAGCCCAGATGAGTGGCGTCTTTTTATCGACAGTTCAAAACGTAGTCTGAAATGTGCGCTTTTAAATAACGGCAACAAATTTGGTTCTATTCCAATCGGTCACTCCACCAGGATGAAAGAAGAGTGCAATGCCATCTCTTAAGTACTGGAAAAGATAAAATACAAAGAACATCAATGGGTAATTTGTGTAGACTTGAAGATGGTAAATTTCCTCCTTGGTCAACAAAGTGGCTACACAAAGTATCCCTGCTTTTTGTGTCTTTGGGACAGTAGAGCCAAGCATGAACATTGGACAAGAAAAGATTGGCCTTCGAGGAAAGACATGGTGGTTGGAGCTCAAAATGTAATCAAGGAATCTTTGGTGGCACGAGATAGGATCATACTGCCACCACTACATATAAAGCTAGGCCTGATGAAACAATTTGTCAGGGCTTTGAATAAAGAAGGTTCATGCTTCGAATATATAGTACACAAGTTACCAGGAATTACAATGGAAAAATTGAAGGCTGGAATCTTCGATGGTCCACAGATCAGGCAACTTATGAATGACCCACTTTTCATACCATCAATGAATGAAATCGAATCTTGTGCCTGGTCTTCCTTTGTTCTTGTAACTAAAAATTTTCTTGGCAACAAGAAGGCAGACAATTATGCACAACTAGTAGAGGATATGCTTCTTCATTTCAACAAGCTTGGCTGCAACATGAGCATTAAAGTCCATTATCTCCACAGTCACTTAGATCGCTTTCCAGAGAATCTTGGTGACTTCAGCGAAGAGCAAGGTGAAAGATTTCACCAAGACATCAAAACAATGGAAAATCGATATCAAGGAAGATGGGATGCACACATGATGGCAGACTATTGCTGGAATATTATGCGCGATTGTTCCGGCAGATGCCACACTCGGAAATCGTACAAAAGGAGCTTCTTCGGTGTCGAATGACTTGAAATGTTTATAACAAACTTGTTCTGTTTGGTATCATATAAGTACAGTTTCAGGTACTACCATTTTCTTTTAAGTATTTGTATTATTATGTTTATTTAGTGTATCACATAATAAATTGAGCACTACATAATTATAGCTATAGCCTTATGTTTTATGGGCGAGCAGAGGCAAGGACTGGTATATGGCATAATGTTCTATATCTCGAAAACTAGACCTGCTGGGAGAAAACTGGTGCCTTTTCTGGAATCAGCAGGTCAAATATACCCAGAAACAGTTCTAACATTTGAGGCAACAAATTATGTGTTGGCCAGTGTAATCTGTATAATTACTAGAAAATTATAAAAGTACTTGGAAAGCCATGAAAATCTGGGAAGTTAAGACGATAAACGTAAGAAATATAAGTATTGTGCTCGTCAAAAGTTGCCTATGACGTAAAAGGTCCCACAATAAAAGGTCACCAAGATTTTTCTTGCTAAGTTCAGTGTACGGTCTTGCTTTCTTACCCAATCCCCTTGTAAACTTTGTAAAATACGGTAATGGTACATGCATCTATCACCAAGTTAATTTGAGTACGTATGAAAGTATGGTGCACCAGAACACTATTACACATCTATACATAAATGCATGCATGCGTGCATACTACAAACATAAATACACACATATATACACATGCATATACATAGGTCTATACATACATACATGCATACATACATACATACATTATACATACATATATACACCAATACATACAATCTCGGGCTTGCGTGCCCGGTCCGTACGCCGGGACCTTAAATGGCGTGGCATCCATTCAAACTGGCAGCAGTGGTAAGGATCTCGCCCAATAAATTAACTGAAAAATGAGCAGGATGGAAGCCATACGGTCGCTGTACAAAAAGTGGACAGTTGCATAAGACTTACCTAGGGCCTACAAGTTGATTTAACGACTCACTTTTTCGAATACATTGGACGCCATTATACAAAGGTCTGTAATGTTGCATAATGGATTCGGGGCTTATTATATATTTCTGCATTTACTAAAGCACCACTGTCTAATGAATAAGTATCAACCGATGGCGCAGAGCAATTGTGAGTAAAGGACTTGCTCAAGGTCCATACACACTAACCGTCTCAGGAGAGGCTCGAGACCGTACACTCCGCCTTATAAGCCGAGGGCTCTAACCAACAGGCTACCGTGCCCCACACCAAGTTTTATGCTCCGCCGAGATTTGAACTCGGATCGTTGGATTCAGAGTTCAGAGTGCTAACCCTCACACCATGAAACCACGAGCCCCTGCTGGCTATACGTATATAGGCCTACTTCCCGTATAATACGCGGTGTAGGCCTATCAGTCATAATGATTATTCGATTTCCAAGAAATCAATGACCTGTAGACAGCAAGGCTTTGTATACACGCACATACGCACGCACGCACGCACCGAGATCAGAATTAGAATTCTCTACATTTCCAACTTATTGTCGTGTTGTCTTCCTTGTTCAAGACAGTCCACCAATAATTCATTACCATAATACAGGTCGAATCGATGCCTGCTTACTTATTTACTTAGGTCATTAGACTATGACATTCAACGGTGAATTCGTAAGGACGCTATCTTGGATTGATCAAACGTATAACTGATGTTTTCGAATTGATTAATTTTGCTTTTAATCCTTAAAATGAGTAACTATAGGTACAGCCCAGTTTCCCGTCACTTTCTAAAAGTGCAGCCACCGAATTCAAACGGAAATTTGTCGCCCATATTGGGGAGTTAATCATACAACGCCCTCTATTATAAACATTATAAAATGTTAGTAGGAGCGAGCACTGCCAGATATGCCTACGTGCCTTAAAACGTTACGCTTCACCGAGTCCTAAGATTACCATGACTACAGCCCGTGGCTTCCCACGTAATCACACAGCCGCTTGCTCCTTAGCAGGCCCGTTGGGAGTAGGCCTTTTTAGTAGGCCTACACTTCAATTTGTACCTGTACTTCAAAAATACGACTCAATAACTGTAGAATTCGACGTTCGCCGTTTTAAAAATCGAGTAAAGCCCCATTTTACTCTCGTAGCGGGTAGACGTCCACAAAATGGGTTGAAATTAAATCGAAGTTTATTGAACGATTTTTTTCAGTCTGGTAGAAATAACACGTGCCATCAATATTTAAATTTGTCCTTTTGTCATTGGTCGCTTGTTGTTGACACGTGTTGCCCTCTGGGATACATAATTCTTGTTTAATACTTTGAACATGACTTCAAGAAAATTAAAAAAACTAAGAAATAAACGGCATGTCAGCTGCTCTTCTGTTTTTTCTTGTAGGACGAATAACTTCTTAAGTTCGCATAAATTAGCATTTGGTTGAAACAATGACATTTGCCTAGGTCTCAGCCAAGAGTTAATGTTTGCACAGCCGACCTAGTTACCACGAGTGACAGCGCGCGTCTAAAAATAAATAAATAAACATGAAACCACAGATATACCGTAAAGCCTCCAACAAAATCTAGCATCTGTCAAAACTGGGCCAAAGATTTCGTTGTTTCCCTTATGTTCTTGTAACTCATTGATGAAACTTGATGTGTTACAATATCTAATGACGCTGTTTATTGTTTAGACAGTTCGTTAGCGTCTCAAAAGGGCGGATTAGAAACGCAAAATATCTTCCAGCGCCGACAAGACGACAAAGAATTATTGAGCATTTTTGAACTTTGTAAGGGACAGTATCAGTTTTCAGTTGTACTGTATTCTGTTATGGTCTGTTGATTTTTACATTTACACTTAACCAATAGTAAATTGTAAACCTGTAAATTGTACAGGTTTTTCTAAAGCGACCGTATGGCCTCCACCCTATCGGGTGAGATTCTTCACCACCGCTACACGCCACTTACGGGTACTTCCAGGGTCCAATATTGTGTATTGTAATTCAAGAGGTCGGGGTTCGAACATTACCACCTAGCAGATTTCAGGCGTCTGTTCAACTGACATTCTCTAGTCTGCTCGACTTTGTATTCAAATCGTAATCGTAAGCTCGAGATTTCTACAGCGCCCAAAGAAAGCCAAGTCGCGAGAGCCAGCTTATTCATAGGCGCTCAGTCAAAACAAAATCGATAGGCAGAAAGGGTTCGGTTCCAGGTCAAGATCCAGGAGTGAGGCAGGAAGACAGTCGGACGGCTACGGCGGATGCAACTCGGATTGGAGTGGAGAGAGAAAAGGGGAAGAATTAGGATAAGATATTTGGAAGAATAATGTTTCCAGTTTTGAGTGAAAGACCAGCCCAGTAACTGTAAGAGGTAAAGTGTTGGGGAGTTCGTAAGATGGGTCAGATAACTGTTGTAATTCTGATGGGTGTTTATTCCAGAAGGGTGGAGCAGCTGTGGTTATGGAACAGTTTTCAAATCTTAAGGGTAATAATAATAATAACAAGACAATTTATAGTCCTATAGGACCGTAACACAACCGAGGTCGAAAAAAGGGTGCTGTACATTTACTGGTGCATTCAGCAGTCGAAAGATATGCTGAAAAGGAATGTTCTCACCTGTGATTGAAAGGTCTCCAGTGAAATGGACGACTTGACATACTCAAGAAGACACTCCACACCACAAGTTCGACAACCGGGAAGCAGCGTTCTCCGCATTTTGTTAAATTTCTGCGGACGTGATTACTCGCAGATGATCGTAGTCGGTGGACTGGCCGCATATCCGCTGGTCCAGAGCATTCTATCCATAACTGAAGGCTCTGCGCTGGTCGAATGCGGAAGTCGAGTGAGTAGTCCGGAGCACCACCATTTTAAACCTTGTATGTCATTACACACAGCTTGTAAGTGATCCGCTGTGGTACAATGCACGAAACCAATGAAGATTGTCTCGCGGCAGAGCGGTGACATGGTCAGATGTTGTCTTTCCGTAATATGAGATAGGATGAGATGAATACATCGAGTGTGCAGGCAAATGGAGATCAACTAGGTAAGGGCCACTCGGTGAGGCACAGAAAGTGCTATAGTACTTAAACGCAAGCGCTGCATAAAATATTGTTGGCGGCTAAGTGCGTGTTTACGGTAGATGATGTCAAACGACAAGGTCGCTGAAACAGGTGTGTCCCGATTGCATCATCCAGCTACATAATGATAGGCTTGACGTGTAGGCATGGGGACCAATAAGCGTGAAGTAGGTCTGGCCTGTGGCCGTACCCCACGGATTGTGTGGACTATAAAAGAGAGCCGCGGGTGCGGTTTGCAGCTTTTACAGATGAGAGAAACAGTTGATTTTTGATATTTCCGAGTGATTACACCCACTCGACCGTAACAGGTCAGTGTTGAAGAGTCGAAAGACCATCGACGATTCTATGAAGAACATACGGTTTTAACATCATAAGAAAAAAAACTAAGGTACGGATTCATAACTCGATCTTCCCTTTCTGCGTTTCTTTTTTACGGGCTTTGTTCGCGGTAATGGCGAGTAACACTTCCCGATTGTGAGGTATTTTTCCACAGTACCGTTGGCCTGTGGTAATTTAACCGTGCACAATCTTTGCTCTTTTTGTCGTTGACTCGATAATTTACATTTTGTAGAGTATTTTGTCCGAGTTTGCACGTCAGAATTTTCTGGTGTCATATAAAGGCGCTATATAATTTTTCTCACAAAATTTTCGAAATACTGGTTATTCGGTTCATATGCCAAGATTGCAGTTTTATTACTTTTAAAGGTGATTTTTTAATAATGTTAATATTATAAAAAATTAAAAACCAGTTTAAATATCACATTATTATAGATTGATATATTTACTATATGTTAAAAGCAGTATTCAGTTTAAATAGCAGATAATAAAATTCTTAGATTTTATATCTGCCAGTCTGCTATATGAAATAATTATATTAATGCCGTTATCACCAATTTTCTTTAAAATTCACCATTATTTTGCAGAATTTGTACATTTTTAGTAACATGAATAAGGAATACACAAACAAAACATTAACACATCAGATATGATAAATTTTCTCAATTAAAGGCATGCGGGCATAGGTGTTTTTGTATTACTTAAGTAGGAATTAATTAAATATTTTGGTAGTAATTAGAGTTTCTAATTTTTCTAGCAATTTATTTAATAAACCAAGTTTGATTCTACAGAGTCGAAAAAGTAATTAACCAAGTCATAAGGTTTGGTAAGTCCAGGTCAGAAATCTAAGGCAAAGTGTGAGAACCCAGAAAATGTAATCTGGCTGAAGTGAAAATTGAAAAAGGTTCTTAGTAAGAGGTGAGTCGCAGCTGTTCCACTTCTGTGCGTGCCTTGTATTGTTTGTGCTCCGTAGGTTTCGATATGCCCACAACTTGCACTGAGCACAGACAATACTAATGTTTGAGTCACAGCTGATTTCTGCAGATCTTGTATAGTACGTGATGTTTTCCAAAGAATGTATGATTCATCTTTGAGTTACTGTGTCTCTGTACCGGTCATATATATATATGTTCCAGAGTTCATAGATGTGATGTATTAGGATGTAGTAGTATATCACAAAGGCATATGAGTAACAGGACTTGCTGTCATTAGGCCTACAATTGGAACTACACAGATATGCATTATGAACACATGTTATTCTAGCCTTTAAATAGGCCTTTGTGATTTTGATAGGTATGACTGAGACTATTTACAAACAGGTGATATGCCTGTAACATTCTGTATCTAAACTATATTGTCTTGTCAAGTTACCCGTGGATTACAGTGTATAATATACCGAGTTTTGAAATTTCCACAAAGGTTAATTTGGCTAATGTTTGGTGAGCTTGAAGAAACGGCCGTTTGCGGTCGTCCTACTTAACATTATATGGCTGCCGCACACTGAAAGAAAATTAGAACACTCCCAGTTAATGAGTAAGGGAGTCATCTTTAAGTAGCAGACTCAGAATGACTGGCACAGGGCAACAGAAACTATACGTGAGTGTCGAAATACGCTTCCAAGTGTGTGGTATTACTGAAGTGCTGAAGTGCTGTCAGTTCTTCTGCAAGGCGAGTTGCTTGTAATATTCACATTATATTTGTGCCATGCCACGAGGAGTTGCTGTAGATATTGGAGATACGCTGAGCACCACACAGCTGTGTGAGGAAGAGTGGACGCTGCAAAAACTGTCTCCGCGTTTAGTAGATATAGAAAGTTGCTTGTGGTGTAGGCAGAGAGAAAACTTATAAGGAATTCGATGCTATGTGCACAGTGTAGCATTCCAGCATCATTAGTGACCAGAAGAAGAAAACGGGTTGATTTATTTCAAACACGTCTGCAGGAATTCATCTGGTGAAATGTATTCCACAAGAACTTATTCTCAAACTTTCTTATTTGCATCACCAAAACTTGACCGATTTCTTAATTTATTGATACCTTTGTGGCTCGCTTACTTTTTAACTTGGAGTGCTTCCAGTAGGTGGCAGCACTCTAATTTTTTGCAGTCTGTGACGGCCATAATGTTTTTAAGTAGGGCAATCGCAAGCGACCATTTCTCCATGTTTACCCATTCTTATTGTGTATTAGCAGCCAGAAAGAATAAAATTAGTTATGTTTTCATTATTTAGCTATGTTTATTAATAGTATATGTAGCAGTAATTTGCTTACCATGTTTACTAGAAAGAATAGAATTACGTAATGCATTGTTTAGCAACTGAATGGTGTAACTGTTTAGCTATGTTTAATAATAGCCTTATTACGCAGTTGAATAATACTATTGTTGAATTGCGTAGCAACCTTTGCCGACGTTGCAGGTGATTTTGCACCTGCTGCAGCAGCCGACCCACCGGCAGCCGATAGTTGCATGACTTGTATCTTGTGTATTCTAGCAGCAGTGCTCTACCCCTCCCTCGTACCTCCCTCCCTCGGCCTGCGTAGGCCGTTTACGCCAAGCTGATGAAATATACATCTCTGTTGCGACCTTTTGTCTCTGCGTCTCTTGCTTTGCCTCTGTCTGTCTCCCTGTCAGTCTGTGTCAGTCTCCCTTGCTGTTTCCTGTCATGTTTTCATAAGGTCACTGCAGCTGCTGTTTCTACTCCAGCCTCCTAGAGACTGATTGGCATCCGTCGATCCAGTGCAAGACGCTCTGTGCAGATCCACCCCACTTGAGGTTTTTGACATGAGCCACAGGGTTCAGAGTCCGGAAACGGAGGACGAAACAGTCTGCCATTTATCTCGTTGCGATTCCAGGCCTTTCATTTGTTCCTCCCATCCTTGACTTGACCTAGAACTGGATTTAGGAGAACCTCCTGCTTTCACGTGTACTGCTGAACGCTAGTATAAATTTGCTGCAGGCAGTCTTCCAGGTCCTTCACCTCTATATACGGTATACGTTATTTGCCTTCACTTATTTACAAGTGAGTCTCTCTTTCTCCCTTAACTCTGTCTCCCATCTGCCATTTCTTCTGCCTATTATCTTTCCTTCCCCTTCCTTTTTCCTCGCTAGACTGTCTTTCTTCTGTATCTGCCTATTGTTCACACGAATCCTCTGCATTTCGTGTTAAACGATTTCCACTGTTTAAAAAATTGGTCAGTATTTACATAGTTGCAAAACAAGTTGATCCATACTGTGACTGCTGTTTTAATTAAATTTTTTATCCATAAAACAGACAGCATTGTTATTTCAGAGGTTTAGTTGTAATGAAGATTGTTATAAGGAAATTATGATGCGTGTTATATAAAAATGATGTAATTTCATTTGTCCAGATCTTGCAAGAATGCTTGCCAACAGCAACTACGCCAACGGAATGACGCATCACCAGCGCACGAGAATGGATTCGTTTCGGGATGGAGGAGAATTTGTCCCAGAGGATGATGACATCATGATTCCAGGAGTTGGCTGGGTTCATGTTCGAACTTACAAGGGCGACTTTTCATCATTACCAGAGAAAGTCAAGCAATTCATCGGAAGATATGTATGCAATCATCTCTAAATAAGTTATAATTAATCTTTTAAAAATGATAAGTATGCCCAGATAATTGACACTTTGTGTGATGCTGATTTTATCCATTGATTTGCATCGCTACCAGTAATTCATCGCAAAATATGCATCTGATTATTGAGAGCTTTGTGTTATGAAGCAGTGTTAGTTTTTTTAATAATCTTATATCCCAATAATCAGTGCTTATGTGTAAATAATAATGGTAATTCTGGTAATCTTTGTAATCGATAAAATTAGTGAGATCCAAATACACTCGGCCAGTTTTATAAGCTGTTATTCATATCCAATTATTTTGGACTGCTATATATTCTTTGAAGTCGAAATTTTGTAGAATTAACATGTTTGAAAATCAGTGAGTTTGTCTTGACATGGTGCTGTATAAATTGCCAATTACATTTATACAGGGCAGAGCTGAGTGGCTGTTACAGCTACTTTGAATAAAACAAACATTTGTAGCAATAGGACTATTTTTTAGTTGAAACCAACTTTGGGGGCATTAATGTATCTAAAAAAGTATATTAAAGTAAATAAATAATTTATTGAATAAATAAATGCAACAACTAAAAACAGTAATATTTTGAGGGGATGGTTTGTCTGTTTAGATGAACATCTGCAAAGCAAGAGGCATTTACATCTGTGATGGTTCAGAGGAAGAAGCAGAGGAACTGACTGAGAAATTGGTCGACCGTGGCACCCTGGTGAAGTTGGACAAGATGGAAAACTGCTATCTGTGTCGGACGGATCCTGCGGACGTGGCTCGGGTCGAGAGCAAGACTTTCATCGTGACCCCGGAAAAGTATACGTCAGTACCACACGTCAAGGACGGCTGCAAGGGGATCCTTGGCCAGTGGATGAGCCCAGAAGGGATGAATAAAGAGCTGGAGTTGAGACTGCCGGGGAGCATGAAGGGCAGAATAATGTACGTGATTCCTTTCAGCATGGGACCAGTTGGCGGACCTCTGTCGAAGGTGGGAGTCCAATTGACGGATTTCAACTATGTGGTGCTGAGCATGAGAATTATGACACGGGTATCGTCAGAAGTTTGGGATGTGGTGAGGCAAGAAGGAGACTTTGTTCAGTGCATGCATTCGATTGGCGCACCGAGGCCCCTGCAGCGGAAGGTCATCAATCACTGGCCGTGCAATCCGGAAAAAATCATCATCTCACACTTTCCGGACGAGCGGAAGATCGTCTCTTATGGTAGTGGCTACGGAGGCAACTCGCTGCTTGGGAAGAAGTGCTTTGCGCTGCGGATTGCCAGTTGCATCGCAAAGGACGAAGGATGGCTTGCCGAGCACATGCTCATCATGAGTGTCACGAATCCTGAAGGAAAGGAGAAGTTCATCGCAGCCGCCTTCCCGAGTGCCTGTGGCAAGACAAACATGGCAATGCTGACGCCATCACTCCCTGGGTGGAAGGTGCAGTGCATCGGGGATGACATCGCCTGGATGCGGTTTGACAAAGATGGCCGCCTGCGCGCCATCAATCCCGAAGCTGGCTTCTTTGGAGTGGCGCCGGGGACCAACACCAAGACGAATCCAATGGCAATGAAAACCTGCATGAAGAACACCATCTTTACGAACGTTGGAATGACAGAAGATGGCGGCGTCTTCTGGGAAGGAATGGAAAAGGAGGTCCACCCAGAAACAAATATGACAACCTGGCTTGGTGAGCAGTGGAAAGTTGGAATGCCCGGAAAGGCAGCACATCCAAATTCCAGGTTTTGCACACCGGCTGACCAGTGCCCAATAATCCATCCCAAGTGGGAAGATGCAGAGGGTGTCCCGATCGATGCAATCGTTTTCGGAGGACGAAGACCAGAAGGAGTGCCGCTGGTGTTTGAGGCATTCAACTGGGAGCATGGAGTGATGGTGGGGGCAGCACTGAAGTCGGAGGCAACTGCGGCAGCTGAGCACAAAGGTAAAGAGATCATGCATGATCCGATGGCAATGCGGCCATTCATGGGATACAACTTTGGTGAGTATCTCAGCCACTGGCTCAGCCTTGACCAGCCTGGCCGCAAGATGCCCAAGATCTTCCATGTCAACTGGTTCCGTCTGGACGACAACGGGAAGTTCCTGTGGCCCGGTTTCGGGGAGAACATAAGAGTTATTGACTGGATCTGCCAACGTGTTGATGGTGAGGACGTCGCCCAACCAAGCCCCATAGGTCTTCTGCCCCAGGAAGGCACGATCAATGGTGATGGACTTGGGAAGATCAGCTGGAATCAGATGTTTACACTTCCGAAAGACTACTGGACAGAGGACATCGCTGAAACTAAGCAGTTCCTCAAGGAACAAGTAGGAAGTGACCTTCCAGAAGCCATCAAACGCCAGCTTGATGAGCAAGAGGCTAGGATCTTGGCTATGTAAGATGAAGAAGAGCCCACATACGGAAATTCAAAAGTCGGCTGGATTTCAACAACGTAGTGTTTGTTTCTTTAATTATAATTATTATTTTGATCTAAAATCCTTTGATTTAGCTGATTTCGTCAACATTCTAGTTGTGAGATGTTTACTTGGCAGAAGGAAATGGTTCACATGATTATTTATATTTTTACATTTAATTCGTTTTAGAACTCTACTCATTGGTCGACTATTTGACATTCGGGAAATCTATCACATCTGTTCCAAATTTTTAAAATAGTGAGCAATAAGAAGTTAATAAAACTTGATGCAGTTACCTTCTACATGACTTGTGTTTTTGTTTTAACAGTTTAAATTGTGGATATTTATGCAGTGCCTCTTAAAAGGCTACTGATGGTTGCTTCAATTTGAAGCCACGATTGATCAAAAACCACTGGAAATGCAATCCAAGCGGCCCAAGAGGCCAGAAGGCCGGTTTTTGGGTAATAATGAGAAAATGAAGACAAATTTTACCCCCTCGAGTTGTTTGAACACAACAAGTTGCAATTTCAGCACGAAGGATTGCAATTTGTGGTTTTGAAGCTAAATGTGGGAGACTTGTGGTTGGAAGAAAGAAATGACTGTAAAATTGCCTGCCAATGGTTTCTATTACTCTGAACTTGTCAACACTCCAGAGGGGGCATGCCATTGATGGTGGTGATCTCTCTCTCTCTCTCTGTCTCTCGATATATATATATATATATAATCATAATTATAATGTCGATATATATATATATATATATATCGACATTATGATTACGATTATATAACTTCTTAATTCTTTGGAGTAGATCCGAGCGAGTTTCCGTAAACCTCTGAATCCCAAAGTTAGGTCAGCAGTAGAAAGGTAAAAGAGGAAATGCAGATGGGCTGTAGTCACTAAACTGGAGTGATGATCGATCGAGGCCTGTGTTGGCCTGTTGCCTCTGAAGCAGATTTATCAGTTGTCCACAGATGTGTTGTAGGTCCCTGCATATAAGTATTAGAATTATCTACATTGCACAGTATGTTAAATTCTGTATAGACAGTATTTCGTTATTTTGTAAAAGATGGAGAATAACATAAATAAAGAACTCAGAAAAGAACAGAACTAGAAGATAGAAAGAAAAAGGCATTGTTACTGTATTTCATTTTGGAGTGGGGCAAACGAAGGGCTACCTGCAGGACCATTAACCGCGCTTTCAGTTGAAAGTTTACAGACTGTGAGTGCTGGTGCTGAAATAGTTCCTAATGTTTATGCCACTGTAGGCCTATTTCACGAGACTGAAGTGGTAGGCCTATGCTAGATGATGACTTGTGAAGTAAGTGCGAAAAATAACTCGTAAAGTCACTGCAGTTTGAGCTGATTTAATTATGGGGCCTTGTTTCTTGTGCCAGGATTTCTCTTGAAGGATCATCTGAATAGTGTTACTATTGTTGAGGATAAATTATTGTCAGCTTTTGTTTAGTTGTGCAACAGTTTATGTATCAAACTGCAAAATATGCACTAGTACACAATGCAAAACCGAAAAATTATGTAAGGAAAATAGCCCCAATGAGTACTTTTTAAAACATCTCTCAGCTTCAGGGACTTTGCTCACTGACCAGAGGCTTTGCTCTGGACCTCTCTAGGGGATCGCCATGAGACCCCCGTGCTGAAATCCTGGATTCACTCTTGCTTCTCAGGCTTTACATTCAAAACTGAATCATCTGCTCATCGTCATGTGCTTGTTCAAGTGATCAATCCAAATCGGCCACTTCCCCATATCTCAGCCTACACACAACCCACTGTAATAACGTGTCTATCTTCTTTTCTTTATAGCAAGCGATTTTGTTCTTTATGCAGCATCACTTGACAGCACCTCTGACTTGACGCAGCGCTCATGAAAAAGCTGGTGCATTGTGCTTTGCTTTAAGTAGCGCTTTATGCTATATGCGAGACTGCTTCTTCCTGGGGACTTCCCAATGTTGGATGATCTCTGTGGCATAGCCGATGCTCGTCTCTTTAAAGCAATCTTGAACAACCCAAATCATGTCTTACATCAGCTACTCCCACCAGTTAAAACCCTCAGTTATTCCCTACGGCCCCACACCCATGATCGTATTATTCCTCCTGGTGACACTTTAACGCGTAAATGTTTTATTATTAGGATGTTGTATGCATATTAAGTTATCTTGTGTTCTTAAATACTTGTAAACCGATGTGCGATTAGCTATTGGTTAATAAAGAATATACTTACTTACTTACTACGATCACGATTAAATGAATCACAAGTTTTGCTTACTTACCTTTACAGTTCATTACGTCGTTGGTTGCAACCATAGACTACAAAGGCTTCAAAGAAAATATAAAACTATTTTATGAGCCAAAAGCATGCTGTTCGCGATATAGGGGCGATGTTTGGACAACAAGAATGCGAGTGAAAATTATTGTGCTGGATGTCGATTTTGGAATGTTGCTGCAAAGATGAGCTCTTTTCATATTGACAAATTTAACGTCCATACTCGTACTGAAATAGAGTGAGTGGCAGTTTCGACATAGAAGCCGAAATGTTAATGTTTTTGTATAGCGACCATATTGCCGCGACCCTGCTAATTTTTCAGCGAATATATTGGGTGAGATACTTCACCGCTGTGCAAATGCCCAAGGTGCCTCCAGTTCCAAACATCAACCACCGTAGGGGTCTGACTGTCTCCCTGCGTGGCCTTGAACGGGAAGTGAACCCTTCCTGCTTATCGATTTTGTTTTGACTGAACGCCTGTGAATAAGCTGTGCCCGCGACTTGGCTTTCGTTGGGCGCTGTAGAAATCTCGAGTTTACAATTACGATCAGTCAATCTTTTATCTAAAAACTTGGTCCATCGCAGTGTTTAAACCATGTTATCGCTTACATTTACAGCGTCGTTAAAATAGGTTGGTTGGCATCGCTTAAGCTAAGTTAAGCATTGTTCAATATTTACAAAGCTAAACTAACCATAACTTTAACCCTAATACTTATTTAACAGCAGGCATTAAAATCCGTGTTTATTTACCTCAATCAATGACCTATAATTAATGTCACTGCGGCGGGCGACGCCGAAAAGCAACAGCCAAAACAGCGGTCTGCGATACTATATTATGCCCAGCTGTGATATCAGTTCTTAAAATGACTGTAGTTCAGTACATGATGCCTCTTAATGAAGTAACTTACTGAAGTGTCATCTCTAATGCTACAGTGCAGTACGGATTTTTATCTTTTGCCCTAGAAGCTCTTGGTTTATGGTTCATCCGACAAAGTTTAATTGCGATAGAAACATGAATTGTTGAACATGCTGTGGACTGAGCGATGTGCGTCTTTTAAGGCACAGTAACCCACACTTGGATACACTCTGTCACTAGCCACAGATGTGGCTGCATTCATGACACCGCAGCTTCCACTACAGAGATTGGGTGTTCCTATTATTTTTCAGTGATGGGATACAGAGTATATTACTTATACCAGTCAACACCAAAACTTTCAAAAGTGTTATGGCATGTTCAGTGAATGCAAAATAATATACGTAAGGGAAACTAATATTTTGGTATTTGAATTCTGTGTAGACTGACATCGGCTTTATCTGTGTTTTATTTTGTTTTTTGGTATTTTTCGGTTTTCTGAGTACTGACTTCCGTGTCGGTTTCGGTTTTTCTGAATGTCATGATATTGGTTTGGTATCAGTTAAATCTACCCAGCACTAATCGTTAAGTGGTGGAGAAAGGCAATTCCAGAAAGATGGGCTAACCACAAAAGGCATGCCACAAGAACATCAAGTTTGGTGTGGTACACCGGCTCCTGGAAAGCACAGACAGAATGTCATGACTGCTGTATGCTGGAAGAGGGTTGGCCCACAGGCATCTTTTACTGTGGTAAAGCCTATGGTCTGTTGTAATCACTGAGTACTATCCTCTTAGTTATCCAGTGGTGGACCAATGATTTGATGTAAACGTGCATTTATAAAGTGCCCTTAAGTGCTGTTCACAAGCAGGACATGATATGTGGTTGGTGGCAGAGCAGGAACAACAGTTTTGAGGGCAGGATTTAGTAAATTGGAGATTTGGTTTTCCTCTTCTTCCTCCATTGGCATAGCAACAATTTGCCTTTTACCTCTGTGTGTGGGCTTCAAGTCCTTGTGCATTGTGTTGAATCAATTATTTTATCATGCGATTTGTTATCGATCCTTATCACCTGTAAGGAAAGGTTGTCCAGTTGTTAAACTGCTGTTGTTGTGTTTGTGCTTAAGGAATATTCTTCAATAAGACATCCATGCTTTGGAATATTGCTGTTGGCAGCAGTAGGAAAAAGCAGCCATGGGTATAAAGTACTAGCAACTTATTTTCTTGGCCTCAGCATGCAAGGGTGGGTGGCCAGTCCCCTCCCTTGCCATCTGATCTTTCCACTGATAGTATTTATGTAGGAATGACTGATCGTATGTATGAATAGTATAGAATAATATAGTTGCAGGGTAAGTTCAGGTAAGGCAAGGCAGTTAGTGTGCAGTCATTGTACTCATTTCGTAGGTGAGTTCACTAAGGGCTGCAAGTGGATTAGACTGCTAGACTACTATTCATCACGTATGCATGTAATAAATGAGTGATTACTGATTACCTTACCCTACCATTGACCATATTATGTTGTTTGCAGGAGTGTTGTCAATAAAGACAACAAGGTCTGTGTTGTATCAATAATCGGGAAAAGCCGTTTAATCCCAAGCGACTGCAAAGCCTCCTGCTTCAATTCGCTCTTAAAAACTGATGCTTTCAAGGGCGTAAGTGATGGCATGCTTTCCCTACTCTTGTAGCTTTTAAATCATTTGGCTTTTAGAACTTGTAAAACAGCTTTTAATACATCCATTACAGCTTTTAACACCTTCATTAGAGCTTTTAAAGCATGATGATGATGATGATCTGACCTTGTGCTTGTAATAAATGCAATAATAATAATAATAATAATAATAAAAGCGCATTCATTCATTCATTCATTCATTCAGAGCATTTATGTGCACCCCTTCAAGATAACCACCCTGAGGCACTCTCAGCCCAACCTAGCAAAAAGAGAATATCTCTTCAAGTGTTGGTGAAAGTTACCTCTAGTGTCCCTGGCCCGACAGACATGCAGATTCAGAGGGAGGCCTTTCCAGGTAAACGGCCCAACCACTCGTAGGCTTGATGATGTTGATTCTTAGTCTGCCGTGTGTTTTCTGTGTTCTTTGTGTGTGTTTGCAGTTTACAGACCCAAGCTGGCACACACTTGATAACACGGTAAAGCGTTGATAACTTTTAACTCTTTAGAAACTTTTTACTGGTTTTCTTGGTTATACCTTTGCTTTAGAAACCAAAATGAAACAGAAGTAGACTTGATCTTCATAAACTTCTCATGACAAAATCTGTGTTCATTACTGATTATTATTAGGTGTTGTAAATTGCTGTTGGTATTTGTTAGCAATTGTAACTGTAATAATGGCAGTTCATATATCATCATAAGTAGAGAGCTAGGGTACTTCACAAAACCAGTTGTCAGCACAGGATGCAACAGACTGCAGCCAAGTATGACACTGTTTTTCTTAGTTTTTTAGGTCTTATTTCTGTTTAATTTTTATTAGTTCTTGTTACGTTTGATAAGTTCATGTTAGTTCCTTTTGTTATGTTTTTCAAGACATATATTTAACCCTTTTTAGGTAAATCTTGCAAGTGCTGCACACATTGTTAGTAGTTGTTTGTTACTATTAGTTACGCTGCTGAGTATTTCCTGGTCAAACTTTGGTGATGAAGGATAATGAAGAATAGTAATAAAGAATAATAAATCATGTCTGAGTCATAGGAAATTAATTTTATGCAACTAAGCTGGACTCTTCTTATAACGTTCTTCTTCATAACACACAGATTCGGATATAATGCAACTGGGAACAAGGATTCCAACTTTAGTCCAGGTTTAAAGAAATGACCTTGTTATAACACAACCTCGTTATGATATGGTTCTAAATATAACTTCCATTGTATTTTGTCTTTGTGAGTTTGTTGTTATTGGTTGCAGTGTCGTGTGGATGGTTACTATGACACCCAGGCTGGCATCGTTTTCCTCAATCTGTTGTCAACCTGGGATACATCGCTTCTGGCAAGCATCGCAAAACGGGCTCATGAAGATGGCCATCAGGTTGAAACCAACGTATTTATGTAGCTGAACATTTATGTAACACCTTTATGGTTCTTGCTACAGGATTATTCACATTTAGTTCTGGTAAACTTCATTATGTATTGGAGTTAGAAAAATATAACTAATTTAATAAATAAAACAAGAACTTTTGTAAATCCTGCTTTGTAATTTGGGAGGATTTATGCCAGAATGATATAAGAACATCGAAGATAGACTCCTTAAGTGCTTCATAAGTGCTTGGTAATGTGGGAGTATTTTTATTTTATTTCTGGGTTTGTGCAGTAATTTAGGGGCTAGCATGCTTGACTGTCAACCCAGAAGTTGGGAGTTCAATTCCTAGCCAGCGTAGAAAGATATGTCAAGATTTCTGCTTCACTTGTGCCATTTGGTGAACTTGTCAATGAAGTAAGTAAAAGCAGCATCTGCCTCTCGGAGTCACCTTATTGGACTGCTCTTCTTATTTTTGATTTCATAAAAGATGTGTTTCTTTTGCAGGATTTCTCTTCAGTGTGGAGATCTTCAGAATACAGTCACATGAAGGCTCTGCTCTTCATCTTCTCTGTTTCACACATTGTTGTCGTGAGTCCGTCTGCAACTCTGCCACAATACATTTTGTGCTGCACTCATAAAAACAGTAATTGCCTTAGACTGACACTAATGTGGAAAGAGAGAGAGAGAGAGAGAGCGAGCGAGAGAGGGAGACAAATACAGAGTGTGAGAGAGGTTGTGAAAGACAAAATGGAAGCACTAGTGCAGAGGTTGAATGTTTTTTTCTGTGTTGTAGATTGCAAATCCAGGAACTTCATTTGACATCAGCTATATTAGGCTGTTCAAGACACTCGATTCAGTTAGGTTAGTTAATCTGATCTACTCTGTTGCAATCTAATTATGATGTGTAAGAGGCCTGTCAATTGAAATAGTCCAATAAGACTGAGAGATAGGGCGGGAGGCAGAGAGAGAGTGAGACTGGCCGAGAAGGTGCATGAAATGGTTTTGTGGCTGGAACATTGGTAAGTACATACCATTGATCCTACCATCAATCCTCTCATCCATCCATTCATCAATCCAAGCCTTCCACCCACCTATCAATCAATCCATCAACCCATCCATCCATAGATCTTACATCCACAGAGCCATTCTTCCCATTCCATACATTGATCCATCCATCAATGCATCTACCATTCAATCTGCTCATCCACAATTCCATTAACCCACGCATCCCTCTATCAATCCATCCACCAATCAGATCCATAAGTCTATCCACAGATCAAACAATGCACCCACTGATCACAAAGTCGCACACATTTCTTTAACATAATCTATCCGCGTTGATCCTTTTATAGGTTGAAGATCCAACCTATCGTCTCAGAGCTTCTGAAGCGTTTGCCGATCTCTAAAGACTGGATAGTGTCCTGTCGACCGTGCTCACCTCGCGTTCTGTTCGTTTTTGAGTATCCTGCGCTCGATTCCTACGTCACGGAATCCGACAGCATGAGTCACGGCGTAATGCTTAATTAAATCGTTTTACTTATCTAATCAGATGTTAAGTAAACTTCAGGTGCATGCTGAAATCTGGCTTAAGACCAGTCAAAAGTGCCAGGCACAAAGATGAGGAAACAGTGGCACATTCAGCCATCTTTATATGATTTTGGCACTGAACCTTTCAGAACATTTTGGGAGGTTCTTAAAAGCGCTATTTAAATGTTCAGATACACATGTACTGAGTAAAGGATTATTGCCAAAATCTGTCACAGTTGGGACTTGAAACCCAGCCTAAGAATTAACAACCCAGCACATTTACCAGTACACTAGTGCCTCAGTCTGTAGTGGCACATTTTAAAGACCTGTCATGCACTTCTTGGTAGCTTAGTTACGACTTATAATGACTTAAAACACTTGTTGGTAGAATAATTACGACTTGTTGTGATTGAACGCACTTCTCAGGAGCCTGGTCACAACTTGTCATGATTTACAGCACTTCTTAGTAGCCTGGTCCTGGCGTATTATGATTTACAACCCTTTTTGGTAGCATAGACATGGCTTTTCATGATTTAAGCAGTCCTGAGTAATGGTGCTATAGGAATGATGTTACCAATTGTATTATGTTTAATTTTAGAATTCTAGTCCGGTAAAAGAACTGCAGCATGCAATTGAAGACCAAGTCTACAGGATCCTGCGCAAGTCCAGAATCATTACAAACACCAGGTTATCTTACATATTTACCTATTTGTTTCACAGGGCTTTGTGATCTGGTCAAATCTGTGTAATAAATTGCAGGTCCTTCACACACAATTGCTTGGCACCGTCAACTGATGCTTTGTCATTAGATAGTAGTGCTTAATAAATGCAGAAATGATTATAATTGTGTTGTTATTTCTTACAGCAATAATTCGCTGTTTGCCGTTCCACAAAACCAAGAGTTTGTCTACATACACCCGATGCAGTCTTCTTCGACAAGGGACCTCATCAACTTTTACTTGATGAGGCTGAAGACTTCTTGCTCAGCTCCAACTGAAAGAGGTTAGCTTCTGACTTAGTGATCACTGATTGCTTCCTCAGGTAAAAGAAAAAGAAAAAACAAGCTTAATGATCGATTGATAACTTTTTCATTTCTGAGGGATCATTGTAATCCCAAATAAAAACCCAAAAAATTAAATAATAAAAAAGAGTTATGTATGAGTTGATAGTTGACATAAGAAAAGGAAAATTAAAAATATTTCCTTTTTCAGAAATTTCCATTATGCATCCAACACTCTAAAACCATAGCATTTTGAGGTCAGTTGATTGATTTTGTGGAGGATGAGGCCTGATTTTCCAGGTTCCCATTACCAGATCCTAACATAAGTTCTTTTAGCTGAGGGTAAAAAATAACAGTAGTAAAAAAATAATAGCAAGAGCTATGTATTGGTTGAGAGTATTTCATTACTGAAGGATCATTACTATCTGAGGTAAAGAAATTATAATAGGCATTGTTTGCTGGTTGGCAGTGTCTTCAAGAAGCAAGAGTTACCAGATGAACAGAAAGGGAAGGACAGAATCAAGCGATGACCGTGAGAAAGTGTCATCTGCATCTCGAGATGGCAACTGTCGGTCACCATCTTCTGAATCTTCATCCTTTGGTAGCATTTCCTCTGATGATGAGAGTTTCAGTGGTTTCCTCAATCAGCATATCAGTCTTGCGCTTACGAAAGGCTTCGATGACAATGTGGGCAGGAATCCAGTGCAGGCGATATTCGAGGTGAGTTTGGTGATTCATTGGATATAATCAGGACTATGAACATTACAATATGGTATCAGTATCGGTTGGTATTGCGTGAATATGGGGTGGGAAGCAGAATGGGAGCAACACAGTCATAAAAGCTGGAGAAAAGATGGTAGGGTTCAAAAGACGATGCAAGAGGAAATCATGAATCTCCAAAGAAACGTGGCAGGCAGTATGTAAAAGGAAACTTCTAAAACAGGAGATGGAACGGTCATTCTAAAACAGGAGATGGAACGGTCATTCTAAAACAGGAGATGGAACGGTCAAGGACAAGTCAAGTTGGTCAAAACCAGTGATGCTGAAATTAAAGAAAGAAGTGCACCTTAGAGAGACATCTTAGAGAGAGAGAGAGAGAGAGAGAGAACAACTGAAGTGGAGAAGGTGGCAAAAGAGGAGTAACTCTCAAGAAACCCAAGAATACAGACCATCCCAATTAATTGGGTAAATCAGGTATATTGTCATTTTATCCGGTTTATTTGGGCTTAGATTATTATCACATTTACTCTGTGGTGCCCCTTTTCTCTGAGTTTGGAAATTGTTTCTCCAGCTTCCATCGCTGTCAGTCTGGTTTTCTGTGGCGAACAAACTTCACGGAGTCTACTGGAGCGACACGGTCGACGCAAAAATCCAGACTCATTTCACGGCGATGAAGTCACTGATGGACATTGACACGAGATTCTCTGACGGGTTAGGGATCAGTTTTTTCTCATCAACCTTCTGTCTATTACTATCTTACGTGTACTAAATGAGTGATTACTTTGAATGTACGTATCAAGACATTTAACAGAACACCTTTAAATGTCTAAAAGACTTGATGTGCACATGGCTATCTAACTGATCTAAACAAATGCATTTGCAGCAGCTTGAAATTGCAATTTTTTAGGGATCATTTACCGCAATATATCAAAACAAAAAAGGGCACTAGTGGAATTAAATTTGTAAAATATATATTTCCTGCCAGTGATTTGAACCTCCTGTATTTAGGTTGACAGTCTAGCATTTTATTCAAAGGAACATTAGTATATATAGGAATAAAACTGATATTAAATTCTTATAATTGATAATAATTTGACACCATACAGTCTGTTCTGTAGAGTGCTAGATCTGCAATCCAATGATCCGATTGCAAGTTGGAGTTCGACCCTGCTCAGTGGACCCGTCTAACGACCCTGGACAAGTTTTTTCTTACCTCGGGTTATGATTTACTGACCTCAAATGTGTAATAAGTGAAATAAATAAATAAAGAATGATTACAATAACAATTGTCCGTGATATTTGTAGACATTGTCGTAAGGTCTTGCCATTGGCTGAGGCAGCTTACAGTGAAGGACTACCCCCAATCTATACTCTGGATTATCACAATACCAAGGTACTACTAATCACTTTGATTATAGTAATTATACTAACTCGATCAGTCATTCGGTAACTAATGACTGACTAAATTAGTAGTGAGAAGACACTTAAGAAGTGTTCAACTACATACCAGGATACTAATTTGCAACGGCTTGAAACATGTGTTACTGCTTATTAGCTTCAGGAGGATTTGAATGTGTTTCTGCATAAACATGTTTGTATATACATACATACATACTAGTACATTCAGACATATATAATATACACCGATACATACATATTTATTTGCTACATATATTCATGCAGGTACATTCATATTTCATACTTATATACTTAATATATGTACAATTATACATATACATGTATGTGTGCATAATTTCGTAATGCATACCTACATATTTCATATTTACTACTTCATACACACAGGCATATACATAAATAAGCTTGCATACTGATGCACACCTAAATAGGTAACTACATAAATAATGTGTATTGATGTTTTCAGCTTCAGGAGGCTGTGAACGTGTTTTTGCATCACGCTCGTGGTCCAGCGTGTGAAAAGTACATTGCTCAGCTAAAGGAAGACTGCACTCGGATCTGGCAGGACGGTCGACAGATGTGCGAGGAGATTAGTTTAACGGGGAACCATTGCATCAATGAGGTATGTCCTGTAGTGTAATGGCAGCGTAACATAATTAGACATTTATGTAGCTCCAGCTAAGGAGTGAAGCTTTAAAACAATGTCTCCCAATGCCCTTGTTGGAGCTGACTTCTGGTTAAGACTGAAAAGCAAATTGCAAACTGACTTACTGATTCTCTGCTAAAAGAGCAGATGGATGGATGGATCGATGGATTGATGGATGGATCGATGGCTGGCCGATAGGCAGCAGGCTGAAGAATGAATCTGAATGAGTCTTGCTGATTGACTGAATGATTTACCCACTTAAAGATCGACTTTATGACTGACAAACTGAATTAGTTACTGATTGGCCAACTAACTGACTGAATGGTTTCTGAGTAAGACTGGCTTATTGACTGATTTAAGAACATACCTATATGAATAAATAAACAAATGAACATCATTGAATTCAGCATCATTGGTTAATGATGAACTGAGCGAGTGACTTAAAATAATGCACTATCAACTTGTTATAGCATGCATAATGCTATGCGTTATAGCATTATATCAAATACCATATTCTTAAAATTTTGCATACAGAGTCAAGTACAGTTGTATTTACCAGGTATACTTCTAGGTTTTGGAGATGCAAAACCACATGTTGTTGTATCTATGCAGTGAAAACTGTGCATGATGGCTGAATTATGTGGTTAAATATTGCTTTGATTGGTTAATACGAATGCTTGGCATGCATGGTGAATTCATATTAATATTTCAGTTATGCTTGGGCTTTATTATTTAACTACAGAACTTCCATTGAACTACATCATTAGAATCTGGCCTGAGAAATACTGATGTGACATTAGCTTCCCATTCTCAAATGCAGAATATAGTAACACTTTGTAAAAGCAATAGTATGTATCCCCAGTGTAGCATTAATTATATTGAGATTAATTTCTACTGTTGTAGAAATTGCTGTTTCTCATAGAAAATTTTGGGAACCATGACTGACTACACTACAACCAAATTTATGTTAATTTGGAATGTGTTATTAGAGTTTAATGGTGTACTGATTAATTAAAGTGTTGATGACATATATTCAGAGTGACTGACATTGACTTGTGATTTCTCCCAACAGCTGCATCGTTTGCCTGACATGCCCGAGATGGAGAGCACAAAGCACCTGCCAGTAATGCCGCATTCCAGTCAGATCAAGACCAAGTGTGCTTGCAACTGTGGCCAACGCATTGGAGAGCGTGAAGACCCCTTCGAACACAGGGTCAGACACTTCTTATTATTCTTCTGTACTTGTTAAGCCCAACTGCCTTATGACAAGGGCACCAGTCAATGGCGCTCATGGTCTCTATAGAGTAACCTTTTACTGTGCATTCATCATTAATCATTACGTTAGCCTACATTTAGGATTACAAATACTGTAACTATGACTTCCGCTATAGGTAATATGTAAACACCCTAAACATAGTGTGTCCAAGTCTTGTGTATTGTTTAATAATGTGAACATGGCTTAAGAGAAACGGTTCTGGAAGGAAGGAAGGTGGAGTTCAGGCAACAGAAGGTATCAGATTGAACAGGGGAGACTAAGTGAGTGAAAGGAAGAGGATAGAGGGAGACTAAAAAGACACGGACTCAAGAGCAAGACAGAAGAGTGAGATTTGTGAGAATGTTGACAAGATACACTCCACAGATCCAGTATAATGAGAATTTGGTGATAACACGATCATAGTTTTGGCTGCTGAATTTTTACTGTGATAGACTTTAATTTCTACCACAGTATGTGCTAGCATGCAATTGTTCTTGCTTCACTTCTTACACTATTAGAGAATGTCTTTGTTGACATTTTTCAGATGCTTTTACCAAGTATTTTCATGTCCTCTCTGCCTCTTGTGAACAATAATACAATGTGCTGATATATTTCTGCATTTGATAATGGGAGCCATGATGCAGTGGTATCTCACAGGCGAGATCATAGAGATGTATGCAATTGTGCAGTTATAGGATCTCTGATGTTACTCGTATGTGTGTGAAGGTCATTCTGCTGAGAATGACATTCTGTTAAGAATGACTCAGATGCTATATTACATCATTTGAGGCAACTCGTTTTGACAGCCATGGGTGGACACATAGATGCCACACATTCATAGTTACTAATGATAGCAATATTTGGCCACATAATTCGGCCAATGTATGATTTTTTACCACATAGAAGGTCTAAGACCACATGAGATTTCAGATTCACAATACCTGCAAGTATACACCAAAACACAACTTTAAATCATTTTTGTTGCAAAATTTTATAACGCGGTAGCAGATACAGACCCCAAGTTCTGTGTTATAACAGGTTACTGTTGTAATTATTAGAGAGTTGAGTTAATGCGAATATAAAACAATGTTTGTACAATGTGGAGTAGAAACATTTTATTGAATAAATGTTTTAAACTGAAGAACTCGGTCTTATCTGGGTCGTGACTTACATTACATTACATTTTTTGTAATAGATGGCCAACTATGATTTCTACCAGCGGCTGGAGCAGCAGTGCTGTGCTAAGCTGGAGCACTATGAAATGTCCATCTTCAAGCCAAGCACAACTGAAGTGCGACCAGCTGAAGTTGCGGTTCAGACAAGTGTGGCATTTGTCGATGAACCAGAAAGTCCGACGGTTGTGCGCAAAGACTCGTCAAAGTTTGACCTGACATTCGGAATGTCAGGTGGCAGCTTTGCCTTGAGTCTAGGTGAGTTTAATGTGACTCGAGTTTGGAGTCTGATCTATAGCCTTATGATCTGTTTGGTAACAGACTGGGTCTATAACCCAACGATTGCAAATTTGAGTGCTTTGCAGACTTCACGACAAGTTGTTTGCACACATTTGTTTCTGTCACTAAGGAGTAGAATTAGGTTGTGGAATAAGCTGGGAAGTAAATGGTAAAACACTGTGTGATGCACTGACTCCGTGTCCTGGACGTTGGATTTGTCACTACTTGGTTAAGGGTCTAAGAGGAGTAAGAAATGAGCACTTCCCTACATTCCACTGTGGGATATGGTAACAAGGTAAACTTTACTTGCCTTGAATATGTGTGAGTTTAACATGACTTGGGGTGTTTTGAATCTGATAGAATCTAATGACTTCTAACGTAATGAAATTTGGGTTTTAACTTTAATAATAATGATAGTAATGATAATAATAACTGATAATCAGATCTGAGGTGTATCGAGTGATCTAATCTAATTGCTTTGCCTTTCCCCTTTACTCTACTTTGCCTCGCCTTCCCTTACCTAAGGTAATTACCTTACCTAATTATTTACCTTTCCTTATCTAATCTCAGGCCTGTTGAATCAGATTTTAGTTTTTGCTGAGGCTTACTTAGTCTAATATACCCATAATCTTTTAACTGAATCTGAGGATCTGGATACATTCTAACTCAATCAAACAGTTGAGGTCTGGTTTTGATACGGGCATGACCTTGCGCTGCCTTGCAGTACCTTACCAATATGCCTGGCCTTAATTCACCTAATTATCTTACCTGGACCAATGGCTACCTAATTACCTTGCTTGATTACCTTGTCTTACTTACTCTACCTGGCCTTACACATGTAACCAGCTGCCATTCCTGACCTTGCCTAGATGCCCTGACCTTGCTTGTTTCAGGCCAGTCAGGCTGCAGTGACTTATTCATGCATGACACTGAGTCACAGGACTCACCTGGGGATGAGGAGTCGCCACCTGAGGATGAGGACAATGACGAGGCCGGCAGCGTGACAACAACCGATGAGGATGAAGTGGAGGCCCGAGTGAAGGACATTGAGGCCATCACCCTGTTGCGACAGCACTCAACAACTGAGTATCTTCCCGGAATGCTGCACACAGACAGTCTGCCTGGACTGCTACCAAAGTTTCCCTCGTGGTCACTTGTCCTGCTTGGAAAGTACTCGTCCTACAACCCTACGCAGGGTCAGTCTTCATCTTTACTGTTATTGTCATTCATGATCATCTGTCGTCATTATCATTCGTATGGTCATCTGTCATCATCATTGTCATATGTCATCTAGGTCATTCTGTGACAACTTAGCCAGTTTTGGAAAACATCCCCTCTTCACTCTGTCAGATTTTGAAATTTTTTGGCCTGTATGTAGATAATTATGTATCATGAAGGTCTGCAAAGTTTCAGACCTCAATACTCAGTTGTTCCTGAGATATGAGGCTTACAACACACCTGCATTAGCCTAAATTTCAGTGCCATGGCAAATTACTTGTTTTTTTGTCACATTTTCTGGTTACTGAGTGTCTCATCTGAAACTTAGTAACTGATGAAGGAGATGAGACACACTGATGATATTTCAATTGTATGGACCTCTTAGGCTTTCCTGTGTATGGTAAAAATTTGGAGACCCAGGTCATGAAAAGTAACCTAAAATCATGTCCAAAGTTACAGATTTAAGATTTTGAACCCAATCTGTGCAGCAAATAGCTATTGTAGACAAGGTTAATTAAATTCTGATTTAGTATTATGAGAAAAATTGCTGCAAGAGTTTGATTGAAGGTTAAAGGCGGTACATTGTGCAGAACTAGCTTTCACATTTTGCTAAATATTTTTGACACAAAATATATCTAGAAATATATTATGTAGAGCTAAGTATTTTACATTTCATGAAACTAGACTGCAAATTGAAGCTATATGGAAAGTTTCATACTTGTACGTAGCTACTGAAGTACAGTAGCTGGAAAATGAAAACATGTAATTTGTCTTGGCACTGAAAATTAGGCTACCCCAGATGTGTTGTAAGCCTCATATCTTCAAAACTGCTCTATATTAAGGTCTGAAACTTTGCACTTCTTGATGATACATGTTTATCTTCATACTAGCCAAACTTATCACAGTCTGAGACGGTGTGGTGGGGTCCCCTGGTTCAGTTGCCAGGGAATGACCCATTATCATTATTGTCATCACTGTTGTGGTCACCCATCTTCTGTCATCGTCAACATTGTTATCATATTGCATCATCATCATTGTCAACCATTTTCATTAAAGTTCTTGTTACCCGCCACCTCATCATCATCACTATCATAATGATGATCTTAGTGTCCTTATCGTTTATCGACTTCTTGTGCGTGTTTTGTCAGGTGTTGATCAGCCAGGATTTCTTCTTCCGTCCAACTTCCTCCTTCCTCTGGATGTGACAGTTCAGACAAGGACTGCTGGATCAATCTCTGGAAATGACATGTCTGGAAAGAAGGGAAAGATCAAAAAACCAATTAAAGGTCTTACCTTTCCTCTAACATATCAACACAATCAATGAGGTATGGTAAGGTTAGGAGAGATATGATGTCTGGTGAGTTAAGGTGAATAGAGGTAAGGTAATGCAGTATATGGTAAGGTAAGGTGAGGTGTGATACCTGAAGTTAAGGTAAGTTGAGATAAGGTAAGGTACTTCAAGATATGATACAGAGTAAGATAAGGTGAGATATGATACTGGTATCATATCTTGCCTTGTCTCATGATAAGATAAGTGGAGATACGATACCTGGTGAGCTGAGGTAAGGCAAAGAAATTATGCCGGGCATCATCTCACCTTACCTTACGAAGTATGGTAAGGTAGAGTGAGATATATCTGGTAGGTTAAGGTAAAATGAGGTAAGGTAATACAAGGCATGATGAGGTAAGGTAAGGTGAGGTGATTCCTGTTAAGGTCAGTTGAGGTATGGTAATATGAAGTAAGGTGAGGTGAGATTAGTTGAGGTGAGGTAAGGTTAAGCAAGCTATGATGCCAAGCAAGATAAGGCAAGGTGAGGTTAGTCAAGGTTTTAGATCTGTTAGATAACCGTGCTTTAGTGCTTTTCAAATTCGAGAGGTTCAGAACAGCACTAAATAAATTTCTAAGTGCATGGATACCGGTAATTTTGTAGATGTGGTACAAGTGGTTCGGCTTTACATTGGCATGGAGTACGAATGTTCGCGAGGCCACCGGTTCTTCCTGAGCAGTCCAGATCGAATCTTCAAAGCACCACCTAATGGATTGTTCAAGGTCTCTACCAGTTGCCACTTAACACATTAGGTTTACAGTTTTAAGTCTTGATCTTTACCATTTACTACTTTGTGTGTTACACCGACACCTTCTTACAGTCTCAGATCTGTACCATTTAGTAATTAACATGCTGTGACAGCTGTTTAGAATCTCTTATTCTGTGCTAGATCTTATTTTATTTGCTTTTGTCTGAATAATAATTAATAGAAACAATAATAATAATAGCAGTAATAATATTAATACATTTTCTTCTTTCAAGATTAATTTTACATCACCCGTGGTTGCTTAATCATAATCACTATTGCAACTTTGTAGAGTGCCTCTTACAGAGAAACTCCTCAAAGGCACTTCAGTCCTAATAACACAACCACGTGTTTTACTACTGTTCTGTACCATTTACTGCTTAACCATTTGCTACTTTTCTCTATCATTTGGTACTTTCTATACAAGTAACTTTTTTCCTATTTACTACTTTTGTTTACCATTTACTGCTTTACCATTTACCAATGCTACTTTATGTGTAAAGTGTGATGGGTGTTTTAAGGACTCATTTATACCTTTGAGAGATTCTTAAAAGTCACTATATAAATGATCAGATACATACAACACATGAGAGGAATTTGTTACTTTTTGCAGGAGACGGGTCACAAGGTCGTGAACCACGATATGCCTCTGTACTTCTCCTGCAGTTGTCGGTAAGAATCTCTTGAAGTGGCTGATCCCTGAATCACTCCAGAAGGGCTTAAGAATGGCTGAGCTAAGGCAGGGAACCCATAGTACACGTCATATGTTTGTATCCAAATGCATCACTTAAAACTGAAGTTGTCTTGCATGCATACAGATGGTAAATGAAAGTTGTCCAGTTGCTGAACAGCTGTTGTCTTGTTGTTGGCCAGCTGAGGATTACCGATACTGTCTGTTTATGTTTGCTTCTAAGCATCTATACAGCACCTCTTAACAGCCCCAATGAAGTGCTGAAACATGGCCATCTAACATGTGACTTGGAAAGATGTGACTTAAGATATGCTGAGAATGTTACCTTGATTTACCTGACCTTTTTGTTTGCTTACACTATATTACATTACATTGCCACAGTTTGCTTTACCTATCCTTTTATTACATTACTTTACCACAACAAGTCAAGCTTGCACAGTGCCTGCAAGATATGCTTACCCCTCAGTCCTGTCGTTACTGCACTAGGATCAGTGATTGTCTTTCTGTTGGCTTGCCTTGAGTGAATACTCCTCTTGGAGGGCAGGGCATTTTCCGTTGCTGGGCCAAGGCTCTGGAATACACTGCCACAATCTGTTCACACTGCTGGGTCCTTGGTGTCTTTCCATTCTGACCTTAACAAGACTTAGTAAGACAACATTAAGCTGCATTTCTATCTGAACTGACACATGAAATTGGCCCACGTATTGTGAATCTGTTTTTGAGTGCCATTGACTGATATCTAGCACATTACTATAATGGCGCTGTAGAAGTTTTAAGATGGATTAGATTATTAAGGTTCAAAACGATTTTATCTGTTTGCTAGTGCATTACATTATGTGTACAGTTGTACATGCTACGTTACTTTGGTTAATTGGTTTCTGTTCAGTAGCCAGGGTCAAGTCATGGGTCAGTTGATGAGGGTTCATCTGGCCATTCCTGAGGGTGGGGTAGAGGTGAAGCTGCGACCCAAGGTCCAGCCGGCACCTGCACCTTGTCCTTTATTTTTCCCAGAAGCCAGTGAATGTCTCGTTCTACGGTCAGGCGTCTGGGTCCTGCGTCTACCGTATCCTTTTTAGTAGAAATATACACATTCACCAATTCTACCTAAGATATTATTGCCATGTAATGTAAAGGGATTTATATAGCACATGAATTCTGTATGTTTAAAAATAGAACTTTTATGTATGTATGAATGTGTTGATGGACGGAGAGATGGACAGACGATTTGATTTTTAAAGTCATTAGATTAGATTAGATTAGATACTTGGCTAAAACACAGACTGTATGAAATTGCAATAAATTTAAGGAGCTTGAAATGATCGTGCTTACTGCATGGATGTTTTATGAGTGCAGTTTTAAAATGCTTCTGAAGCAGTTTTTTCAAAGAATTTGTAGAATCCTTGACCGTGTCTAAGTTTAATTTACATGGGTGAAACAGGAGCATACAGAATGCCCACCAACCCGCAGCTGCAGAGTGCTTGTAGATTCGTCAAGGGGTTCCTGAGTGTGGCCGAAAGCATGTGACACGTGTCAACTATCGTGTCGTCATCAGTGTCATTGTGAACTGGGACATCATCTTTTGTTGTTTTGTACTGAACAAGAACTCAAAATTTGCCGAAGATTCATTCCAAATTTGCTTCACAGCGATTTGAACAATGATTCGACTTTTGCTGAACAGCAATTTGGTCTTAGATTCAGTAATTCAAACAGTGATTTGATCTTCTGTAAACAGTTATTCAAACTTTGATTCAGCAGTTCAATCTATGCATGTGTTGTTTGATCACATTGTTCATTCAAAGTGCAGGATTTACTTCTGCTTTGGTCTGCTGCTGTGCAATTCTGTGGTTCTGTGTTTGTCTCAGTTTTTGTGCTTAATGCCGGTAAAATTTTAACCACATAGCTTGGTGGCTGCTTGCAGATGCATTGGTGATGTCAGGGTTCAACTCCTGCTGCATTGTGTCAAATAATGTGACCAGAAAAGTTGTTCTGCTGTGCTTCAGCCAAAAGATTCTTCAGTATTCTGGCAGCTGTATGGCGAGGTCCCCCAAATGAGCCCTTGGTCCTTGGGAATACCTCAGAATTATAGGTCACTGCTTGACAGTTTGATGTGCTAATGGAATTTGTTGTTGGTTTTGGTTCCCCTGTTGGAAAATATAGAGCTGCCAGTTGACCCAAGGTCCTTATCTCCAAGGAATAGTGTTTGTAGAGGCATATAACAAAAGTATAAGTATCTTACCTACTGCTGCATGTACTTAATAAAGAATATACTTACTTACTTCTGTAATACTTTGTGTGCTGGAGACTTCTGTAATAGCCCAATGCCTTGAGCACATGCCTTGTGATGCAGAATGTGCGAGTTCCAGCCTCTCCTGGTACAGTAACTGTGTAGAGACCTTAAGCCAGTCTTTCATGCACAACTGCCCAACGAAAGCTAAGTTGCGGGAACCAGCTTATTCACAGGCGCTCAATCAATATAAAATTGATAGGCGGGAAGGGTTCGGTTCCAGAAGGCAGACGGGTAGACAGTCGTAGGGCTACAACGGATGGTGTTTTGGATTGGAGCAGAGAGTGATAGATAAGAGGAAAAGGAAGAATCAAGATAGGATTTGTGGAAGAGGAGTGTTTTCAATGTTCAGTGAAAGACCTGTGCAGAGGTTGCAAGGGTCGAAGTGCGGGTGAGTTCGTATGATGGGTCAGGTAATTGTAATTCTGGCGGGAGCTTATTCCAAAGGGGTGGGGCAGCTATGGCTATGGAGCGATTTCCAAATTTTATGGGTGAGGGCGGACAAATGTTAGAGCGGAAGAGGAACAGGTTGAACAGAGTGGGTAAATTGAATGTAACTGACGATTATAGAGTTGGGAAGATTGAAATAGGTAAGTGATAGGATTTCATTCTCTATTCGTTCAGGTATTTCAATTAAATGAAATGATCTGAGAAGAGAGGTGATGTGATGGTGTTTGGGCTTTTGGTGACAGCACAAGCGAAAGCGTTCTGGATTACTTAAAGGTTTTATTTAGGTGGTGTCTACTGTATATTAGGAAAGGTGATTTGCAGTAGTCTGGGTTAGTCTCACCTAAACATCAAGGGAAATCCGCCACCTAAAAACCCCACATCCTTCCACTTTTAGTTTAGTCTTTGTCCAAAGCCCAGGATTGGCAAGTTTTTATCAAGTGGCAGTTGAATCGCTCATAAAGAGACAGTGGATCCTCAAATTTGTGCAAATCTAAAACCTAAGTTTTAAATTCTTCATATGTAATTCTTCATATATATAATTTATATGTAAATGTAATGTAAATGTAAATCTCCGAAATTTCTCATACGACATCTCTAGACAACCGCTCTGACTTGAGGTGGGGCTCTAAGTTGCCGCCCCGCTCTAAACTTCGAAGTATCGCTTTCGCTTTTCGAGTTTACGATAACGATTAATTTTTATAGTTTTATAGTTTGGTGTGTTTTCTGGTGGCATCGGGTCACCTAACCGGAAGCAGAGGGCGGCCATGTTTTTATGTTGACGTGGAGTTTGTATTTAAATTATTTTATAATATCGCGAGCTCCAGTATTAAACTTATTTTTTTTGCGAGAAACTATAAATTAAATATAAATCGTATGAATGTGTACTCCATTTGTGTTCGAAGACCGTAGCTCCGCTTCAGTTTAGCGTCGCAGCTGGTCGAAATCGCGGGCCGATTACCGCTGTCCAGCTGGCTACTTGTACTTTCGTTGTAGCCTGCTCTTGCAGAAACAAGCTGTTCCGAACAAAAAAGGTGACAGAGAAAGCTACGGTTAAATTCTACGTTGGAACTTATTTCTAACGGTCTGGGCTTTGGGTTACACGAGAGGGAAAAGAGAAGGTCAAAGAACAAAGCGTGGAAGAATTTTCAGAAGTTAAGGAATAAATCGAAGACTGGACTGGACTATGAAAATACTGACAAACTTGAGAAATTAAGAATCAAGTATGTGAAAAAAAGGAATATCTGCAAAAAAACAAACAAGAAGGCTATAAAGTTTTGAACAGAAATTATCAAGGAATGTAAAGGAGGGCAGCATAAGTAAGTAAGTAAGCATATTCTTTATTAACCAATAGCTAATTGCACATCGGTGTACAAGTGTTTAAGAACACAAGAAAAAACTTATCAGGCATACAACATCTTAATAATTAAAGATTTATGCGTTAAACTATCAGCGGGAGGAATAACAGGGTCATGAGTGTGGAGCCGTAGGGAATAAATGAGGGTTTTAACTGGTGGGAGTAGATGTTGTAAGACATGGTTTGGGTTGTACAAGATTGCTTTAAAGAGATGAGCTTCACCCATGCCACAGAGTTCATGAAACATTGGGGAGTCCCCAGGAAGATAGTGAAAACACACAGGTCTCCACATCAAAGCCTGGAGCCAACCCATAGCCTAAACCTGAACAGTACTGGAATTTATGCCCAACAAAAATTTGTAGGCAGGGTTTGAAAGATATGGTCACAGATATTGTTTACTAAGGAAAGTGGTGGAACAGTTGAAAAGGTTAACAAATGACAAGAGTCCAGGTATAGATTAAGAAATCTAGAGACATTAGCACAGATCTTCAACGCATCAGTGCGGACTGGAAAGAAACCACAGGAAAGGAGAGATGCACTCATATTGCCATTGTTTAGAAGGCAAATAGAAGTGAACCATGCAACTATAGACCAGACTGTTTAACCAGTGTTGTGTGCAATGTCATGAAAATATGTTATTAAGTATAACACAGCGGAGTATTTGATTGAGTATGATATACTGAATGGCAGTCAACATGGATTTACAAGAGATCACCATGTTTGACAAATCTGTTCGAGTTCTTTGATGGGATTTACGAAAGGATGGATGAGGGAAATCTGTGGACGTAGTTTACCTAGATTTGGCCAAAGCATTTGGCAAAGTACCTCTTGTAAGACTGACCAAAAAGTTGCAAGCTTGTGGGATTAGTGAGCAGGTGCTAGAATGTATTCAAAGCTGATTAATTTTCAGACAAGAGGCAGAAGGTGATCTTAGGAGACAAATACTCTGACTGAACAAGAATAAGTGGAGTGCCACAAGGATCAGTGCTTGGGCCATTGCTGTTCATAATTTTTATTAGCAACATAGATGATGGAATGTTATCCAAAGTTCTAAGTTTTTGAATGATACAAAATATTTAAAGCAGGGAGGGATGAAGAAGAAGCGGAGTTGCTGGGAGAGGATCCAAGAAGAATGTACAAATGGTCACAGGACTGGCAGATGCTTTTTTAATTAATTAGAAAAATGTTCGTTGATGCATGAGAAAACAAAGAATTTTCATAGGAAATGGGGTAAGATATTGATGGCGAGGAAGAAAGGGACCTGGGTATTACACTGAAGTTGTACAATCACTGGTGAGGACACAGTTGGAATACTGTAACCAGGTATGAAATCCATATCTGAAACATGACATAGAACAACTGGAGAAAGTTCAGAGGAGAGCTACCAAAATGATTTGGGGTTACTAGGGTCTCGGCTATGTAGAATGGTTGAAAAGGTGTGGGCTAACAACATTAGAGAGAAGGAGTAGCGGAGGACATCTCATCGAAGCTTGTAAGATCATCAGTGGAAAGGAGGATGTGCAGCGGGAGAGGTTCTTTGAATTAGCACCAAACAAATCAACTCGAAGCCACAGATAATAACTATTTAAGCAACCAAAAGGAACATTAGGATAGAAATTCTTTAGTTTAGGGCTAGAGTTGTAGACTTGTGGAATAGTTTGGATGATAGGACTGTCTCACTGTCACAGCTTTTCGGAAGAAACTAGGAAGAATTGGCTACCATTAACCATTCCTTGTTAATTTTCAGTGGTTCTAACACAGATGACATGTCTTCTGACTCACTTAAAACCCTTGTTATGTTTTGCTAAATCTTCTGCAAATCGAATGACTTCAGGAGCTTGAGACACTTGAGCATTAAGTACAGTTCTTAGCATTGCAGTATTGAATCAGTGCTCAGTGTTCCAGACCACTTGCCTGGCAGCTTGCCTTAGAAAAGATGGTTTTAGGCAAATCCAGCGATACTTGGGTCAGTACAGCAGTTGCCTAAGTAGAAATTTGTGTTTTATTTCAAGATTTTCCAGTCATGATGACTGCAGAGGAAACTGACTCAGACTCTGGGCGATTGGGGTCATGCTGGAAGTCAATAAAATCATGCAACATGGTTTGTAGCTTCTGAGAATTATTGCTCTGTTTGTTTCATTCCCTTCCTACCTTGCCCTTCTGCCCTTGACTTCCCTTTATCCTTTTTCTCTGTTTCCCTGCCTCTAACTCTGCCTGCCTCTCTCTCTCTTTCTAGCCAACCCCTCCCTCCTTCCATTCTTAGAGTGCTATATTATTGTAGTAGGTTTAAAATTGCAAAATCACAATGTCATTTTTATGTTTTAAACTGCTACGTAGCGCAATTTAACTTTTTAAAACTGCTATAGTAGAGTCTACATTTCCTTTGTGGGTTTAAACTCCTTTAGCACAATCTACATTTCTTTTTAGAATGGTGCATCATAGATTCAGTTTCACTTGTATGTGCTGTCTGCTTTTATGTTTTATATTTAAATTCCTTAGCACTTATGCAATCTGAATTTTGGTAAGTTGAAGCTGCTGTAGCACACAGTCTACATATTTTCAGATGTACCAGCATCTCCTAGATCGTTCCACTCCACACATTGCACCCAGATGGATTGTATGGCTTCTTGTAGCTGCACTCTACATGGTTCGGGCATTCGTTCTCCAGGTTTGACATGCCTACATCTATTGTTGTAGTTGCTTGAATGTTTGGAGCTTCAGCCCTTCATTCTTGAACAGGCTGCAAAGCAACCTACGATATGAGCTTCATGTCCTTTTGCCTGTGTTTCATTTGAAACTGAAGGTCATTCTGTTTGATTGTGGTCTTGTGATCTCAGGTGGAGAGCACATCTGATGAGGTTTCTTGTGAAGGCACTATATAAACCATGCGCGTATGACTACAATATAACTGAACAGTGAATTGTAGCTCTTGCCTGTTTGCAACTTTTGACTATTGCTGGTGTCTTGATGCTGTTGGTATGATGCAACCAGGTTAAGCAATGCTGAGTGCAGTTAGCTCTTGGATAACTGACAATTTAGGGAATATCAGGTCATATGGCCAGGTAAGCCTGCCATCCCATTGGAGTTGGTGTATGAGTGCCAACACAAGTTATCATTCAGTGAAATAATTAATCAGTAAGTATGATTGTCAGTTCCACAAGCAAACCACTAGACTATAGTGCATGTGGTAGTCTAGTGGTTAGCCTGCTGGACTGTCAACCCAGAAGTGAGGAGTTAACATCTGTGTCATGGCAGAATGATGTTTCAAGGTTTCTGTGTCACTTGTGCCCTCTAGCAAACTTTGCTATAATATTCATAATAGTACACTGACTGTGCAGCGTCAGTGGGAAAATCAGGTGGCAAGGGAGACGAATCGTCACATGTATGCCAAGGCAGAGAAAACGAAGTTGCTAAACCTTTGTACTTATGGCTGCTCCTGCCCTCTGGTTTGACTTAAGGGAACGCTGATGTGCTGATGCTTATAAAATGAAGTTACTAGCATTCATGTCCACAGCTGCATCTTGGAGTTGGGTTAAGGGACAACTGCGCTTAACTGCGGTTGTGACATATTCACATATGCATAGATACATGTTTCATGCATTTTGGTTTCAAGAATTCTGTCTTTGATATTTTTCTTTTTGTTAGGGGTGGTACATAGTCACATACGCCTTAGGCATCTACCTTCTAAATCTGTTTATAGCCTTCTTGACGCCCAAAATCGACCCTGCTCAAAATTTTGATTATGACGGTAAGTGCTGTATTGTTCTTTTGACATATTTTTATTGTTCAGTTGCACTGTGTCTGGTTTGGTTTTACCTGTGCTAGAGGCAGGCCAGGCTTTCGTGTTATTCAAGCATCATTCACGTGACATTGAACATTTTGTTATTACACCCGCACTTCTTTCCTTCTTTCTGGCTTCTTCCAATCAGTTACAGTCCGCTGACCTCACCCACTCTTCATGCATTACTTACACACAACATTTGTGACATGCATACGTACTGCATACATACTACATACATACATAAAATGTAGCACTCTTGGTGGTGCCACTGGGTGTGTTTACACAAAGCACGGCTATGTCGTGTGGACTTTTCATTAAACAGTTTTCTTGGTTAATATCAACCAAATTCGATAGTTTCTTGGACAGAGTGCCATAAATCTCGTCGAGTAATTTTTTCATTCATTTAAAAATTGAATCAAATATTGGAATTCGGAGTTCAGCTTCTGGAGTTGATGACATGAGTACCCCCTCCCCAGTGGTTCACAGACAGTCCAGAGTTGCTGAAGCTACTCAACCGTACTGGCCAGACAGTGATATGCATGGTGAGGAACACTGTTTTTGTTGTGTATCTGGCACCTGAAGTCCCAGAGAGAGCCAACCGTTCTCATCTGCCCTTGACTGTTTCAGATTACGGCAGAATTCAACCTTGGCTAAGGCATGGGACATGGAATGTCCGAAGCATCAGAAATAAATACAGTTTGGTAGCCGACGCCATCACCAGTCATGATGTTAACAGCTTTGTTACGCTAGAGATGTGGCTTCAGTCAGCATCCAGCATTGCACCTCAAAAATAAAAACCATATGTGGGTGAAGTGAGTGAAGTTTGACATGACTTTCACCACCTTCAGTGTCATACTTTGCTCGATTTTTACACCACGTGGGCCAGTTATGATTGCTGCCATCTGCCAATCCAGTTATCTGCCACCATCATCAACACCTCTTAATGAGTTTGCAGTCCTTGAAGCTCTGGCAGCATACAACAGCCAGGAAGTTGTGACAGGTGACCTCACCATTCATAAGGAGGATCAGGATGTCCCTGGGCAAAGCAGCCAAAACAGCCAACCATAAGTTTTAGTCTGCAACAGCATGTTAATGTGCCGACTCATACCTATGGTGGTTGGCTTGACTTAGTCCTCAAGTTAGTCAAGCTTATTTCAGTTCCTGATAACGGACAGTTGACATGCACAATTCCATTCCTCTGCTCCTGTCCACTTATCTAAAAAGTCACTGTCAGGAATTGGAAGTCTCTGGATCCAGATGCTGTTCACCAGCGCCTGTTGGACTGCCACGTTTGTCAGACTACTTTAACTCCATCTTAATAGGACTGCCAAAGTTCAGAATATGTCAGCTCCAATTGGTCATCAGGTGTGCCACCTGAGTAGTGGCCAGCTGGCCAAAATATTCACATATATCCAAGAATATGGAAGAAATGTTGTACTGGCTTTCTATGGTTGAATGGATTGAATTCGGGATCTTACTGCTTGGATGATTGGTTATGGTTGGCGCTGTGCTGGCAAACATCAAAGGGCTTTATGTTTCAGTTATGAGTCACGGTTCGCAATCATATGCACTGCTTCCTATGGAGATTTGCAAGTTCCTCCCATCCACCTATCATTACGATCTTATCAGCCTTTCTCATTCACTGGACCTTCCTCTTGGAACAATCTGCCTTTAAATATTATATGCACTGTTTCATTTGATTCAGCTCAACACACATTTCTATTTATTTTCAGTTGCACTTGTTTAGATCACTTAGATAGGCATGTCTGCTACATGTGCTTGAGGGCGCTATATAAATATTTTGTTACGTTACATTCATACATTCATGTATACCTACGTTTCGATATACAATACATTACATACATACCTACATTTCGATAAGCAAATGCACATGCATACTGCTTGGTTTGGGTAAGATTGTGGGATTATATGGTAATTTTATTGTAAAATGTTAATTTTTGTACTGCCATTTTGTTACAAACACCCAACTGATGTTCCAAAGCAGGTTTTTGACTTTATGGTAGAATTCCAGTGCATTCTGACAGATGGCATATGTGTTTGTTTGAATGTATCTGGATAATTATTTCGTGCCTCGTAAGAACCTCTCAAATTGAGGTTTTGGGTTTGGGTTTCAGAGGATGGGCCATCGTTACCAACAAAAGCAAGCGAAGAATTCCGGCCATTCATGAGACGTCTTCCTGAGTTCAAGTTTTGGTCAGTTGCTTCATGTTATGTCTCATGATGGTTCTATGGGATGGCTGTTCTCATCCTGCTCCTTTTCTTCATCCTTCTATCTTCATCCTGTTGTTCTCTTGCTGCTCCTTTCTCATCCTGCTCCTTTTCTTCTCACTCTCCTCTTTCTCCTTCTTTGCTTCTCTGACCTTCTTGCATCATTCTCTTTTGTCTTCCTCCTCCTGCCTTCCTTCTCTCTACCTTCGACTCTTCTACTCTCTTTCTCCTCATGTACTCATCCTCTTTTGCCTCCTATTTCTCCTTCTCTTCGTCTCTTTCTACACCCCTTCTCCTATTCCTGTTCTTCTTCACATCCTCATATTCCTTTCCTCTTTCTCCTTTTTTCTCCTCCTATTTTTCCTCCTCTCCTACACCTGCTCCCCCTCATCTTTCTTTGTCTTGCTTTAGTAAGCCAGATTGGTTTTTTCATTGTGTAGGTACAGTGCCCTTCGTGCTGTTTTGGTGGCGATGGTGTGCACTTGCTTTGAGGCATTCAACATCCCAGTCTTCTGGCCAATCCTTGTCATGTACTTCTTCATTCTCTTCACTCTGACCATGAAAAAGCAGATCCTTGTAAGTTGTTTCCTCTTCCAGTTCCAGTCTAGCATTGATGAAGTGGGACAGGTTTCTTTAGAGCAAGTAATTGTAATTTGAATCATAAATTTGTGTGGTGCTGCTTCAAGAAAAACTACTCAGAGATGCTAACAACCCAAAACTACAATCAAACAGAATGGTTTTCAAATGCTTACGGAAAAGAGCCAACGAAAGGCTGAGAAGCTCTTGTCATACTTACTGGGCAACTTGCACCAAAAAGATGGATTGACCACAGTGAAGTATGAAAGTGCAGGTTGGCTGGACATCCAGGTCACCTTGCACAGCAGAGCAAAGGGATCTACTGCATGACACTGAGTCGCATAGCTTCCTAAGATATGATGGAGCACAGCCAACGAGAATGTTACAGATAAGTTTTAAGATCTTTAAAACAATGTATTTTAATAATGGCAAACAGTGCAGCTTCTCTTGCATGAAGCCGGATAGATGCCCAAACCCAGGTATACGATCAATCCGCTGAGCCACAGCATTTAGTACAAATGTATTACAAAGGCATGAAAAAAATGTTGTGAGTTAGTGAGTTGCTCATTTATTGCATTTCTCTGTCGACATTTATCTTCATAGATAAAAGGCAAGGTAAAGTAAACAGTTATTTGTAGGTCTCTGGAAACTCTTTGAAAGTATTAAGGTAAGGTTTATGTGTCTTTACAGAAGCTTCTCTGAAACGTGGTCCTGTGGCCAAAGGATCATTTGGCTGAAGCACAAAAACAACCACAACAATCCAATGACAGAACATTTTTTTAACTTTCAGCACTTATGTTGGTACTCATTTACCGACCGCTAAAGAATGGATGGCTGTGTGGGTGCCAGATGGTGCAGTATTCCACTGACAGTCAAAGGTAAAGATGTCCTGTCGTTGGGTTGCTGTGCTCGTGTTTACACCCCAGCCTTATTTTATTGAACTGATCGTGATGTAACATGTGCAGTTTAGCATGTGAAATTGATCTTTGTAGCACATGATCAAGTACCGGTATCTTCCCTTCACGCACGGAAAGACACGATATGCTGGTAAACCTGACGCAGTCATTGGAAAAGCTGACAACCTTTAGACCCGGGTAGTGTACAGATAAGGATTCCAATAACTGAAAGAAAGTGTGGAAAAGTCGCTAACATTCTTTGCTGGAGAGTTTGAGAACTCTGTAAACCTGCTTACAAGATATGGCTAGGAAACTTGTCGTCTTTGTGGGAGGCGGATTGCTAATGCATCTGTATTCGCCTCTGTGTCCTGGGTTCTGATCCTCGACAGTTTCATCGTAGTCTATAAGGAAAGGTGATCTGGTTCTTGGATTGCTGTTGTCATGTTTGCGCTTCAGCCAACAGATCCTTCAACCCCAGGTCCTTGTCTCTGAGGACTAATGTTGATACAAGCATGTAATAAGCAAATGATTACTTTACCTTACCTTACCCTTGCCTTCTTACCATTCCTACTTTCCTGGTCTGGTTAATATTAGTTTGCCTTACCTTTCTTGACTTACATTTCTTATCTTAACTACTTTGGTTGCCTGACCATGCCTTACCATTCTTAATTTACCCTTACCATTCTTACCTTAACTACCTTGGTTAACCTTACCTTCCTTAATTTGCCGTTGTCTTACCTGCCTTGTTTAGCCATCTTCTTCTTCTGTCTTCTCTTCCGCCATTTATGGCGATGAGGCCTTTATGAAACTTCTCCAAACTTCTCTGTTCCTGATTGTTTCTCTAACTCCAATCAAGCTTGTGCCTCTTTCTCTCAGATCTTCTTTGACATTATCTATCCAGGTCTTTCGTTGTCTTCCTCTGCTTCTCTTTCCTTCTATGTGTCCGTGCAATGCAGCGTTTGGTAGTCTTTGTTGCGTCATTCTGATCACATGCCCAAACCATCTGAGTCTTCTCTTTGTGATTGTTTCTACTATTGTTTCATCAACTCCCAGTTCTTCTCGTGTTTTTTCATTTCTGATCTTTTCTCTTCTGCTTCTGCCTATTATTCTTCTTAGCCAGCCCATCTCTGCCACCAATAGTCTCCGTTCGTCTTCTTTTCTCAAGCACCAGCACTCTGATCCGTATAGTAATATCGGTTCTACTAAGGTATGATAGAGTTTCATCTTTGTTCTGATGGAGATGTTTCTTGCCTTCCACATTTTTCCCAGTTTTCCGAATGCTGTACACGCCAATCCAATTCTTCGTTTGATGTCCTCTTCACATTTTCCATCTTCTGTTATTAGTCCTCCAAGATAGACGAATCTGGTAACCTGCTCTAATGTTCCTTTTTCTATTCTTATCTGTAAATCCTCATGATGTTTTCCAATTACCATTGTTTTTGTTTTTTCCACGTTGATTTTGAGACCCATTCTCTTGCTGCTGCCATCCACCCTGTTTGTTATGTCCTGTAGCTTCCCTTGTGTGTCAGCTATCAGGTCTATGTCATCTGCGAAGCGGAGGTTACTCAGTGGTCGTCCATTTAGGTTTATCCCGTGTTCTTCTTCTCCTTTGGCAAGTCTCATCACTATTTCTAGCAACATATTGAACAGATCCGATGACATTCCACATCCTTGTCTTACCCCTACTTTTATCGTAAACCATTCCGTTAGCTCTCCCTCTACTCTTACTGCGCTTTTCGATTTGCTGTATATATCTTCTATTAACATCACTAACTCCTCTGGTACTCCACAGTGTCTCAGTACTTTCCATAAACCTTCTTGCCACACGCTGTCAAACGCCTGTTTGTAGTCAATAAAGTTGTTATATAGTGTTGTTTAGCCATACCTGCATGTAACCTTTATCTTACCTTGAGAATGTTGGCTGTTGCTGGCACAATCCAGCTGCATGCTGTGTTAAATATTAATGTTGCCCAATACATGTTGACTTGAACCTAACTTAAGGTCTTGCACATTAACGTTATTCCTAATATTGTGTAACTGTGGGATTATGGTTTCATGTGTTTCTGCTGTGGAGGTTTCAGGTGGGACGTAATGGACACCCCCTAAACTTGGGGTGGATTCAGTTCCAGTGGCATAATGGTTATGCTCCCCTAAATTTCAGGCAGGTTCAGATGGGGTCATAATGAATGCCAGAATTTACTTTTAAGAGTGTGGTTTCGGATGCATACTGGAGCTTCCCTGTGAAGCTTTGAGTCTGAACCATGTCAGTTACCACGTTAAAACAAAGGATATTTACTGAGGTTTAATTCTGAAGCTGAATTAAATTTGGGATCCGTGTCGTATCAGAACTTGCTTAATAATAACCAGTGATATAAGGAGGTTACTTTGTAATTAACGTTGATACAATTAACTTTCGTGGTGAAACTGTAACTTTTCTGTGCCATCTTTGCCGTTATAGTCACTTTAATTTTAGCACTGGTCTCTCGCCCTTGCTTGACACCCCTCCCCGGATCCTGATGCCGAAACTGACCTAATAATCTGGCTCTTGTGGACCTGATTTGACTAATATGAACGGTGAATATGAACTGGTCTACCTGACGCAACTTGTGTGATGCTGAGAAATTTCAGAGATTTACGTTTATGATTATGTAGGCAAATAAGTAATTAATTATTATTTGCATATGCTAAGTATTTGTCTGCCTGGGCATTTGTATAATAATAATAATAACACTATTGTTGTTACAACTGCTATTTTTATGATTACTAATATTTTTGTGGTAGTTGCAGTGACGACTTTGTGGGGCAGGGATGACTCCACGCCTGCCCATTTCTACGCTTAGTCACCAACACCGCTGCCCTTTCTACTGTCGACATAAAATGTAAAATGACCATTCCATACCATCTCTGCCCATGGGGCCCGTTCTCTACAAGGAGGGTTCAGGATTGGTAAAGTATGGTAAAAAATGGTAGAAATGTTAGATACCTCCAGTTGTCTTTCTTTACTTATTTATTGGAATTAATGTTTTTACTGTCGGTAACCTCCTCCGTCTGTCTTCAGCTTCTTCAGATCAGCAACTCTGCCTGAGATTAGCAGACTCATTGTTTGCTCTGGACCCGATTCCAGCTGCTTTTCTTGGTTTAGATGTTTTTGACCCAGTCATTCTTTTTAATGTCAACCCCTCTCTTGCTGAAGGTTGCTTTCCTTTCCTTCTCGCTATTCTCATGCTTTAGTGAAACCCCTTCTCTAGAAGGCATTGTTATGTTAGAATGTGGAGTTGCTTAGAAGCGACTATCGAGTGATGCCTTGTGCATTACGATAACGGCGCTATAGAAGTATAGAATAGTAACAATATTCACTCACCAAAATTCGCTCATCTTTAGTCACTAAATTAATCTGACATCTAGTTCAGTCTGCTGTCCCTTCTTTATTTAGTGCTCATCCCAGACGGGTTTAACTGCTGCAGCTGTTTAGGCCTACAGAAACATGCTGATAGGCCTACAGAAACATGCTGACTGATGATCAGTCTAATTTCTATGGGGGCTCACTGTAATTGTAATGGCAGAGAAATACTTGACGTATATGTTATACCTGATGTATATGTACGTGTATTGTGAACTGCAATTATAAGTGTAGTAAAATAATAGTAACACTATCGGTCATCGTGTGAAAGATTTTATGCTATAGTATTTGTATATGAAGTTTGTTGAGCTAACTGAGTTTAAAGTGGATCAGTCATTCAGTTGTGGTTGCTGGCCAAATGTTGCCATTTAAACTGATTTTCGCCATTTCTAGTTAAAACTCCTGCACTTATCGGTATTTCGTTGTTTACGTCCACACCTGAGCTGAGTGAATTGCATAGGATGAAACATTCCTTACAATTTGTGGCAGTGAATGAACATAGACTTTGTAGTAAGAATTTATTCTATGGAAACAAACTGGTTAGCAATTCAATAATAGGGCAGTGTTACTGTTCATCTCAGTGTTTTACTGTAACTTATGAATGGCTAAACAGGTGTGTGGGATATAACCAAGGATTACACGACTTAAATCATTTTGTAGCATATTTTGCCAATCCGACTAGTCAACAATATGGATTTTTGCTGCAAAAATATTTTATCGAAATGTGAATTACCATTTCCGTGTTCACCGGATGGGTAATGTCTTGAGGATAGCCTTTTACAGAACAGAGTTCATCTTTTACGGGTGATACTTGTTTCCTTTTTGTGTGCTTTCTTTACTATGGGCTTTCTTTTCACTACGATTCTACATCTCGTAACTCTGGAATTACTGCCAATAATCTGAGACACGAGTTGTTCTCTTAGTTTCTGAAGCAGAGGAGTCTTATCACAAGTCTCAGTTACTTTCACCCTAGGCACTGCCTGACTTTTGGATCATGACCTGGAACCGAACCCTTTTTGTCTATCGATTTTGTTTTCACTGAGCGCCTGTGAATAAGCTGGTTCCCATGACTTAGCTTTTGTTGGGGGCTGTAGAAATCTCAAGTTTCTGATGACGAATATCAGACAGTGAGACACTGGAGAACTTCAATAGTGAAACAGTAGGGATTTTTGCAAAAACATTTAACACCTGCCTCATTGAGATATAGTAAATTGCACTTGACAGCTGGCACATCCATCCAAACTGAGACTCAATAGCATCAGATTATAAGCTCCCTAAAAGACAACTGAAACTCAAGCGATCAATCAAATGACTTGCACATTCAGCAAGTGACTTGCAAGTATACTGAAGTGCATAAAGTTTCTCATGTCAACCCTGTCACCGATTTCACTGGCCAACACATAATTTGTTGCCTCAAATGTTAGAACTGTTTCTGGGTATATTTGACCTGCTGATTCCAGAAAAGGCACCAGTTTTCTCCCAGCAGGTCTAGTTTTCGAGATATAGAACATTATGCCATATACCAGTCCTTGCCTCTGCTCGCCCATAAAACATAAGGCTATAGCTATAATTATGTAGTGCTCAATTTATTATGTGATACACTAAATAAACATAATAATACAAATACTTAAAAGAAAATGGTAGTACCTGAAACTGTACTTATATGATACCAAACAGAACAAGTTTGTTATAAAAATTTCAAGTCATTCGACACCGAAGAAGCTCCTTTTGTACGATTTCTGAGTGTGGCATCTGCCGGAACAATCGCGCATAATATTCCAGCAATAGTCTGCCATCATGTGTGCATCGCATCTTCCTTGATATCGATTTTCCATTGTTTTGATGTCTTGGTGAAATCTTTCACCTTGCGCTTTGCTGAAGTCACCAAGATTCTCTGGAAAGCGATCTAAGTGACTGTGGAGATAATGGACTTTAATGCTCATATTGCAGCCAAGCTTGTTGAAATGAAGAAGCATATCCTCTACTAGTTGTGCATAATTGTCTGCCTTCTTGTTACCAAGAAAATTTTTAGTTACAAGAACAAAGGAAGACCAGGCACAAGATTCGATTTCATTCATTGATGGTATGAAAAGTGGGTCATTCATAAGTTGCCTGATCTGTGGACCATCGAAGATTCCAGCCTTCAATTTTTCCATTGTAATTCCTGGTAACTTGTGTACTATGTATTCGAAGCATGAACCTTCTTTATTCAAAGCCCTGACAAATTGTTTCATCAGGCCTAGCTTTATATGTAGTGGTGGCAGTATGATCCTATCTCGTGCCACCAAAGATTCCTTGATTACATTTTGAGCTCCAACCACCATGTCTTTCCTCGAAGGCCAATCTTTTCTTGTCCAATGTTCATGCTTGGCTCTACTGTCCCAAAGACACAAAAAGCAGGGATACTTTGTGTAGCCACTTTGTTGACCAAGGAGGAAATTTACCATCTTCAAGTCTACACAAATTACCCATTGATGTTCTTTGTATTTTATCTTTTCCAGTACTAAAGAGATGGCATTGTACTCTTCTTTCATCCTGGTGGAGTGACCGATTGGAATAGAACCAAATTTGTTGCCGTTATTTAAAAGCACACATTTCAGACTACGTTTTGAACTGTCGATAAAAAGACGCCACTCATCTGGGCTGTAATCCGACAGACCAATTTTCTTCAATAAGTTGCTGATGTCATTACAGAATACTAGGTTGTTGTCTTCGGTAAAGAATGGCAGCAAATCCTTTTCTCTGTTTCTATAAATTGTAATTTTCGTTCCAGGCTGAAGTGCATTCTTTTCCTTTAGTCTGGACGCAAGCAATTCAGAGGACTCTTTGGAAAGATTTAAGTCCCTGATCAGATCACTCAACTCTTTTTGGTCAAAACGTTCACTGTGTGAAGTTGATTGGAAATCACTGTCACTGCCCCCACTTTCTTCACTTTCGTCATCTTGTCCGATATTGGACATGCAAGTCTCATCGTCTGAGAGCTGAGGTAGTTCGCGAAAAGGTGGAACTGGTACAATATCCGAATGCGGAACAGGTCTCCTGGCTGAAGGTATATCAGGGTAAGACAACTTGTGACGATTATTTCGATTGATGCCTGATATTAGCCATACAAAAGTAACAGTCGTCGAAGTGGTTTATCTGTTCCCTCCAAACCATCGGTACACCAAATTTCAGGCAGCTTCTCTTTCCAATTGTCCAGTGGCGCAATTGTTCAATACAAGTTTTGCATACTGTATGAGGAGCCCATTGCTTATCTTGATCTCCAAGTTTGACACCAAAATAACCTACATATGCTCTTTTTACAAACTCAGAAATCGGTTTCCTGTTTGCTTTTAGTGTGTATTCCCCACAAATGTAGCAGAATATGTCTGGATGGTTAATGCAGCTCCGTCTGGAAGTAGCCATAACCTTGAGGATATTCGCATCTGAGGAATTAAATGACTAACCTAAAAAATAGTAAGAACATGTAGTTATTTAATGCTCACATTCACAGATTGTTCTTGCGACCAACTCTTAATATGCCCTAAGACGACTGCGGCTGCTCTAGCTTTCAGGAGGCGGTTTATATAGGCTATAAATGCTGACTTCAGCATAATCTATTTACATAGTTCGAAACCATGAAACGCTGTATAAGCACAAATAAATTCTAAATGAGGCCATGAATTTAGTGCTGAGTAAGCTGTAGGCTACGGAATAGTTATTTCGTTGAATCAGCAATATCTCAGCACGCGGCAAGATATGCTGATTTTACATTATAAGGATGTAGGCATTATATGAATCAGCAAGAATTATAATTAGCCATAAATAAAGCTTATTATGACATTTTAGTTTTGCCAAAGACATCGTTTAAAGAGTGGACTGGGTTTTCTTTACAAAATCGACGATATCTCAGAAACTAGACCTGATGCACTCAATCCAATGACATTTTCTGAATCAGCGCCCAAAATTACCCCAAGAACAGGTCTAAAACCGAAGGCAACAAGGAAAAAAAATTTTTCTGTTGGCCAGTGTTTCTGCCAAACTACAAGAGGCGCATCATCTGCTGCAAACGAGGTTTCAAGAGTCAGAAGCTGCCTTCTTTCCTGCTCTGATCTGCTTTTCGGTGTTGCTTTAGTTGTTAGACATGTTTCGCAAGGAGTAGCTGACAAGTAGGCCTATGCAGGAGCATTTGGAAGCACTGATGGAACAGCATCTGTCTTCAGATATCTTCAGCACAGTACTCTCCTGTCTTTTTCTTTCTTGTAGAATTCTTATTTTAGATGTGTTGTACAAACTCACTATCTCTATACTTATGGAGCAGAAAGCCGAATTACTTTGCAGGTGGATTGTACTGAGAGTAATTGTGGCAGTAAATCATGTCCGAGGAGGCCATAGTTGGTACTAATGGAGCTTGATGGTGGACGATACAGTATATGTTGGCGATGATCAAAGGGGATGCAGCTTTACCTGCTTGAACCAACTGAAGCTCATACGACGACGGATGAAAGGTGACTTGAGCGGTAGATACTGCAAGAGCACAGCCTCTGCCAGGGCCGCCGCCGTCAACTGGCAGCCGATGAACATGCAGAATGGAGCAGCCTTCGGGTGCCACGCCTGGCTTGTCGGTGCATCAGATGTAATCCACGTCTCGGTTAGAGCAAAAAATTTCCAGACGTTCATTAGCCATGATATGGTGGATAATCGCAGGACGATGCACAGCAGAACGAACATACAAGGCTCCGGACTTCAGTGATTAAGATCGATGCGTCGCCTTGCTTTCTATGTATCCACGCGATGGTCCATGGTTGAGTTTGATGTTTCCACACATGATCAGCAGTAGCACCACAAGAAAAGCACTTGCCGACCGTCTCTTCTAAGAGCAAAACGCACAGCTAGCACGAAACCTAGTCTGAACGATCGGAAAGCTGTAGAGAGACGGGCGAGGGCGATCGAGCGTTTTAAATTGTCTCTGCACATAGAATATAAGATTATAGTCTGTAAAGTCGTAGCTTGAAACAGTGCTAGATTCGTAAATTTGACTTTTTAATAAAGTAAAGAGCCAGAAACGAACAGCCACCTAGCGAACGAACATATCGTTAAGCAAACGAAATTCAGTTTGCCTCGGCTCGTATACGTGATTTGCTGCACTGTCTACTCACGTCTAGAGCTTTGCAACGTGCGGCAGGCTCTATTTAACCGCCTTCGCTCTATCTACCTCTTGTGGCGTGGATTGGTCCACAGTTATTGGTCTTCCTCACTGCTTAGTTGGTATCGTGTGATCCATCTAGTTGCACGATCTCTTTTGAGTAGGGAAATCCTTAATACTAGCATTGAATTTTCCATTAGTTAAGATATATTAAAATATTCTGTGAAGTGTTTGTCTCCATCTGTATTGTTTATTAATAGGCGGCTCTAATTAGGCGGGACCTTGGTCCCTTCTGGATCTGCCGTTTGTACCCAAATAACCGGCTTTACTTCAATCTAATCAATCCTTGTCAAGTTTTGTTTCGTTTTTTGGACAATAAACAATAAAACAATTGTTCAAAAGCGCCCTAAACTTCGGCTGTTCCCGGCATTACGTGACTGACGGCGTCCCTTTGATCAAGCGGCGTCCTGTGGCAATTACATGTAATTATTTGATGAAGGGATACACTGAAGGATTTAGGCCTAATTGGTAAATTGAATCGATAAAACAAATGAAACTAACTGAAGCGAAAGAAACGACTTAAATATGAAACTTATATAACTGGGGTATTATTTTTAAAATATTATGCACATGACCTATCATAAACTGGTGGCCCGTCGGACACATTATTATTATTATTATTATTATTATTATTATTATTATTAGAAAATTTCTAACATGCACAGTCACACAGAAATGTGAATCTGAGTCTCGGCCAGTCAGCCGCCAGGTGGCAGCGCAGTTAGTTATCCAAGTGTTTGAAAGCCTGTGAGAAAGAATTATGATTATTGAGGCGTTTCTTCAAGGAAGAAAAGAATTCGAGTCTCGAAGAAACATTGATAGTCGGTTCCATTCCGTAGGAGCAGCGGCTAAGATTGCACGGGGGGCCCATAACCGTTCTGCATCGTGGCTCAGCAATAAGACTTGTACCGAAATTCGCAGCACGCGGGGATGGATACAAGCGGCTGAAGGTAAGTAGGAGTATTTATGCTAATGACTCTGGGGTTGTCCTTTAAGGACGTCCGCAGAGGTAGGAGAGGTCACCCAAATGCAAACAAGAGGAAGCGTTTTATGCTCAATGCGGACGTCCGTATCTAAATTTGGTAAAAACAGCTATGCAGTAAGAAAAAGCACAGTAAAAACAGCCTGTGCCTTAAACACCGACATAACTTCAGTCAGACATCAGTCTGTATCGCACTGGATGTAATTAGAGTTCCTTGGCTGGACGCGGCAGTATCAAAGTACCCCATCCCGTAGCTCAGTTAGCCTTTCATTCTCAACAGGCAGACTAATCTAGGCCTTAGTACTCGGTTGGAGTGCGGACGTTTGCAAAGAGGAAGGAAGAGAGTAATGCCAAAATGCGAACAAATGTGGACAAGGGGAGGGAGGGGTCCAAAGTAGGTTACTTTTTGCGGATGTTCATTATGGACGACCCCTTTACAAGTCACACAGTCCAGTTTTTAGAATCTTATCTTAAATTTTACAGGAACCCAATACAGCTGACAATCGTGTTCATGGCATACCGCATTGGTATTTTAAAAATGTAAAGAAGCGGCCCTTTTTGGGTGGAGGATTTAGGGGCCAAAGGTTCAGCTCGGGGGCATGACCCCTTGACCTCCCCTGCAGAGCTGTCACTGTAATTGATGCCTCTTTGTGAACCCTTTTACCTAATAAGATATCATATAGTCAATGACGGGGTGAATAACCAACTTCAGTCATCCCCATAAGTCATGGCTGAGTTGGAACCGCTTCTGATAGATGTCGAAATAATTGGCGCTATATCAATGTTGTTACATTACACTACATTATACTACGAAGGCTTCTCATCGATCGAGGAGATAATAAAGTTTTAAGATTCTCCTCCTGGGGAGGGCTTCGTTGGTCGGCACCAAAAATGCATACAACCGACATATATACATACATACCATACATACATACTATACATACATACATACCATATACATACTATACATACATACCATGTATGATTGAGTAATCATGAATGCAGCGCTTTTGTTAGGTATATGCCCTATTACTCTGTCTTCATACATACATACATACATACATACACACATACATACATACCATACATACATACATACTCACATAAATACATACATACACACACATACAGACATACATACATACATACAGGGAGCCCTGTGTTCCAGTTTCGAGTCAACCGCGTCAGCGATCGTTACGCCCTGCTGCTCGTGGATATCTGCAGGCGCCGCGCTTTCTCCCGTCAACTCGAGCCATTCTTATGTTTTGGAGCTTTTTCTTGGAACAGCCTTCCGCCGCACATAGGCTCCCTGCTGTTGCTTTTGCTCTGTTCAGCAAATATTGTCTTAAAATGCACTTGTTTAGATCGGGTAGAGATAGTCGAGAATGCAGCGCTTTTGCGAGGTATATGCCCTATACTGCGTTTTCATTCATTCATACATACATACATACATACATACATACATACATACATACATACATACATACATACATACATACATACATATATACATACATAAGACTTACATACATACATACAAATATATACATACATGCATACATACATATGTACATACATATATACATATATATATGCATACATACATACATATATACATATATATATATATATACATGGTTATTTTGAATGTCTCCTTTTCATTACACTTAACGAAGGAGGTCGTTCAGGTGAGCCTTGCATGACGACCGCCGACGACAGCCGTACACACGCACCCGGCCATATGCACGCGCATTTGTATAGCGCCAGTTCGCACGAAACTTTGCATCGAATGGAGAGGTTAAGCGAGTCCGATTTTACGACGGGTAGTTAGCACGATTTCAGTTATAACTTACGCACTTAACGACCTCTATCTATACAAAGCATGGTCTAATTCTGCCTGCCTTTCTGTCTGTCTGTCTGTCTGCCTGTCTGGTTGGCGGGAGGGCGGCGGCTGGTGACTTGCTGTTTTTGTGCGTATGTCGATATGTCTGTCCGTCTGTCTGTGCGTCTGTGCTTCCGTATATCCGTCTACCTGTCCCAAGGTCTGTCTGTCCGTTCGTCTTTTTGTTTGTCTAGATCTGTTCGCTGGCTGACATAAAATATGGTCATCGGAGGCAAACAGCTTATTCGATGAGATGTCGTTGGATTTTCCGTTATTAACGATCGTTTAATTTGCTTTTATGGCGAATTTGTTGCGTCCTGTTCTGGTCGACGCGGTCCATTCGACGGACGACGGCTGGGACCCGTCTCGTCTCGCATGACCGAATGCCTTCGAGACTGAACAAATGGAGCCGGTCGGTGCTTAATGATGGGAGGAACCGGTAAACAAGAGACAGAAGCTTAGTCTTCGCTTTCATTCTTATTAGCCTGTTGTCTCTTCTGCCAAAACCGGAGTTTTTAGAAGAAATATTAGGTGAAAAATTAAAGGTCTTTTAAGGATGAAAGGTCGGTTTGTTTGTCGATGCAGCTGATGCACCACAGCGTAATGCTGTTGAACTCTAGCAGTAATAATGTTGTGGCTCTGTAATGTATTGCATATGTACATGTATGTGTGCAAGTACGTGTTCATGTGCGTCGATTGGGCTTCGAACTGCCCACTAGCAAGATTTGTAGCATAGCGTTGACTCGAGAAAGACACACAGTCTTTGATTTTCGTATATAATTACAGCAATCACAACAATACTTCAGACGTCGAACATACAGTTCTAAACACCCGAATCTGCAAATGTTACTGTCAGCAATATTTGTAATCGACTGAGCACATGACTGACAACCGCTGCAAAATCTTTTCGCGCTCTTCTAGCACTGCATCAGTATCGCTTTAAATAAGCATAGACAGGCTTCACGCTATTGAGTAATCGTGAAATTTTCCAAAAACCGCTGACTTATCACAACTAGGCTTGACATGTTCCCGCGCCATCGCCCATCTGATAAAACATGGGTCGGTAAGAATAACTGCTGACCTCATCCCGCGTGGACGCAGAGCGCCCCAGCCAATCACGAACAAATATACAACCTGATGGCTTATCGGCATTTCCAATACAAACGCCCTAAAAACATGCTGATTCATCATTAGCAAAATCACGCTCAAAGTTTATATGTATGTATATGCATTTATGTATGTATGCATATACGTGTGTATGTAGGTGCGTATACTTTAGTATGCATATGTAGCCCTCATCCAAACCGGTTTGGACAGGACAACTCAGTGACCTGCCCCTAAATCAAAAGGGGCCATGCCGGATTGGCACCTCTGGATCCGCCCTTGGTTACCTGTACCTTTTGACGGTCCACGCAGGGTACCAGACCGACCTTTTCGAAGAGCAGGTTTGGCTGTCGCGAGGTTCAGACTCGGGGCCCCAACTGCGTTCTTCTACCAGATGTGTATTCATTACAGAGGCCCTCGAAAACGGAGAGTACTTTTTGGAGGGCTAGGATCGCCTGAGAAAAAAGATTGGGACAGATTATGAGAGATTAATTATTGCAGCGAAAACGTATTAGATGGCAACAGGTTGTCGTCACGACAACCTGTTGCCATCTAGTACGAAGTACAGTCTCCCCTTTCTCCTTGCCCTCCTTCGATCACCAGTCGGGGTCAGTCGGTGCTCGTCCGGTCAGTTTTCGACACACCTGCGCAGCTGTTTGTTGGCTCGTTTGTTTACTCTCGAATGTCTTTGTGTGTGTGTGTGTGTGTGTGTGTGTGTGTGAGAGAGAGAGAGAGAGAGAGAGAGAGAGAGAGAGAGAGAGAGAGAGAGAGAGAGAAATGCAAACGTCTGTAGAGAGGAACAGGAAGAAGGAGGAAGCATAGGGAAGAAGGAAGGAAGGGAGGAAGGAAGGAAGGAAGGAAGGAAGGAAGGAAGGAAGAAGGAGGGGAATGATGGTTGGACGGAAGGGAAGAGAAATGACGGACGGACGGACGGACAAAAGGAGAGAGCTGAAAAGTAATTTCAAACTGCTAAACCTAAGGCAAGTAAGTGCTAAAGCATTGAATTAATTTTAAAAGATCTGTTCAAATATCGCAGGCATTCAGATAAACATATGATATTTGACGTAATGAATTATGTTTGTACGTGTGTATATATACCTACTTAAGTATGTATGAATGCATATACATTTATAGGCCCTATGCACGCAATTTAATGTAGTTTACTTTGAGCAGTTTAAAACAGACCTGTATGCATATTCATAGTGACATTTGCATATTCATAAGTACGTTGTTTGCTTATTCACAGGGAGTCATTCATAAGTACGTTTGAATATCCTTAGAAGTTTATGCATGTTCATAAGTACATATGCATATCATAGAGTTATCTGACCCATCATACAAACTCACCTATGCTCCACCACTTGCAATTTCTGCATTGGCCTTTCACTCAAAACTGAAAACATTCTTCTTTCACAGATTCTAGCCTGACTCCCCATACTCCTCCTCCTCCTCTTCTTCTTCTTCTTCTTCTTCTACTACTACTACTACTTCTTCTCCTTCTTCTTCTTCTCTCTCTTTCTCTCTTTGCTCCAATCCCAAGCATCACTCACCGTAGCCGCCACGCTCTCTCTGCCTGACGATTTTGCCTATCGATTTGTTTTGACTGAGCACCTGTTAATAAGCTGGTGCCCGTGACGTGGCTTGGGCGCCGTAGAATTCTCGAGATTACGATTACGAATTATCTGCATATTCGTAAGTTCGTATGCATATTCACAGAGACATATGCATGTTCATAAATACGTGTACATATTCAAAGAGATTCGTATTCATAAGTAATCGTAATCGTAACCGTAATTCCGAGATTTCTACAGCGTCTACAGAGATTTCTACAGTCATACGAAAGCGGTTATGGCTTTGAAACGATAAAGGCGCATGAAAACAAGGGTGTGATCTGTGACGTAGGAGAGTGGTAGCCGAGCAGGCCTTTCACATCTCAGGCCGGAGTTCGAATCCCGGTGCGTGCTGTGCTGGGCGGAAATGTCAATTCTTTAAACTGCCATTCATTCAAATTGCAGCTGCCGAAGAGGTTATCGAGTGCAATGCTGTAGTCATATCAGCGCCAGTCATATCAGCGCCTCAGTCGAAAGATCGATGTCGGTGCATCATCACAACATGACAACAGGACCACCGCGTCTTTAAGTGCGAATGAAACCCCGTCTGATCAATTTCTATACTCACGATCAACATTCACGTCTCTACGTCTGTATGCGTGTGTGCGTGTGTGTGCGTGTATCTTTGCATGTACATATTGTAATGTATTGTAATGAAAACGAAAATTTATATAGCACCACTTAAGGATAACCCGACCAAACACCCTACAGCAACAAACTACACCACCAAAAAGGTGGTTTACAGGTGTATGTATATTTGTATAGGTGTCACTGGCGGATCTAGAAGTACGAAGGAGAAGGGAGTGTTGTCATGCGGGGTTTATTAAGGTTTCTTCGTTACTTTTATAACCAAATGCAGCCCTGTTAACTAACCAGTTTGAGGTGGGCAAGTCACTGGTGTGCCACCTCTGTCCCCTGCCTCCAAAAACAGAGAGGGTATCGTAATCGTAATTCCGAGATCTCTACAGCGCCCAACGAAAGCGACGTCACAGGGACCAGCTTATCCACAGTCGCTCAGTCAAAACAAAATCGATAGGCAAAAGTGTTCGGTTCCAGGTCAAGATCCAAGAGTCAGGCAGAGAGACAGCGTGGCAGATACGGTGGGTGATGTTTGGGATTGGAGCGGAAGGAGGGATAAGAGGAGGGATAAGAGGAAGAAGGGGAGTCAGGATAGGCATGACCGAAAGGCCTCTGGATCGGTCCTTGTGTAATTTAATGTAAAAGGGAATTTATGTATCAAGTTTAGATTTGAATCGACTCGTTCAATGGTTCGGTCCAATGGATAATGCTTTTGCTTCGAAACAGTCGTCAACTGATGTTTTGTGCATTTGACGCAACGGCGCCTTAGAAGTTTCCAGCTTAGATTAGACAAGCAGAGACATTTCAAGGCAGTTCATCAGCCCTTCAGTCTGAACGACACAGATCTACCTTCGAACGAGGGGTGGCCAACCGCTTTCCACGGAATGAAGGAAGTCCGCGCAACTTCATTCATTACTCGCCGTCCGACGTCCGCAGGGCATGTTGCGTGTTGCATGGGATCACTGTCAGTGTGAATCGAGACAGGTCAGGCCGAGAGACACAATGATGAGGTGATGTGGTTCAATGAGTTTATGGCTCTATAGAAGTTCTTATGTTCAGGTACTAGGTAATTCCAAATGATATTTGCAAGGTTTTTGTTACACTAGCTCTCCTATCGAATTTAATTATTAAACGAGCACATTGACTGTACAGTGTTCAGTAACAATCGGATGGTGCCAGTCCGAAGGCTGGATAAAGGATGGGTTGATGCTAATCATCTTCGTTATGACACAGCATCGTTAAACAAAAACTACAGACGTACAGTGTCGGTGGAAGATCAGACAACAAGGGAGAGGATTGGCCACCCGCCTTCATTGGCCCACTGTATACACTTGCATGCATACATGCATGCATATACATACATATATACATCACACATACATACACATACACAAATACATACACATACACACATACAAACAAACACACACCTATATATATATGCATACATACATACAAACATACAAAAACACATACATACATACATGCATGGTTGCATGCATACATACATACAAACAGACATACCGACATACACCTACATGTATATACACAATTATACATAAAAACATGCATACATACATACATACATAAAATACATACATACATACATACATAAAATATATACATACATACATACATAAAATACATACATAAAATACATACATACATACATACATACATACGTACGTACATGCATGCATGCATTCGTAGTTTCTCGTTTACTCGCTTATGATCTCATCGACCTTGCGATTGTTACCCCACGCGGGGCGATTTGCCGGCATTCGCTGCGCGGCAATAATTAGACGCGTTCAACCGGGTTCATGAAATTAAACGGTGCACATGTGCAGCTGCCGATCGTACGGAGCCCGTGTCGGTCAAAACGATGCTGCGGCGGCTCGTGATAAGGAAGTTGATTCGGTGCGACATTTGGGATGATGTGAAGTCACTGCACCCGATGGCTTTTGAGCGAGTCACGAAGGAAAAGGACGACGGCACCGCGTCCGATAAGATGCTTCTCGGGTCAGTTTCAGTTGACGTGCGTATGGTTCTCAGTCAAAGTAAATTAGGGAGGGTGGGATTTGTGGCTAGCAGTTTAGCGGGAGGAATGGAGGGCTGGATTGATGTGGTCGGGTTGCGCTTCAGTCGAATGATCCTTAGACCTCGGGATCATACTTGTGAGCAGTGCCAACAATCATCATCATCATCATCATCATCCGTTCCTGGCTCCAGCCATTTGGCGGCGACAGTGCGAATAAATATCTCCTCTCTTCTCGGGCATTTTTCAAATCGAGTGGTTTATTCGAGTGTAGTTCCAGTCTCGTTATCTAATTGTTTATGCTGTCTATGCAGAGTAGGCCCCTAATTATGGTCTTCCTTTGTTCTTCCTTCGAATCTTGATTATAGATTATGAATATGCTAGTCTAGTTAGCTACATCGGTAAGCGCGTACGCCAAGGAAGCCTCGGTGCGTGAGGATCCCAGTTGTCCCGGTCGTGGCTTATTTCAGAGATTTGAATCTCGGGCTAGTACGGTCCCTACACAGGGTCCTTAAATGGCGTGTAGCGGTGGCGAAGGATCTCACCCGTGCGCGGGTGGAGGCCATATGGCCGCTATAGAAAAACGTGTACAATTTACAATTTTTTATAGTGTATTGTTTGGAATTCAGTCAACTGTCAAATCATAATCGTTGTCGTTGTCATCGTCGTCATCATCAGTTTCTGACGCCAGCTGTTTGGCGACGATGGGTGCGACTGAATGATTTCCATTGAAGTTGGTTATTTGTCAGATTAAATGCTGTCCTCGTGTTTAGTCCAGGATTTGTTATGTCTTCGTTTGTATTGTCTTATCCAGCTTAGTCATGGTCTCTTCCGTTACTTCTCTTATCTTCACTTCTTGCATGTAATGCATTGTGTTGGATTCAGTCGTTTGGCATTCCTTCCTCGTGACCAGACCATTAGAGTCGGGGGCGTAGCAATAGGTTGTGCAGGTTGTGCAAAGCACAAGGGCCCACGAGGTCAGAGGTCGTCTGAGGCCCCAAGGGGCCAAGGCCCGGTTGTCCAATTACGTAAAACAAAATAGCCAAAGTTCAGTTTGCTAAGGGCCCTAGGAAGGCTAGCTACGCCGCTGATTCGAGTCTTCGCTGAACGACTTTATCTAACAGAGCTGCCTGCATACCCAAGAGTTGTCGTATTTCATCATTTCGGATTATTTTTGTAGTCGTGAGATCCCTCTGACTTTCTGTAGCCGGTTCATTTCCGTTGCGAGGATTCTTTTCATCTTGCTTTCTCATTGTCTAGCATTCTGATCCATATATCCCAAGTAATGACCAGGTCCAACCAACCACCATGGGAATGGGCTGATGAGTCGACGAACTGTCGCAGACCAAAACCGGAGACAAGCTGTCTCACCTGTTCAGCTCACGGACCCCCAGATCCCCCATGTGAATGTTGAGGTCGCCCGTCACAACCAGCTGGCTGTCATAGGTAGCAAGGATTTCGAGAAAGATGGTAAACTTCTGGAAAACAAGAAGGACGTCGGCAACGATCCAGGTCGATAGATGGTTGCGATGATGGGTGAGCCACGAGATGTATGGAAAGAACTTCGCAGGTATATTCCGCAAATTCGATCCGCTTATCTCGTAGATTCGCCCCGTGGAAGATCGCTAGCCCTATACGCCCCCATGATGAATAGTGCGTCGCACGTCAACGTAATGAAATCCAGGTGAAGCTCGTCAGTACAACATCAGTAGCAGACTGCATGGTGCCTGGTTTCCACGACAATCATTGCATCAAGCTGTTGACTGACAACGGAGGCGGCTTTTCTAGAGACCATTGATGTTCCACGTGCCAAGTCAAAGCCAGCTTTAACGTGAAGGTTTTTGCCTGCAGCATGGTTACGCTTAGGTTGGCTGCCTGGCTGTATCTGTGGACGTCGGATGTCCAGCGAGAAAAAAGTTTTCGCACCTTTCGTAGATCAGTTTTTTAGGTAAAGTAAGATCGACGTCAACGACCCTGACAGCCATAGGATGTCGTTAAGCAATGGAAGCTGCTTTTAGCTGCTGTCCGTGTGCCGTGGTTGAGCTGTCGGATGAGGTCTCACGTGTGCACGTGCCTGGCGCAAGCCGACATGCCACACCCAACACGAAACGACCCCACTTAGTTCTTCACGACTGAACAGAATTTTGACGAAACGAAAGCCAAACACAACGTTTGTCGTTTCACTGAAATAAACTGTCCAAGCTAGAAAGAATATTGCGATCGGTGTAATTTATATGCTTAAATAGACCTACATCTAAGCCCACGCTTATGACTTGGATCCAAAAATGTGTACTTACGTATGTAGGCCTGTACTTATATATTTATATTTATTTCATATGAATCTGTTTCAATCTATTTTACTTGATATAACCTGCCTTGGCCTCCCCGTGACCCTGTTCCACCCTAATTTGACGCCATCCCTTCCTTCCTTCCTTCCTTCATTCCTTCCTTCCTTCTTTCTTTGCTTCCTTCCTTCTTTGCTTCCTTCCTTCCTTCCTTCCTTCCTTCCTTCCTTCCTTCCTTCCTTCCTTCCTTCCTTCCTTCCTTCCTTCCTTCCTTCCTTCCTTCCGTCCTTCCGTCCTTCCTTCCTTCCTTCCACTCCATAATCTCTCTTGTTTCTCCGGTTTAGATCACGCCACTCATGTCAAATGATCAACATAAAAAGTGAGTAAACAGGTGTTTATTTCAAGCCCATTAAGCGCTGCGCTTCAGAAAAACTATTTGCTCTGTAAGCGCTAATTTACTTCACTTATCAGCCGATGGTTTAATGGGCCCCGTTAGGCAGTGGACTGTGGACTATCGTGGGCATAAAAAATCGCGGCCTTCACAGTCGGCATCCACCAAAAATCGGTGGCGCTGCTTGACTGAAAACTTAGAACACTTGCTTAACGCCGACGCTGTTTAAGATCGGCCAATATATGCTAATAAATTCTCCAGTGATTTATACCTCTGCTTTCTCCGTCATTTTGCGTCTCAGCGGCTGTCTGTATATGTCAGGCAGTCAGAGGCGTAGCAATAGGTTGTGCAGGTAGTGCAAAGCACAAGAGCCCACGATGCCAGGGCCGTCTGAGCCTCCAAGGGGCCAAGGCCCTGTTGCTCAATTACGTATAGCAAAATAGCCACAGTTCAGTTTGCACAAGGCCCCTCGGAAGGCTAGCTACGCCATTGCATGCAATACGTCATAGAGCTGTTCGCCCTCTGCTTTACTACTTCCCCCCCCTCAATCATAATTTCTCTTAATTATATTCGTTTCTTCGTTTCAACTTCGCAACTAGATTTTACCGTAATTCTTCCATTTCTCCACGCTAGGAACTTCGTAGGGACTATGCAGTGTAGTTACTCTTTTTGAAACGGTGTTTTGTTGAGAAGCTCCATCTGTATCAACAGGCGGAGGACACGACATCTGGCGCCACAGCAGCAACACTGTATCTATAGTGTCTGCTGTGAATACAGTAAGCGAGGGCATCGGCATGAATTTGAGAGTCGGAAGGATTGCCTGATCCATAAGTTTGTAAAGAGGGCCAAGTAAGGAAGATCGTGCTTTAGTAGTTAAATTGTTAACGACCTATGATGTCATCGATGGGCATATACTTCGACGATCGTTTCCAGGTCTCCGTTTCCTGCTCCTTGTGGTTTTTCTGGTGTGTTGAGTCATTCCTTCCACACCTTCGTGAGAGAGTCGGACGTTTCGTCTTCTTTCGTCTAAGAGGGACTTTGCTTGACGCCGAGACAACCGTGTGCTACGGACTTCATCGACTGTCGTCGCTCCTCGTCCTCCTCGATGCAATGCGATCCAGGGACCCTGAATATGGTTTCTACGGTCAGCTCTGGATGGGAGTCCATTGGTTGGTCTCTCGGTGTGTGCACGAGCCGGCCAGTGTCATCTCCACACTAGCTGTTTCGTTACCAATGAACTTCTTGTTCTCAAGTGAACTTTAGCACCACTTATATCTATCGTGCAGTGCGCTTATGATTAGTTTCTCTTGAAGCAGCGCCATACAAATTTCTGACTACGATGACACTTAAATCGTCTACTGAAATTCTAACTTCCCACGCTTCGGTGGGTGATTTACCTCCCATCTTTTCTTTACAGCAGACCTCAGAGACTTTTACCCAACCCGAAATTAGGCACTAAAATATTTTACCTTTATGGTCAAAAATGGGGTCCCAACTTTCCAGTGGAAGGCCATGACTCTGTCGGCCATCGCGTTCCAAGTAGAGGGCGATGACTCTCCCTGGCCCCCCGCGTCGACGCCCTTACTTTGAAGAGGCTCCATAATCTATATATGTTATGAGCTGCATTCGGTCGTCATCTGTTGTCCAAAGCACCTGAAATTTTCTGTGGCGCCGCCCAGCGTCGAACAATGCACCGGACGATGGCTACGAGACGCAAACAACCGACCGGAGATTACAAGCCGGGCGCTATATAAATGACGATAATGCACCCAGTGACACCTTGCAGTCGGCTCAAAACGTCTATAAGTGCGAACTGATGGTGACTACATCGCTAATCCATGGCTATCAACGCCACGCCTCGATATATATATATATATAAATATATATATCATATACATAATTGTATGTATGTATGTATGTATGCATGTATGTATGTATGTGTGTATGTATGTGTGTATGTGTGTATGTATGTATGTGTGTATGTATGTATGTATGTATGCATGCATGTATGTGTGTATGTATGTGTGTGTATGTATATGTGTATGTATGTATGTGTGTATGTATGTATGTGTGTATGTATGTGTGTATGTATGTATGTGTGTATGTATGTATGTGTGTATGTATGTGTGTATGTATGTATGAATGTATATATGTATGCATGTATGTATGAATGTATGTATGTATGAATGTATGTATGCATGCATGAATGCATGTATGTATGTATGTATGCATGCATGAATGCATACATGTATGTATGTGTGTATGTATGTATGTATGTATGAATGTATGTATGTATGAATGTATGTATGTATGCATGTATGTATATATGTATGAATGTATGTATGTATGCATGCATGAATGCATGTATGTATGTATGTATGTATTTTTGTATGTATGTATGTATGTGTGTGTTTGTATGTATGTATGAATGTATATATGTATGCATGTATGTATGAATGTATGTATGTATGAATGTATGTATGCATGCATGAATGCATGTATGTATGTATGTATGCATGCATGAATGCATACATGTATGTATGTGTGTATGTATGTGTATATGTATGTATGTATGTATGAATGTATGTATGTATGAATGTATGTATGTATGCATGCATGAATGTATGTATGTATGTATGTATGTATGTATACATGTATACATAAAATGAATGTCGGTATATATGTCAAATATATATGCATATACGGATGTTATACATACATATATCGATGTGTATAAATATAATCAGCATATGCACATATGAATATTTGTGTACACGTGTAGATATACATTTTATATAGCGCCTTTTGATGTGTCTTAAAATGCGCTATACAGATATTCAAATACATAATTATAGGCCTATTTAGCCAAAGTACAAATAGTCGCTTTATGAATTTCTTATCTATGAAGTCCATAGACCTAAATGCATCGATATATATGTGTGTGTGTGTAATATATGATATGTATATGTATGTATATATGTGTATTTACATATGATGTGGTAAATGTGTGTTACTATATATGAAGAAGTGCGATAGGATGTGCAAATGCTTGCGCTAGATAAATTGCCTGACATCGGCTTGCTAGCATTCACTTTGCACCGCAGATTAACCTATTGTTGATTAATTAAATATTATATCCGGGATAATTGCAATTGGCATCGTAATAGCCTCAGCCATATATATACATATATAAAGTTTATTTATTACGTTCATAAATATATATGCGTAGCCTAAGTGTATATACATATACTTTGACCCCGTAGTTCACATAAAAATTGAACTCTAGGGTCTAAGTAGTGATGAAGAGGAAGGTGATTATAGCGATTTTGCTGTTGCTACTGCCGCTGCTGCTGATGATGACGACGACGACGATGATGATTATACTAGTAGATGATACCACTGTACTGTGATGTTGACGGTGGTGGTAGTGGTGATGATGATTGTGGTGGTGGTGGTGATGATGATGATGATGATGATGATGATGATGATGATGATGATGATGATGGTAATGATAGTCGGGTCTAAGTCAAAGTTATAGGGTCCAAGTGTATCGTAGAGAGGATTCGAACCTAACTCAGTCAAGATGTGGTGAAAGGTTTGAATACAACCATTTATGCTAAAAATTGAATAGAAAATCCGTGTCAGTGTATGGCGTCATCTAGTGGGTTCAGCTGTAAGCACAATAAAGTCAGTTATAAATGTTGGCATTGTTTACTGGAAACTCTTCTAGAAGCAATTATGTCTTCCTTGCATGCGTCGGTTTCCCTCTTAAAAGCAATGATCGGTAGAAGACAAGTTGATGTGGTGGGAGTATCACCAGATGTGGTGTTAATGTGGCTGATTCCGTGTCATGTCGAATTAACGAGGCGTTAATATTCGTTTTTCACCGTACCGTGAATTCTGGCATGCACACCGATTCTGCTTAGCAGCGACGACCAATAATAATTGATGCCTTGAGTGTGGGTATAGTGGCGCTATATAAGTTATCAGATTTAATTAGATAAGATTAGGACACAGTACGTATAAATACCAATTGTTGATTGACTAACTCGACTGTATGTATTAAGGCCTAGAGATTGTGTTCTTTTGCGTCGGCTACACATAATTGTCTGGATATGCTTACATATGAAAGTGAGTGTGGTTTGAGACCAGATATTTTATGTCTAAGCGCTTCAGCCACGCTAGTGTGCTGTGTTAGAAGTCATTGTTAAATACTAGTGAGTGGTAGGTTGCTACTTACGATGCTGTATAAATTGCTATTAATACAGTTACAATTACAATTACAATGATTACAAGTGTCTATACGCCAAGTGATATACTGCTGTCGAAAGTCACACTTAATACGCATAATTTGTTTGACTGTAGTACACCACGGTTCAAAACCACATCATTGTCCGCTGCTGACAGGTATGACGCGAAAGAGCGTTTAACGGCCTATCGTCTGTAATTATGGAGTTTTCAGAGGGGTTTTCTGATCGTAACGCTTAACCTTTTGTGCAGGACTGTCTTATCCATTAGGCACAGTAGGCACTGTGCCTAGGGCCTACGAACTTTATAGGGGCCTACGAAAGTCAAAAATGAGATATTGAAAATAATAAATTTATTGATTGACCCGAAAATATAAAAATGAAATACAAATTTAATAACCTTAAAGTTTGTACTGAAACAGTTTAAGTTAAGCTGTGCTACATTATGTTAACTTTGCGGCTCTTTGCATTAGCAAAGTCACATATAATGTCCGCAAATGTCATTTCCCGCATTAAGTCGTATTCAGTTGAAAGTAGTGCAAGGAAAGATAGACGTCAAGAAATAATGTGAATGTGTTTAGCTCTAATGCAGTTGGCAGTTGCAAGGGCCTACGAATGCGAGAGTGCCTAGGGCCTACGACGACCTTAAAACGACCCTGCTTTTGTGTAAACCATTTCCGCAACGCCTCTGATATATAACGGTCAGACTGTCAAACCTTTGTCTGCAGTGCTTAAAGCAGCAGTCATAAGACCCATTCACAACGATGCAGAGACGCGAAATCAGGCGTCCATGGCGGATGCTGAAAGTTACTGGCTGCTCTGCGTCACTCTTGCGTATAAGGGTCCGTTCAAAACTGCGAATCATCGAAGCAAACGAGTTGTCTTTTTGATTAAGATTAACACAGGCGCTCTACTAATCTACTACTACTACTGCTGCTGCTCCTACTACTACTACTACTCTACTACTACTACTATTATTATTATTATTACTACTACTACTACTACTACTACTACTACTACTACTACTACTACTACTACTACTACTACTACTACCAATACTACTACTACTACTACTACTACTACTACTAATACTAATACTACTACTACTACTACTGTTGTTATCATAACCATATCATGATCATTATCATCACCACCATGTCATAAGTCTAATCATTATCGTTATCAAATTTCATTTTATTGACGTGGTAGTTTTCGTTGTCATTACCTTCATCATCATCATCGCCATCATCTTCGGATGATAACCTTCATCATCATCATCATCATCATCATCGGAATAATTATCAAATAAACGTGGTCAGACTGCAGCGACTTACAAAATCTTCATCATGGCATCAATGGGAACGGACTTCAATCGGGTGGATGTCGATCGCATTTGTCAACAGGCCTTGGGTGATTGCGCACAGAACACTGATAGCTGTGCACTGACGCATATCCGATGGTCATCGCGTCCCTACAACTTCCATACTCCCGCTCAATCTGCCCTCCTCCTCTCAACCGCCTTCGAACGCAAGACCTTCCTCCGACCGTCAGTCCTTTCTTTCTTCGGTCTGTCTATCCTTTCGTCCATCAATTTGTCCGTCCTGTCGTCTGCTCGTCCGTTCTTTTCCCGTCCCTCCGTCTTTTCTCCGTCAGTCTTTCTTCGGTCCATCCGTCCGTCCGTCTGTTTGCTCTTTCGTCCTTCCCTCCATCCATCCTTTCTTCCGTCCCTCCGTTCTTTCTTCCGTCTTTCCATCAGTCCGTTTGTCCCTTTCTCCTTCCTTTCGTCCATCCGTCCTTTTTTCATTGGCTTTCGTCCGTCGGTCGTGTGTCCTTTTGTCCGCTCTTCCGTCCATCCGTCCTTTCTTCCGTCCATCCGTCCTTTCGTCCAATCGACTGAATCCAAAATCCGCCGCAAACAATAGAAAGTTTAGTCGTTACGTTCTGTCATTCATTATTAACGCGCGTTCGGTGAGTGCACGGACGCTTTACAGCTCAGGTATCACTGGGCCACGGACTTCTTTTCAGCACCAGACGAAGGAAAAACCGCCGACTACAATCGATGCCACTTCAAGATAAATTCGTCACAAGCGCTGCACCATACTGTAACTGTAACTGAAACTGTAAGTGTAATTTTAGTTGTAAATAATAATAAAAATAGTAGTAGTTGTAGCAGTAGTAGTGGGAGTAGTAGTGGTAGTAGTAGTGGTAGTTGTGGTAGTAGTAGTAGTGGTAGTATGCACGTCCATTCCTTCGACGAACGCAGTCCGTGATTGGATCTACCTATAGTCAGGTCGCCAGCTTCTTTTCTCTCGTTGACCCCAGCGTCGACGAGTGCAAACTGAAGGGCCTGATCAATTTTATTGGAGCGCCGAACAGGCGTCGGTGGCCGGCGGGGTGTGACGCCAAATGAGGCTCTGGCGAAAACAGTTCCGAAAAATATCCTCAGTGGTTCACGTGAACAGGACGCGGACATTTTTTTCTATGCCGTTTGTTGCCGCTTCGTTCATCAAAGTTGTTTTGTACTAATTAAGACTGCACAAGTACAGACTGCTTAGGTCATTATTGTACCACTTACCAAAATATTCTTTCCTGGAATGTCGAACTTTCTGAAACAGGTTGCCTAGCACCCTACGACATGAACTCCTTGGTCTTTCTTTATCTCTATTCCTTGAGCGCTTGAAAACCATTTAGTTCTATCGTAGCTTTCTATCGTTAAGCTGGGAGAACTTCTGAGGAGTCTATATTTAAGAGGCAATATATAAATCTTCGATTACAATTCCTATCAAATTCTAATATCAAGGCGACCGGATACTTTAAAATAGCCTCATTAAATTGTGCAAAGAGTCGGTGCAGTTGGAACCGACATCGCCCTGGAACCGATCTGTCACGAAACCGGCGACGCGGCGCGCAGCCGTTTAGTGCTGCGCGCAAAAACTCTCGGGTCGGACGTCTCGCGTGGCTACTGCGACGTCACAAGAGGCAGACCTACGCGCGTGAGTGCGTGCGTGTGTGCGTGCGTGCGGGGTAAATAGGCGTGAGGCGTTTAAAGGCGTTCGCGGTGCGTCTACTGGGCTAGTTAAAAGGAAGGATTCGTCGTTCTTGGCCCCTTCAGAACACTGCAGGGAACTGGTTGGCTCTGAACTTGACGCGGAGGACCGTATAACGACATGACAGACATTCCATTTTAGGGAGTTTCTGGTTCTAGGTTTGTATACGTGTCATTTTGAGAGATACTTTAGGTGTCTTGTTCGTAAGTGTAAACTCTTAAGTGCCACTTAAGAGCTAAACGCAGGACACCAACACCAGCCTACTCAATAACGCTGTCAAGCCATGGTTGTTTATAGGAAGTATGCATGCAGGTATGTATGTATGTATGTATGTATTTATGTATGTATGTATGTATACGTTTGTTTGTATGTATGTATTTATGTATATATATTTACCTGATGTTACTCTTCCCTGTTGCCGGAAGACCAGAGAGGAAGTTTAGAACGAGAAACTACATGCATGAAAGGCGGTTTGACTGTAATCGAAGCATCATGAATCTTAGTAAACGATGAAGTTCTTGCGAAGAGCCTGTGAGAAATTAGTTTATTTGATATTTGGATGAAACGTTTGGCGATGAGGTGAGGATGTCATGCCTTTACCTAGACCGCCATCTTCTCGAACTAAGGCGCCGATGAAAGTAGAAAGTACCGTGGCGGCGAGTAAGGTGTACGGCAAGGTAAGATACGTAAGGTAAGGTAAGCTTAGCTAAGTTAAGGTAAGCTAACTATACATACACACACATAGGCCTGCATACATACATAAACGCACATATACGTATATACATACATTCATACACACATGATATAGAAAACGACGACAAAGATGATGATGACAATGATGATGATGCAGACAACGACAAAAACGCCCACGATGATCACATCATAATAAACTGATCAGAACGCAAAAAGATGCTATTCCTTAAAGATGGTCTCATCTTTCGTGTCTCTTACCACAGATGATCTTCAATCGAAAGTTACTTCTAGTCCATAAACAAAGCAATACTGACGTCATCATCAAACCGATCTGACGTCTTTTCTACGTATGCTACTGAATTTCGGAGTCGTGCATTGAGGACGCTCGCTGTTGGTAAGTAAGTAATGCGTAATAACGCGCTAAGACATCTACACATATATTGAGAGATTCTGAAATATCTAAAATACGCATGTTCATACATACACGTATATACATATATACATACAAACAAACTAAACGGCTAAAGAGATTTATAAGTTTCACATTTAATACTAATTTTCCCTTGCGTAAATGCAGAAAAATCACAGTAACTCTGATTTAATCTCAAATTGTATTCAAAATTTCTTAGAAAAGGGCACCAAGTTCTAAAATAGGTTGTCAAAATTTCCAAAAGTGTCGTCAGAAACTTCTGGTCTGGCGACGCAAAGACTCCATGGTCCCTTGGAGTCAGGGCTTCCTCCTCCCCCCCCCCCCACTGCCCGGGCCACAAATGACACCCTGTAGCCAGTGAACGTCGTAGAAGAGTAACAGAACCTCTACCGACAATCAGCTTGTAATTGTAATTGTAATCGTAAACCGTGTCCGTCAATCTGCCTGATATTTGGGTCTGGACGGGGAACCGAATCTGACCTTACCTGCCTCATCGATTCTGTTTTGACTGAGCTCCTGTGAATAACCTGGTCCCAGCGAACTGAAGCGCTAAAACCTCCGAAGATTACGATTTCGACATGAAGTAATCATGATTGTAATCATAATTGTAATATTATTACCTTAGTTGCAGCTTAAACGACAGCTGAAAAATAAAACCTCGAATAAACGAACGGAAACTGTAAGAAAATGACCAGAGTTCGCAGGGATGACTTTATAAGATCGCTCTAAAGAAATCTCAGCACATGTCACCCAGCACACAATCAGCTTTTTACTTGAGAGACATTTTATGCTCCTTGATTCATTCATCTGTTCGCTAGGTGGCTGTGGCCTCTTATCGACTGTACATCGTAATCGTAACAGTAATCCCGAGATTTCTACAGCGCCCAACGAAAACCACATCACTCATTCACAGGCGCTCAGTCAAAACAAAATCGACAGGCAAAAGAGATCAGGATCGAAAAGTCAGGCAGAGAGTTATGCAGCGTGGCATCCCGATTTCACAAACCGATTCTAAAAGCAGGCAATAAAGGCATTTCAGTGCCTGGCTTCTGACTATCCGTAGGTAACTGCCTGCCTGATCTGTATCCATACTGCCCGTCATAGAAAGACACTGCCCGTCCGAAGAAATGAAGGCAGTTTCCTATATGGGCAGTGCGACTTTGGATACGGTACCAATGAATAGCTTATATGGATTGACTCATCGATGAATTGATATCGATCGAAAGAACGATATTGATCTCAACTTGTTCACCTCCCCTTCATCCACTCATCCTAATCTCACGACCATCGTTTATCCTTCCAAACGTCCCTCCCTCTGTCCATCCGTCCCTCCCTCCCTCTCTAGCCACCTACCACCCTCATTCCATCCATCCTTCCATCGTTCCCTCCATCCCTTTCACCCTACCTTTCACCCCCTCGTTCCACATCTCGTTTCCTCCCTCCTACATCACCCACTCACTCCATCTCTTTCCCTGCCTCCATCCTCTCCTTCCTCTCTCCCTCCATTCCTCCCTCCTTTTCTCACTCACTCACCCACTCACTCATTCTTACTCCACCCTCTGTTTCTCTGGCGGCCCATTCCCCGCTTTGTCCGTCCTCAAGTGTCGTGTCTCCCTCTGAATCTCGCCCGCCCTTTCATCCGTCCTTCCATCCTTCTTCCCTCCATCATTCACTGCTGCCTCCTCCACTTCCTCCCTAACCATCCGACTCCCTCCTGGCCTGTTTTCGATGGGCCATTCGTCCGTATGCCCCCATCTTCCAGCCTCACTTGGATCCAAACCCCATCTCCTCCCCCTCCGTCCTTTCCTTCCGTCTGATTGTCTGTCCGTTTGATTCATCCGCCGACCACACACACTTCTCTTCCGCTTTTGTCTTTGATGGCAAAGGATACTCGCTCGCTCGCTACTCCTCTTCCTTCTCATATTCCCGTCCTTCCTTCCTTCCTTCCTCCTCTTACTCCTTTTCTCTTATTTTCCTCCTCTTCCTTCTTCTGTTGCTTCTCCACATCCTCTTCCTCATCTTCATTCGCTTCATCATCTTCAACCTCCGCATTCTTCTTGTTCCTCCTCTTTCATATTCCTTTTACTCCTGTTTCTCCCTCCTCCTCTGCTTCCTCCTCTGCCTCCTTCTCTTCCTCTTCTTCTTCTAGTCATTTTTCTCCCTTTATCCCCTCTTACTGATTAGTCCTTCACCTTTATCTTCTCTTCATAATCGACTCTTTGTCATCATCATCATCAGCAGCAGCAACAACAACAATAACAACAGCATAATCATCAACATCATTTTCATGCTTTTGATTATCGTAAGCATCATTATCAGCGACTTCTCGACAGAAAAAAGACAGCCCGCCGAAAACCAATCGCTTGCGCTATAAAAATCACTTTTGTTCATGCACAACGATCAACGCCACAGCAGATGTCGAGGTCGTACAGTGCACTCATGTATACCATTCATATCTATTTTTATATACACAGCTACATACACAAGTATGTATACATCTGTATGCATATATATATATATATGCATAGACAGATATCGGCATCTTTAGCCTTATTTTACAATCAAGGATTATTCGTCATATCCCGTGTCGCCAATACTTCATATTATATATATATATATATAGCCTGTATATATATATCGCCATATGGCAACAGTTTACACATATATAGTTCAACATAGTTTAACATGTAGCCACTAGTTCATACATACATGTATCTGAAATATATGAAATAGTTCATACACATAAGCATTTATGACACAACTTGTGTATATATACGTGTGTATATATACACATATGTAATTATATAAACGATGTTGGTTTTATTTTCTTCGTTAGTTTCATGACATAGTGCTTTGTTGTTCCGCCTGTTTCACTTTAATAGGCTACAAAGGTCATCTTACAAGTAGTTCTCTCTGTCTCTCTGTCTCTCTGTCTCTGTTTCTGCCTGTCTGTCTCTCTTTCTGTTTCTCTGTTTCTGTCTGGCTGTCTCTCTTTCTGTTTCTCTCTTTCTGTCTGTCTGTCTGTCTGTCTGTCTCTCTCTTTCTGTATAAATATATATTGCTACGTGTGTATATTTGAGCTACAAATCATACCATGCTCAGATATAGAGGGTGCCATTTGTAGATTTGTATGGAAAAGGGGAACTTTCCAGCCGTTCGGACTAAATGTGTGTCTCCGATAGAAGGCATGCACATTTCCCCAAATAACTCAATCCGGGTCATAGGTCATTTCTGTCCCACTGGTTCAGACTTCGATTGAGCGCCACCTCATCTTAGACCTCTCGTGTATACGAGAATTTATTAACATTTCTCAGAAACGATGTAGTCATGATCAAGATGCAATCCGTTATTCCACGCAGACGCACGATGCGTTACCGAAGTAGCTATGTAAAGTTTAGACCAGTCAACATATAAGTCTAATTGTCTTATAAGCATATAGTTAGTTTTTCCAACGTTATTTAACTCAATCTGATGTTATCGAATATTATGAAGGCTGCACATAATAATCGTAATCGTAATTCCGATATTTCTAAAGCGCCCAACGAAAGCCGCGCCGCGGGACCAGCATATTCACACGCGCTCAGTCAAAACAAAATCGATAGGCAAAAGGATTCGGTTCCAGGTCAATAATGTATTCTACAGCGATGAATAGTATAGTTAACTATTGTAGTTAACAACTAGCACTTAAACTACTTTTTAAGTAGTTGAAAGTAGTTAACTACTCTTCAAAAGTAGTTCTAGATGCAGTAGTTAGACTACAAACTCTCAATTTTTAGTTAACTACTTTTTCCAACTACTTTTTCTGCGGAGAGCTTTTCACTTGTATGTTTGCCAAATTGTATCCAGTGAGGTTTTCTTTTCTGTCAGTTTCTTTCCGTTGTGTACTGTTTCAGCAAGTTAGTTCTCTTTTTACGGCACGAGCAGTAGGAGTTATAAAAGTAGTTTAAAAGTTAGTTAACTATTTTTTTATAAAACTTGTTACTAACCACTAGTTAAACCACTTTACAAGTAGTTCAAAAAGTAGTTGAAGTTAAATTACTTTAAAGTATTTAGTTCACATCACTGATAATCTATCTCATCACTGATATTTTATATATATCCAGTGCTTTCTTCTAGAAAAGAATGTTCCGGAACTGAACAATTATGGAATTTTGTGGTAAAATTTCATTATTTTTATCAATCAATAAACAATGAAAACAGTGTAAAGTTGTAAACACCGAAATTGAATTAAAGTAAGTTACATTATATTACATAATTAAAATAACTTAGTAACACAATTTTTTTTATTTGAAAACTAAATTATTTTATTAGCCTAAAAAAGATGCTGGAACGCCGTTCCGGAGCGTTTCGTCTGAAAAAGCACTGTATATATCTATATATGTACATAGGTCTAAATATAAATTGTTTATATAAGGTAAATATATATATGGCCTATGTAGCTATATATTTGTACATATATTTCGTCTATGCATCCAGTCATTCATTCAGTCATTCGTTCGTTCATTCATTGATTCACAGTATTTATATAGAGCCCCTTCGATACATCTATATTCAGACCCGCTTGAGTCATGCATACTTAAGCGTCGCAAAGAATAGAAATTACGAATTCGATTTCTGGCCAGAGTTCACTGAGCACAGTTAGGTCTATTCTTTAACTGCAAATAGTTAATCAATAGAAAGGTACGGGATATAATAAAATATATGCATATACAAGCACATATTACATTACTTATACATGTTGTTGTAGGTTGTCTAGGGATATTGAATAATGTATCAGCTTTAGGTTAAAATATTTTTTCCTAAGCTGTTTATAAGCTTAACATGACTCGCATAGAAACAAGGCGTCGACCTCAGGCGATCACGAAACCAGCGAACGGCCTCTCAAGAAAAAACACATATCTACCAACAGACGGTGACGGAAAACGGATCAAAAAGAACCAAACCGGCAAAACAGCTCAAAAGAAACAAACAAGTCATCCACGCAAGAAGGCTTATGCACGACTAGCCGAAAAGAGACTGGGGAAAACCCAAAATCTAATCTGAGTGACCAAAACCAAAATTAAGTCTGAGTGAAACTTTAACTCGGTACCTTTTATAAGGTCGCCTTTCCCGTCAAAATGTACATAAGGCGTACAATGTACAACTATTAAACCTACTCGGTCTTATCCTTTACGCCTTTTGTAACAATATCTGTAGGCTACTAAGATAAGCCCGAAAAGTAGATGCTGCGATTTAAATGTCCGTTTACGAACTGCAAAGAATTCCAATAAGCAATATATGTATATGTGTGTATACGCGTGTAATCACGCTTTAAAGTGTACAAGCAGCGAGGTATGGTCTACCGGACGTGTTGATTTTACATTTCTTGTCGCATTTTACATAAATTTTGTTGTTTTAAACAGCTAAGTTGTCGAATCTGATCTTAAAATTTTTATTTTTCGATTAGTTTGTCTCTTTTCTTTCCTGTTAGATGAATTTTAATTAGTTATTTCTTCTTTGTATCGATTTCCGTTTGGTTGTGAACGGACGTCGGCCATGGCCTGTATTTTCTATGCACTCTTTTAAATATCAGTGTTCACAAGCAGCCCATGAACTGAGGAACTGTTATTATCAGTTTAGGTTTCGTCCTTTTATCTGCTGTATAGGCCTACTCGGTTTCTTTGTATTTTCAATTTCTTCGTCACTGATTACGGCTGTCTAATTACGTTGCCTGCTCTTATACTGGACTTTGTTCGTGTTACTGCTCCTTGCCAAATCTGGGAAAGACAGGTCTGTTGCTAGATCACATGCATCGCTGCAGTCTGGTCTATTTTAAAACTTGTTTCAAACCCATTCATTTCACTTGGTTCCTGGTGATGCGTCAGTCATAGGTTCTTCTCCCACGTGATACCAGTAACATTATTTTTCGTCCTGAGTTGAAAGTAAATTCACGTGGAACATTTTCGGCTACATGTTATGAGTTGTCTGTGCATTTGTTTCTGTTGCTTCTTTGGCTGGTGATGTTGAAATAAATCCTGGACCAGTCAGACTTCAGAGTTTGGATAATGGCCAAATAAACAGTTGTTCCCTTCTAAATAAAGCTGCGGCCCCACATAATCTTCTTTGCGAGTATTCCATGGACATACTTGCTCGTACTGAGTGACGCTATAGTGACACACCAGCATTCCTTCATGACTTTACTCCCACAAATTTCTTTCTGCTGAATGAGCCTTGGTACAGTGTAAAGATGGGGGAACTGCTTTTAATTTTTGGTCCTTTCTGTCACTGCATAGAACTAAAATGATCTTAATTGCAGATAAAATTGCTAATATAAGGCTGAGATTTGTCAGTCCATCTACATTACATGAATTTCTTCATCTTAATTCATTGCTTCCTGTCTTAAATTACCTTCAACCAACAACTCTTGCAGAGGTTCGCGAACTTGTCTTTTTCTCACACAACAAGTTATCTCCTTGACACCATTCCTGTCTTTGTTGAAGGTGTGCTTTGATATTTTGGTCCAATTATTAGACCAATTATTATCAATTTCACATTGCAGGGTGCCTTCCCGTCTCTTTTTGCTCATGCTATGATTCAATCACTCAATCTGGTTTCATTCAACAGAATCCGCCCTTCTTGCTGTTCATAATGACGTCATGTGCTCCATGGATAAGGTTAGGGTGACAGCACTTGTTCTTCTTGACTTGTCCACTGCTTTTGATACTGTGGATCATTCTCTCCTACATCGTCTCCAGCACTGGCCTGGTATTTCTGGACCCGCCCTGCATTGGTTTGCCACTTGTCTTAGCCCACGCATGGAATCAGTATATTTAGATGGTAATTATTCGTACATGTGCAGCGCATTGGACTGACTTTCTGGACACAGAACTGATTGCGGCTTGGCACTGGTGCGCCCTGAGCATTGGACACCGCCACGATAGAAGTTACGAATTAGCGTAACCAGTGCATATACTTGTCGTCATCGTCATTCATCATCATAGCCCTAATCGTCGGCGTAAACACCACTAAGGCCCATTTCCCGTTTGATTTTCAGGGTACACGCCATTTAGTGGGTACCTTAACTGTTAGAGTGACGGCTGCTTGTATCATACTAAAACTGTCTATCAGAATGGTTAAAAGAACTGGGACACTAAAGAGAAAGACGAAATTTTAAAGTTTACTTAATCCCAACAAATAAGACAAAATCGGCAAAGTACGGCGTTGCTTCCATCCCTCCCTTTTCTTCTGGGTTCGCCAGACCGCCATTGCCTACATCATAATTTACAACCACGAATCTCAGTCGCAGCTGTTTCAAACACTTTTTAAAAACTACTGTTTTCAAGCTTGCATTTTATTTCGACAATATCATAATTAATACGGCGTGTATGTACGCGCCGAAATGAAATTTAAACGCTATATAATTAATTAATTTTGTCTCAGGCGTTTCCCTAGCTCCAACTGCCTATAGTGCCCAGCGCTTCCGAACTAACGAAACTACGTTCTGTCATCTTTGGTTATGTCTGAAATCCTACGCGAGGAGAAGGCGACTTTTTTCTGGACCTCGCGCTTCATTAGTATGCAGCGACGCTAAGCCTTAAAAGCTAGCTTAAGGCCGCGTCTGCGCGAAGAGGAGGACGAAGTTTTGCAATGCACTCGACGACCTGCACCAAACGACCCGCACTAGACAACCCTAATTTGGTGTTTATTTATATATAATCAACGTTATATGTATATTTAAATATATGATAAAACTTTCCATTCTACAGACGAATGATCTTTTGACCCCTGCCGTGGAAGGCAACTGTATGCGATCAGCCAATTGAATTTGGAATTAAAGCCCTGTTACCACACCCTGTAAATGCATTTGTTTATATACGTCTATATATATATATATAATATATATATATACATACATAGATCCATAATATAGGCCTACATATAAAGAACATTATGCAACTATATATGTATGTAAGTACACATATATACCTTACAATGTTTAATATTAACCTTGTACATTGTTGTCAATTTCTTTTTGGAATTAATAAACGCATATATATATATATATATATATATATATATATATATATATATATATATATATATATATATATATATATATATATATATATATATATATATATATATATATATATATATATATATATATATATATATATATATATATATATATATATATATATATATATATATATATATATATATATATATATATATATATATATATATATATATATATATATATATATATATACATGTTGGGTATCTGCAGCCACGAAATAGTTATTTACTTGAAATGCGCAAAGCTTTCTTCTTTGCGTAGTTCTTTTTAAAATTGAAGTAAATAGTGTATAATAAAGATTAAAGTATATTCCGATCTGTTTGTGTGTCTGTCGTGTTGTCTGTTTGTGTCTGTTTGCGTGTGTGTTCGTCGCTACATCCGAGTGTAGAACGACTATCGGTATGGAAATCCTTTGGTCACTGAGGAGGAGGAGGAGGAGGAGGAGGAGGAGGAGGAGGAGGAGGAAGAGGAGGAGGAGGAGGAGGAGGAGGACGAGGAGGAGGAGGAGGAGGAGGAGGAGAGGAGGAAGCTGGAGAAGCAGAGAAAGAGGATGCGGATGTTGACGAGACATTAGGCTGTTTATTTAACAACTTTGCCAATTGATGTCGCGAATATATGTATATATATATATATATACGTATGTATGTATAGAGCTAGTGCATGTATACTCGTGCGTGTAATTTTGGTCTGACTAGGCATAATTTCTCAATGCAATTTCATATATGATTTTGCTCTATTTAAATATATATATATATATACACCTACATATTCATATATATTCTGTGTAAAGAACAGTATTCCGGTGTATATATAACCGAATATATATACATATATATATACTGGTATCCTTGTGGCTGTTTATTTATGGGATCTTAATGAATGGATAGGATTGGCTGGCCATGCAGGCGACGTATTGCTTTGGTGCTGGCTAATAGGTGGCGCCACTGGTCTCGTGCGATAGACGGTTGACCGACCCCCAGGCGGCGATCTGCTCAGTCGACGAAAGGGTGACAGAAGGGCCGATAAAAAAGACGGGTCTTTTATATTCTGTAGACTGTGTGCGAAAAAAATAGATCGCTGGCTGTCTCTCCTTCTGTGTATGTGTGTATGTGTGTATATGTGTGCGTGTGTGTGTGTATATATGTGTACGTATGTATGAGTATGTTTGTGGGTTGTGATCCGGCGCCTTTCTTTTCTTCTTCCTCTGTCTGTCTGTCTGCCTGCCTGTTTGTCTGTCTGTCTTTATGTTCTCTCTTTCTCCGTCTCTGTCTTCTTTCTGTTTTTCTCCACGAGTAATCTGTCACTTTCTCCCTGCTTCTCTTTCAAATAAGGGCGCTGCTCGCAGCACCGGCTGGGCTTTCAGAGGTTTAGAGGGTTTTATTTAGCTCACATTTGCCACGGAGGCCCGAATAAGTGCGAATTTGATTCGATTGAACTGGGAAATTCATCATCATCATCATCATCATCATCGTCATCATCGTCATCATCGTCATCATCGTCATCATCGTCATCATCGTCATCATCGTCATCATCGTCATCATCGTCATCATCGTCATCATCGTCATCATCGTCATCATCGTCATCATCGTCATCATCGTCATCATCGTCATCATCGTCATCATCGTCATCATCGTCATCATCGTCATCATCGTCATCATCATCATCATCATGGTGCTCCTCCTCCTCTCATCTTCGTCATCATCCTAGTTGTAGTCGTCGTTGTTCTTATCTACACCAGCATTATCGCCATCAGCATTATCTTTATAACCGGCGTTATAATAACAAAGAATAACAAACATATGATAAGAATAATAATAATGATTATTATTATTACTACTACCGCTGCTACCACAACAACTACTACTACTATTATTACTACTACTCCTACTATTTACCACAGTCATCGTCATCATACGCGGCTAATTCTTGAACGAGCAAGATTTCTAGATAAGTCTACCTATGACATTTATTATTACAAGTGTGCTTGGTATGGGCCGTCGTCCTGGAATCTGGACCTAAAGTTATTACAGGCCTGCAGACAGACAGACAGACGAACAGACGGACAGACGGACAGACAGACAGAAAGACAGACCTCTTTAGTTCCCTCACATTACAGATGGCAGCACATATGAAACGGTGCCTCCACAATCAGACCCAACCAATTACTCCCGTCACGCAAACGTCAGTTCTGACAGACGTTTATTATACCAGATTTATCGACGCCTTGTTAGCTTATTATTTTCATCCTGTATATTCATATACGCAGACAGATTTATGTACACATGCGTAAACAAATATATGTATATACGCACGCATATACTACAGATATACCATACCATACCTTACCTTACAAAACTTATTTTATCTTACCAGACGATGCTTGATCGTATACTTGAGTAGGGAACCAGCGTCGCGGCGTCTGCGCTTTATTTCTCAATTCTATATTTTCTAACTTTTCGACGTCTTTTCTGATTTTTTAATTTTTCTTTCTTACCGGATTTATGCTCTGTCTTTGGTGAGTTCGTTCCTATTTGTTTCAACATTTAATCAACTTAAGATTCGCCTAATTTTTGTCCTTTTTGCACTCGTTCGCCTGCGTCTTTACCTTCCGCCATTTTAGCTTCATCAAACTGCCACGTCATCTTAGATCACATAATGTACAGTTCAATCATTCTTCTTATTTTTGGTCTACGTTTCATGATCGCCTTCCATATTAGTTGCCAACCCTTCCACACCCGCTTGCCCTACATTGTTCCTACAGCCAAACATTCTTACTGCGCCCAATTTGGCACAACGACTATGCAGTATGGGCGTATGTGTTTTATTCCTTTATCGTTCTTCCTAACTTCATCTCTCAGGCGACCACCACAGCACCTCACCCGCCATACCATCTTCAACATACTAATCCTGCTTTCCGGGGACATCCACCCAAATCCTGGCCCACTGGATTTTTATTCATGTTCTCCTCCCTCACCTCCTACCTATCCTCCTCCTTCCAGAATTTCTTCCTCCAACTTCCTCGACAATGCTCAAAATACTGACAACAGCCGCTTCTTACTTTGCACGCTAAATATCCGATCATTACTACATCCTGCACATTCACAAGAAATCAGTGATATAGCCCTCTCTTCTCACCCGCCTGACATATTTGCCTTATCTGAAACCTGGTTTAATTTAAACACCACTCTTGCTCAGTATGAAGACTGTATTCCTCCTGGCTACCATCTTTACAGTACACCTCGTCCCTGCAAACCATCTAGCCCTTCTCATAAAAATCCAACTGGAGGTGGTATTGCCTTTCTCACCCGAGAACCTGCCACAGTTTTAGACTCACCTGGTTACTGTTTCCACTCTTTTGAATGTGCATCAGTTACGCTTAAACTTCCTCACACAAATCTGACTATCTTTAATGTATATCGCCCTCCATCCTCCTCTTCATATTCAAGTCCTCCATCGGTCTTCCTGAAAGAATTTACCACCCTCCTCTCTACTGCCGCCACTACACCTCATGAATTTCTGATTACAGGTGACTTCAATATACATGTCGATAACCCCTCTGACACATTTGCTTCTGAATTCCTCACCCTATTGTCCTCAACTAATCTGGTTCAACATGTCAAATTCCCCACCCACATTCACAATCACACACTTGACCTTATTATCACATCATCATTCTCCACTCTATCACCTGATATATCTTTCTCTTTTGACACGCCATCTGATCATTACCCCATCTTTACATATCTTAACATTCTTCCGACACCACGTCCTGATCCTGTCTTTCATTCTTTTCGTCGCATCAGTTCAATAAATATTGAAGCCTTCATACAAGATATTTCCTGTTCTGACCTCGTTTTAAATCCACCCTCCTCCCTGGATGACCTTCTCTCTTCCTATAACACCACTCTTTCCACTATCCTTGACAAGCATGCTCCTATTATTATCAAATCCAGTTCTCACTCTAACAATCCTTGGTTCAACTCCTATCTCCAGGCCTTCAAATCTTTCCGGCGACGCCTTGAGCGTGCCTACAAACGCACCAGGGATCCTGAACTTCTCTCTGCCCTTAAATCTGCCACAAATAAATACCATCGCCTTCTTACTGCAGCTAAACAGAGATTTTACTCCTCACTAGTTCGTGCTCGATCCTCTAGCCCTCGCCTTCTCTGGAAAACCATTAATCAACTCCTCCATCGGAACTCATCTAGCCCACTTCCAAATTCTCTTCCGTCTTCTTCAATAGCCGACTCGTTCTGTTCTTTCTTTTCGAACAAAATTAGTACCCTCCGTCTCTCTCTTCAATCTCTACTTTCCAAAACCTCCAACAATCCAGCTGCTGATGCTCCCTCTTCCACCTATGACAGCCCACCTTCCCCACCTCGATCCTCATTTTCTGCTTTTCAACCTACATCAGAGACCGAAATACTAAATCTGCTAAAATCTCTCCCAAACAAACAGTGTGAACTTGACCCTATACCTACCTCCTTATTGAAAGACTGTGCATCTGTCCTTGTTCCAATTATTACCAAAATAGTTAACCTCTCCCTCTCTACTGGAAATTTTCCCCTTCTTTTTAAACACTCTCTTGTTACCCCTCTTCTCAAGAAATCATCTCTCGACAAGGAAATCCTTTCTAACTACCGGCCTGTTTCTAACCTGACTTTCATCTCCAAATTAACTGAACGGATTGTCCTCTCTCGAATCAATAACTATTTAGCTTCTAACTCACTCATTAACCCACACCAGTCTGGTTTTACTAAACGCCACTCAACCGAAACTCTGCTGACATCTCTCTACAACAAGCTTGTTTCTGCCATTTCTCATCAACAGGTTACTTGCCTCTGTCTCCTTGATATCTCTGCAGCCTTCGACACCATAGATCACAATATCTTACTCCACCGACTTTCAACCTGGTTTGGTTTTGCTGACACTGCTCTCCTATGGATACAGTCTTATCTCTCCTCCCGCTCTTTCTCTGTTAAAACTTCGGAAGCCTCTTCTAAGTCATGCCCTCTCACTTGCGGAGTTCCACAAGGCTCCGTTCTTGGACCTCTTCTGTTTATCCTCTACACTACCCCACTCAGTTCACTCATTAAAGCATCCTCCGTTGACCATCACCTCTATGCTGATGACACCCAACTATTCATCTCTTTCTCTCCAAATTGTTTCAATGAATCTACAGATCATATTCTTTGTGTGGTTAAACAAATCTCCTCTTGGATGACATCTAATCTCTTATGCCTGAACCCATCTAAAACTGAATTCATACTTATCGGCCTACGTGACCAGCTCAAGAAAATTCCTGACCCCTCTATCTCCCTCAGCCTGGACTCTGCCTCCACCCACACCTTTAATACTAACTCTTCTGTCCGTAATTTAGGTGTTATTTTCGACCAGAACCTTACTTTTTCTGATCATATCACCCATCTTTCCCGCTCTTGCTTTATGCATATCCGCGACCTTCGCAGAATCCGTCCTATGCTTGACTTCAAAACCGCATCTATCATTGCCACATCCATAGTCCATGCAAAACTTGACTACTGCAATTCACTTTTCCTCAATATTGACACAACCCAGATAAATCGCCTACAAGCTATCCAGAATGCTCTCGCACGTGCTGTCACCAAAACCCCCAAACACCATCACATCACCCCTGTTCTCAAATCACTGCACTGGCTTAAAATACCAGAACGAATAGAGTACAAAGTCTTATCCCTCACCTACAACACACTTCAATCCTCCCAACCCTCCTATCTTCGTCAATTATTTACTATCCAACCACTCCGTTCAACCCGCTCCTCATCTGTCCTAACACTTCTTCGCCCTCCCGTCACCTCATCCTTAAAATTTGGAAATCGCTCGATAGCCATAGCTGCCCCACCCCTTTGGAATAAACTCCCGCCAGAATTGCGACAGTTGTCTGGTCAATCATACGAACTCACCAACATTTCACCTCTTTCAGTTTCTGCGCAGGTCTTTCACTCAAGACTGAAAACACTTCTTTTCCAGAAATCTTATCCTGATTCTTCCTCTTCCTCTTATCTCTCTTCTCGCTTCAATTTCAAACATCATCCACCGTAGCCGTCCGACTGTCTGAGTGCCTGACTCCTGGATCTTGACCCTTTTGCCTATCGATTTTGTTTTGACTGAGCGCCTGTGAATAAGCTGGTTCCCGCAACTTAGCTTTCGTTGAGCGCTGTAGAAATCTCGAGATTACGATTACGATTACGATTACCATACCATTCCTTATAAATACAAATATATACATGCAGAGGCTATGTGTGTGAGCGCGATTTTTACGATAACGATTCAGTATTTATAAACGCGCGTTTGTATTTGAAATTTCCATGACGTCATATCGATGAGTCATCGTGTTGTTGACACGTTTGTGATTAGCTGGCGGCGATCCTGCTTGCCGGCAGGCTAAAGTCAGCGGCTGTTTTAATATCCACGATTGTGCAATAGCGAAAACACTTGAAAACACACACGATTGCGCAATAGCGGGAGGCATGTCTATAGACTTGGCGAAAAACAGCCTCTATAAAGCGATTACGGATGCATTATTAAACCAGCGCGAAGAAGTTTTTCCCCGGCATGCAGTCTATCGTGTGCTAAGCTTAAAGTTTGAGTTGCAAATGTCGTTGATAGATTCGTGCATTTTGAAACTGTTACTAATCAAGTATTGTTGTGATTGAACTATTCGTGATTGAACTATTCGTTTATTTAATATATAATCAAAAATCAAATCAGAACAGTCGACAGTTCGAAGCCCCATCGTTGAAAACTTCGAAAGATCGTCGAAATATATCAGGTGACCAGCGCGGTGGGATTCGTATATCCCCGAGTCACGAAGAGACTGTAAACGAAGACTCCAGGAAGAATCCGACGCTGCTGGACGATTTCAGCCAACGACGCAAGCGTAGAAATCGATAGACTGAGGTTCGAAATTCGACAAGCAACTACAGTGACCTGTGAGGACCAACCTTTCCAGAACACAAGTTCTTTGGAAGATCCTTATCGGGGCCAAGCAGGACGTTCGCGGTAGAAGTCAACGTCGACTGGGAGCAGGAGAAGAGAAGATCCGTGCGGAAGAAAAGATAGGTGAAAATATTTCAACTGAATTGTTATTTTTGCGTATGGTGTAAAAATGATTTTGCTTACGCTGGAAAAGTTGACGCGATGATATACGTGCCCCGCCCGTGTCGTGGAAAATTTCACGGCGCGCTTGCAAGCTAATGACGAACAAGTCAACAACCCGATGACTCATTGGCATGGCGTCACAGAAACCTCCATAAAAACGTGCTTAAATTATGCTGAATCATCGTCGAAAAAATATGCTTGCAACTGCTATCCATTAAACATTATACTGATACGTATATACGTATATATAATTATATATCAACAATTTGCTTAAGAAGTGCCTAATACACGTAAATGATATATAAGTGCATATTTATGTAAATATTTATATAGCGTGTTTGAAAACGACAATGATTGCAACAAGTGCAAACGTATTATGCATGTAACAGGTGGCTGCATGTAGATGAGTCTATATTTGGCGATTATAAATATATAATCATATGCATGTACAGTATGTATGCATGTATATATGTATTTATGTGTATTCGTTGTTGTGTATACAAGTTATTGGTGGTGTTTGAGAATTAGGACTGAATTCTGAATAAGACTTCGTTCGGATTATGTGTATTTTAATAACTGGCAAGTGTTGAGTGAATATTTAATTATATTTTCTTCAGTAAATTTATTTATATATGCATGCGTGCGTTTATCGTAATAATATTTATGTGTTATTAAGTGCGTTTTTGCGTTGTGCGCTTATAAGAAACGTTGTTACGCTTATAACCTTGCACTCATGCACACTGTGGAACTCCGATTGTGAAAATAACAATAATTTACCGTGTATCCGGTCCAGTGCATTGCCCGCCATAGCTTACACGTTAATGTGAATTAGTTTTGAAGTACGCTACTGTGGAAATGAGAGTAAGTTACTGGAGTCTTGTGGCACGTGTATGGCTGGGTTCAAAGGTCATTTGAGAGTTATTTTAGGTTGTGTTTTTTTGGTTCTTCTGGAATCAGAAGGCATTCCTATTGCAATAGATCTAATGCAATGCCCCATTCAGTTACGGACACATATCCCGTGTTCATCAACAGCCGACGACATGCAGCTGAGCTTCAGCTGTTAGCCATCGGATTCACCAGCCTGTGCTTACGTTAGATTCTCACTGGTACTTCCGTGACGGAAGTACCAGTGATGATCGCATCAAATCGGCTCTGACTGAACCCGGCCAAATCGAAATTCCTCTAGATCGGAACTCGACAAGCGGGGGCTAAGATCGCCAAAAAGAGCTCCTCACATCGTAACAGCATTTGGCCTAGCAGTGCCTGGCCCGTGACCTGGTAGTCCTTTTGACTATCTGGCTGACCCTGTGAACTCGCTGTGCAGGTCATACTTCTACCAGTTGCGTTAGATTCATTCAGGACAGTGTAACCTGTCGTTCAGCGCTGCAACGCTCTATTCCTTTGTTCTGACTCACCTGGACTGTTGTAATTCCATCCTCGCATGCTTGCTGAAATTCAGATTACGTCAGCTTCAGTCCGTCCTGAACTGTGCCTTCCGAACAATGGCTAATCTGTCGAAATTCTGTCATATATCAGACTATATGAGAGATATGCTTCATTGGGTTCTTGTCAAGGAAAGAATCAAGTTCAGGATCTCCTTCCTCGGCCTTGCCTATGTAGTCGGTCGGTTCCGCCTAAGCATTCGTTCGGGAGCTGTTCGTGCCGGTTTCAAACTCAGCAGGCGCATCAATCGCTTCATTCCTCTGCCCGTGGAGAAGTTCTAGTGCCTTGCTGCCGCATACAACACGAGAACGCCGGGCAATCTCGCGCATCGGTCCATCCCTTTGGGCTCGTCTTCCTCTAAACATCCGTACTGTTCCCTCCATAGCTCTGCTCAAGCCATATTTTCATCTCATGTTAAGACACGCCTCTTCATGTTCCATAGACAGCCATGTTTGCAGTGCTTTTGAGAGGTCCTTACAAAGCCCATATACAAGAATACATACATACATACATACATACATACATACATACATACATACATACATACATACATACATACGTACGTACGTACGTACGTACGTACGTACGTACATACGTACATACATGCATTGGGATTTCTGGCCTACTCGGTAGCTAGTTCAAGGCTTGGGTCAACGTTGTCCAACATTGTCCCAACACATGAGTGCTGACTGTTATTGCAGTGCGAATGACAATGTTGACGATGACAACGACGATGATGATGATGGTCATGCTAAAACTGTTTCCTGTGTTAAATGACGACAGTTTTTAAATTAGTATGTAGCGTAACATTTATATGGCGCCTCTTAAGAACCCCACAAAGGCGAAGTTATCTAGTTGCACTCTATATACATAACACTCACGTGGCCTGGCACAATGAGGCACACGGCGGTCTTTCAGGAAGCGCATTTGGTCTGCAATTTAGCGACTGGAGTTCGCACTGGCTGACCCGGACTCCGCCTGGCGACCCTGGACACTTGCCTCGCCCATGAAACCGGTTTTGGCGGGGATTTCCCGAAGACATTGCGATGTAAAACACTGCTATGACAAGACTGCGGTAGGACTTGAGGGAGACAAACTGGAAAACTAAAGCGATGAAGTTGCACGGAGTGTGTCAAAGTGCCGTCTAAAGGTCCTGAAGGCTTTCGGAATACGAATGTAGTTTTCGGTCCTCATAGGTATCGATGATAGCTAAAAAGATCGTCAAAATGTTTGTCGACCAATGCTTCGACCATTTTAAAATTTGCCCTCCCTTTCTCAAATCCCTAATCCGCTACCGCCAGTGGAAGTATGTAAGATTGTTTGCTTAGCGCGTTTTGAGAACCACTAGCGCGGTAAGGTAAGGTCGACCTCAACGACTCTGGCAGCCATAAGTTAAAGACTGGATACTACCCTGCCTGACCTTATCTTACCTTAACTTACTGTTCAAATCTTTATCCAGGGTTCCGCAAAGCAAATGTAATTGTATCATGATTTCTAAAGCAGAATTGAAATACCCGCTCTTACCATTCAACCAAATCCTTTGCGCGCATATCTAACCAACATCCGGGAAATTCGTCTGCAGCGAGCAGGCGCACGAGGCTGCGCAGTGCAAGAGGCGCATGCGCACGGTGCAAAATCATCTTTTGCATGATCGCCACGTTTAAAAGCTGCACGGGGCGTGGGTGTACCTGTGAAACCGTGACATGCGCTCGTGAAACCGCGAGCGGAAGTCGAGAAATGCATTCGTTGTAGGGTCCATGGCGTCCAGGCGATTTGCTGGTCGATCGCGGTTAAATACCAAGTTATACGCAACATAATTTTAATTTAAGTCGGCGCGCCTGCGTTCCGCGCGGTGCGTTTCCATTTGGCGGGGACTTCTAGCATATGTGCTCTTAAGGGTAATTTCTGTTCTCGGCAAAGCTAATGTGGCCACAGGCCACTAAGGTCACGTTTCCCGCGTGTCTCGTTGCAAAGCAATTTCTGCTAATTTTAGACACCTTTTAAAAAGTAGTCTAGGGTACTTCAGCGTGTCTAACGTGCAGACGATAGGTTTTAAAGATAAGATGATCTAACCGGAAGTAAGGTAAGGTCGACGTCAGCGGCCCTGGTAGTCGTTAATGAATGCTACAAGATGTCGTTAATGAATGCTACGTGTAGACGAAAATATATAGGCCTATAGATAGCAGTCATATTGTGATCGTCCGGCCACAAGACTTTAAACGTAGAATTCAACTAATAATTTTATCTAAATAATATCCGAATTGCATAATACTTTTATATTTTAATTGTTCAGTTTGTTTTAGTGTATTTAAAATACTTTAGAGATTTATTTTATTAATTCAATTTAATAATTAAGTTCTTCGGTCTAACACTTCTTCCCGCCGTACAATAATTATTGCCCCTAGGATGCCGTTTGATCGGAAGACTAGTAGCGTCGGTCAAGGCACACCGTAAGATGCACACAGAGCGAGGCAGTTGAATAAAGCCTGTCGTGCCATGCGCTGCTCTAGATGTGAGTTGGCAGTATACTCCAGTTGATGTATACGAACTGAGGCAACTCTCTAACTGAAAGTCAGACGATGTAGTGTTTTGGTTTGAAATTCTGCTGATTAAATAGGCTTTTAGAAACGCTTTCACTTTAATTTAACTTTCCTAAATTAAAAAGTAGGCCTATTCGTTTGCAGTTTAGTGCTTTGTAAAGGAAATATCAAAACTTTCATCTTAAATTATTAATACTTGCAATTCATAAAATAATTTTGCCAGCCTCTTATTCTCTCGCCATTGTAGCTCATTAGTTCAAAGTATCTGCTTTTTTATTCTACAAGTCCGTTGTGTACAGTGAGCCCCTCCTTTTCTATTAGCTTACTTCTAATATAGGTCCACAACTAACTTAAACCTAGTAGCCTCTAATTGCGTTGTGCTTATGAATCGGTCTATAAGCTGAAGGTTTCTTGTGTTCAGACTATATAATTCGGTAACGTTGATAGGCCTGCGTCTGTTCAGTTGCATGTTAACCGTTATGAATGCGCACGCAGTTTGAGCATGGTGTTTGATTCGGCCATGTCATTTTCGAACCATGTTCAGGCCATATGCAGATCACATCAATGTCACATACAGGAATATTCGTAGAATCAGATCTCTTTTGCCTCAAGCTGTCTTAATTTAACTTAATTCAACTCGCTTATGCATTGGTTTCCAGTAGACTTGACTACTGTAACTCATTTCTCATTGGTATCACTAAGGGAGATTTGCACAAACAAAAAAATGGTTCAAAGCTCTCTTGTTAGAGCCGTAATAATGACCCATAAATGACAGCATATTAAGCCAATATTAAGCCTACATTCACTGCAATGGGTGCAAAACTGAGCATAGAATCCTTCCGAAAATGTCTCATAGATTAAAAAGCAGGCCTACTACGTTAAATCACTTGACCTATCTATGTTCCATGCTCACCCCTCATACTATTTGATGTTGCATTTGATCAATAGACACTGTGACCCTTGCTGTGCTCCGTACCCGAACAGTGTTGGACCCTCGGGCCTTCTCGGTATACTATAGCTGGTCCAAGGCTTGGAATTCACTGCCCTGTTCTGTTCGCTCAGTCAATTCTTTGATGTCATTCAGGTCTAACCTAAAGTTTCGTGTCTTTCAACTTGTTCACCAACCGTAGCTTGGCTTCAGGTTTCTCAGATCTGTTTAAATTCAGTCTGGCTTCTCCGACGGATTATAGATTTTGATTGCGATTTCACTTGAAACGACCATCGATCGATCACTTGGGCATAATGACAGTCTTTTTATTAGAGTAGATTAGATTAGGATCGTTTGGTCAGAGATATAGAGTGCAGTCATGTGTTGGGCGAACACGGTGTATACAAATTAAGTCAGAGTTTGGACCTGTTACGAAATATATATTTTTTAATGAGAGGATGTCCACGAAAAAGACTCATCAGTGCACTTCCGAGTCGGAGCCAAAACATTTACTGTCTTGTTCTGGGCTGGGTTTTTTTTGTCTGCTGATCGGAAAGGATTCGCGCCCTTTCTGGCGGTAGTTCCAGAGTTACGAGATGTAGAATGGCCGTGAAGAGAAAGCCCTAGCAAAAAGGCACATAAAATGGAACAACTGATACCGGTAAGGAAACGAACTCTGTTCTGAGAAAAGATCATCAGGACGTTACCATCCACAACCCCGGAAGAAGCAGAGTCGGATCCTGAGACAACGTTGCCTCACTCAAGTAAGCCGCCAATCCTGATTCCTCTTTGGAGATAGGGAACGAACACCATGGTATGGTATGGAGAGAGATGGTACGGAACGGCCTTTTTTCGTCGAAAGTAGAAGGGGCAGTGGAGTGGGTGGCTCTGATGAGATGGGTCTGCGTTTTTAGGCTGTGGCGAAGAACCAGCTTCCGGCGTCGTTGACTAATTTCCGACGGACTTGCGGGAGAATTCCAGCGACCGACCGACAACGAGGAGAATCTCTGTCTGGCAAAGAAGAGGCTGCAGCAGATAACTCTCTTGTCTCCCAGCTTCAGTGTCTAGCGGTGTGTCTGCACATGTGTCTGTCTGTGTCTTTCTGTATGCCTTTCTGTGTGTGAGACTGTCTATATGTCTGTCTATCTGTCTATCTGTGTGTATGTCTGTCTGTTTATATGATGATGATGATGATGATGATGATGATGATGATGATGATGATGATGATGATGATGATGCGTTCTCTGCCCGAAGGCATGTCCATTGGCTCATCCCGGGGATGAGATGAGTGAGGTGGTTTCCCGTTGCCTTTCTCACAGACAACTGTGGGTAAGCAACTTGTCCAAGGTCGCTATGCAGTGGCTTGAGGCAGATTCGAACCCGCGACCCTCCGGTTACGAGGCACTGACCATACCACTACACCACCAGGTCCCATTCTGTTTATATAAATTTGCTTATTTAAAGCCTATCAGTCCCCCACATATGTAGGAAATGATTACTCTTCTGTCTGTCTGTCTGTCTGTCTGTCTGTCTGTTATGTCTATCTGTCTGTCTGTCTGTCTGTCTGGCTGTCGGTTTGTCTGTCTGTCTGTCTGTCTGTCTGTCTGTCTGTCTGTCTGTCTGTCTGTCTGTCTGTCTGTCTGTTACAGATAGACACATAGATACGCATTTCTTGACTTCTATATTTCTATGTGTATATATATATATGCATATTTGAAGCCTCATTTGTCTGTCTGTTTGTATGTCTGTCTGTCTGTTTTTATGTCTGTCTGTATGCTTATAGACACACACACACACACACACACACACACACACACACACACATATCAAATTATAGAGTCACGTATACATGCATCTGTTAGTATGTAGTATCTAATATGCGCATAAGGCAATAAGTAAGTGGAAGGATAAGAAACCATCGCATTCTCTCATCCTGAAGCGCTCAACAAAGTCATTAGCGCATGTTGTGTATGTGTTTGGATACATGTGTGTGTGTGTCTGTGTGCGTGTGTGTTGCATATAGTCATGCTGTCATGCATGTGAGTAAGGCTGTTGTTACTCACACTGAATAAACTGCAAGCATATGGCGTGAGCAACGCCCAGCGGGAAACTTTTTTCACGGAACTATTTGCTGGCGCGGACGTATACGCACAGTCGATTACCGTCTAAGAAATGTCCGATCACAGCAGAAGCTAACGGTGTGGCCACAGAATGCTAATCATCGGCGCAGGTCATCTCGTTATCAAAAACATCCGTTGCACTGTATAGGCCTAATGGTAATAAAATTATAATATACAGAAACTAATCCAGAGTTGGAAGGATCACTTGGCTGAGGCGCAGACACGACGGCAGCAGTCCAAAGACAGAACATCGTTTTAGCTTGCAACGTATACCACTGGACAGTATCTCTATAGGGAGGTTCGTCCTAAGTATCCGAACGCAGGCCAAAACGAATGCACGATGCACGATGAAGCGCTTTTGTGATGTACTTTAAAGGCGTTATATTAAGTGTTCTGATACATACATACATACATACATACATACATACATACATACATACATACATACATACATACATACATACATACATACATACATACATACATACATACATGCATGCATGCATTTGTGAAATCCGCCACCAGACAATTAACTTCCACGAATTGAGCTGCGTATGTATATATATATATATATATTGCTTGATGGTAAAAATATATACTAGTGAACAATATTTCATCTTGTTTTGTTAAGTGTAAAAGGCGCATGATAAAATGGCGATATTTCTGGATAGCGCGAAATAGGATGTGCACATGTTATATATGTTATATACATTATGATGATGATGTATACGGTATGCTATATATGCATATATGTTGTAGGGCTGTAGGGGTGTGGATGTAGGCTTCTACGGCAAAACGGATAACCAAATGGATATATATATATATATTATATTATATATATATATATATATATATATATATATATATATATATATATATATATATATATATATATATATATATATATATATATATATAGGCCTATATATGCAGTGCATGAAAGTGTAATGGTTTTCGGTTGCTGGGAGTTGAGCGCGTGCTATAAGTCGATTGCAAAGCTGCGCGATAGTGAAAGGAGAGTTGTGTAGAGTTGAATGAGGTGAATTTCAGACTTAATTAAATGTAGTTGAAGCACCGAATGCTCTAGAGAAATCTGCTGAATATTTTCTCGGACCGAATGTTATCGACGGAATGCGAAAATGATTTAGTAGCGTATACACGGATCGAATTGTTTCATGTAGGCTTATAGGCCTACGCTATAGAGATCTTAGACGCCACAAAATACTCAGCGGTGTCTATTGACATGTGATTCAGAAAAAGGTATTACCGTTTTCAATTTCTTAAAGTGGTATAATAAATTGTCTCGGCATGCGTTATTGCTTTTCGGAAGAGAGACATTACCTTCTTCTGTTTATGTTCACTGTTAGAAATTTTGCCGTTTTTTTACACTGGCAGCAACATACATGGAAAATGACAGTAAGAAAAACGGCGAATCCTAGTTTAGAACTCGGTATCTTTGCGCATAGAGTTCGAAATTTTTAAGTAAAACATGAACATAATTAATCTGTTTTAATTATTGGCCTCCAATTATGAGCACTGGGTTTTGTTAAAACACACATTTACTTAGTTACCTATAATAAATTCCAATTTAAACAAATTTTCATAGTCGAGAGACCATAGAATTCATGAATATTAATAAGGCTTATGGTCGAGGCATAGTCAGTCTATATTGAACTATTTCTAAGCCATTGCAAGCAAATACGTAAAAGAATAAAACCTTAAGAGATAAAAACCACATTGTGTATGACTTTGCAAACTAAGAGAAAAGTTTCAAACTGGATTCTTTGTTCTATAGGAAGCCAGTGCAATGATTTCATTATTGGGGTAAAAAGTTAAGTATCCCATATTCTTCAAATGCGACGCAGAGGAGGCGCTCATTTCCTTTTCTTTAGGCCGTTGATGCGGCAGTGGACGAATCCCAAGGTCCTCGACAGGGGCCTAGTGCATAGTAAGACCTCTCGTTCACTTCCCAGCTTACTCTTTTACCATATTATACCGATTGGTGAAAGAGGCACGGTGTGCTCAAACACAAACTATCCCACCAGTATTGGGGTAATATGTTAGGATTTGTGTTTTCGTTATATGTTTGGTCAAGGAGTTCTGAAGCATTTGTAATTTGTGTAAATTGTAAATGTGCACGTTTTCCTATGGCGACCGCGTGGCCTCGACCTTGCTCATTTTTCAATGAATTGATCGGATGAGATCATTGATCATCGATACCCGTTTGAATGGTAACACGCCATTTAAGGCCCTCGTGTACGGACCGTAGATTTGCCTTGTTTGATGACGTCTTTTAAAATTGGGATGAAGCTAAGATCTTATGTAGAACTTTTATAGCGCTCTATAACGTGAAGCAAATCAGTTCGCAACAATCAAAAACTTCTATAACGCCAGTGTATTTATGGCCATCATCATCACCAGCATCGTCGTCGTCGTCATCGTCATCATCATCATCATCATCATCATCATCATCATCATCATCATCATCATTCATGCACACTGCAATGTCTACACAAAGAGTAATCACCCAGACACTTTCATTACAACTCAAACTACTTGTCTATGCATCATATAACTTTTAGGTTAGATACCGTAAACCCATGAGCGCATAGGCCTATATTTTACGGCTGATTTTCATAGTTTACGAAAAATTACCGTTTAAATTTTTTACGGTAATTGACATTCAAAAAATACAGTGAAATACCTTCAAATGAGTGCAGTTTCTTACAGTGTGCGTGTATATTGTCTGCGTTTCTGAAAGACGTAATTCATAATGACATGTTGTCTTCGGTTTCCTGGGAAGAGCTATTACCACCTTCCTTTACTTAGGCCTAATGGTTTATTGCCTGCTTTTCAGAAAGAAAGATATTACCTCTTTCTCTTTTCTAATGATTTATTGTCTGCTTTTAGCAAAGAAGCATTACCTTTTTCCTTTCTTAACGGCTTATTGTCGCGTTTTCAGGAAGAGGTATTAACTTATCCAATAGGGTATTTTTTGCTTTTCAGAAAAGTGATCTATCCGCCTCTGTTTATTTGGACCATGTCACTCGGCGTCGATTACCTGAGTAATTAATCGGATGAGTTTGTCGACCCTGTCTACTCGACTACACCGAACGCTCACCGCGGAAGGTGATTCACGCAGAAAGTGATTCATAATGGTAACGACTTTCCTGTACTTGGAGGCTATACAAATATTCCAAACTGGTGAACACAACTACTTTTCTACACCGCAGGACATAACTGTGATTCAAAACTCGTGAAACTGACTACTTCTCTGTATCACACGTCACAACGGCGATTCCAGACTTTTCGCGGAAGCAGAACGATCGGATAGAAGGATGTTGTCGGATACTGATACCGATGAGCCTTGGTTCGCTCTGAGCAAGGACAATTATCAAACGATACTCAATCGAGCTCTGTCGGAGATGGAAGAACCGCCCGTCCTGCCTCCTTCGATGGTCCTTTCCAACTGTAGCGAGCTCATCAAACTTCTCAACCAGGATGATGGACTCGGATTGGGCAGCGGCGGCGGCGGAGAGCTGAATGCGGCGGCGACCTCCAGAAGGGGCAGAAGTGCAGCGATCGATAACAAAAGACAGCTGGATCGGACAGAAAAATCTTCTGCGGTCGTGGTTGCTGAAAAGATTCCCCGTAGATCTGCCGAGATCGATACTACTCGATCGAACAACAGAACTAATTATCAGGAAACGGCTAAAGGAGTATGGAAGTACTCGTCAGTCGGATGTCCAAATCGATTGGCACCGGGAAAAGCGAACGCGGGAATCGATTGCTCCCGTAATATTGCGAAACACAAGCCTATCACACGAAGGGCGAACACCGAAATCATCCCAGCCCTTCCACGGGGACTTGGCGTCAAGTTGGAAATGGCTCAAAATACTACTGAGTCTCGAACGCTGAATCTATCGCTCAACCAACGGAACTGCAAGACATCGTCTTCTCAGAACACCAATAGCAGATATCCTCTGCGAATACCGAAAGCTTTCAATCTCCGTCCCCATGACAACGGCGGAAAGCCTTTTTCCGCAAGCGCTACGAAACGTTACGCTACGAGAAGTGGCGTAACCGAGAGGACCGTTTTGAACGATTTGCTCACCGTTGAAACTAAATCCATTCCAAAGATCGATCTCAAAACACCGACGCTCGTTCCATGTGTCAGTTTGGAAAGGAAAGTTTGGAGTTCTTCGAGTCTTGCCTTCGGTAAGTCGGAACCAGTCGAGGGTGCGACCTTGAAGGTGGAAAGCGCGTATCCAGTCAAGGAACAACTCTTGCTAGACGATTCCTCAACTCTCGGCACAAGGCGACTCGATAATACCCGAAAGTTTGATCCCATTTGTTTTCCCGATGCCTCAAGAGTCCGCAATGTTACGGAACTGGAGATATTTCCAGACAGCTGGCCTGGCGAAAACTCAGTGTCGGCTGAATTTCCCCTCTTTACCGATGCCTTGGCTGAAGAATCGGATATCAGGCCACGCTCGTTCGATAAGCAGGAGGAGGTGTATATCCAGTTGCGGCCTATGTTTTCCACCGTAACGGGAGATTCCGAGCTACACAGCCGAAGAGGCAACGATCAACCAAGGTCCGGTTGGAAGCAAGACTCGGAAGTAGCCGAAACTCCGTCACCCTGGCCCTCCAGAAACCCAGGATTCGAGGCAAGTTGTCTCGAGCGGAACGAACATCAGAGAAATCCTATCAGCCAGGCGACCAAGTCCCAATGTGACGAAGACGAGAGACCGCCAGGTTTCGCGAAAACGTTGCAGCTTGGAACTTGTTTCGGTGAAGAGCCGAAACCGTTCTTTGCGGGACCCAACCAGGAAACTGCAGCCGATAAAACGGACCGAAACTACGTTTCGTCGAAACGCGTGCAACAACTTTGGGCCGTCGTCGACAAGACGGTAGTCAGCAGCATGATGGAGAAGATCCTGGAAAGGGAAACGAACAATATTTCGGCAAACGACCTTAGAGGTAAAACCACGAAACGAAATTCGGCTCCCTCGGAACTTGCAGCGCTTCTATCTTCCGATTCTAGTGAAGAATCAGTCAAAAATTCTACAGATTTCCCTAACGAATTGGAACGTAGCCACCAATATCTGAACAAACGACAGACATTGATTAACGACCGCGAACAATTGCGTGATCTTTTAAACGATGACATAATTGGTGACGTCATCGTACATGGCTTCTCCATCCCTGATCGCTGCCAAATAAGTCGCAGCGATGACGTCAAAAGCAAAGACGCTGTCCTTTGTGACGTCAGCACGTACGAAGCGGCCCTGGACGATTTAAAACAGCGCGGCGGCGCCTCAGCCAATGCCGAAGCTCGTCGAGCGACAGTTGTCAAGGTCGAGCCCGACTTGGATGCCGGAAATAACGCCAAAGCCGCTTTGAATGACATCGTGGTCGACGTCGCAAAAGTCGACGTATCGCGGATGTCTTTTAAGTGGAAATCAAATATTCTCCTGCGCCTTAGAAAGGACCAGATATCGGCGAAAAAGTGGTATTCATCCGGAACTCTTTATACTTGAGCGCACGATTCTGAGAAAGTAGTCCTCACACTCTTAAGTGTTATTAAATGTATGTATGTATGTATGTATGTATGTATGTATGTATGTATGTATGTATGTATGTATGTATGTATGTATGTATGTATGTATGTATGTATGTATGCAAGTATGCATGTATTTATGCATGAATGTACCCGGGCATTTATATGGTGCCTTCTAACCCTTTCAAAGGCGCTCCTCGCTGGACTAACTGATGTTCAAATTCGGTTTGAGCAAATCGTTCGTCTGCAGGTGATGATGCGTTCGAGCATTATCGAACAAACTTCGATTAAGTGAACTTTAAAGCCCGCATCGATCGAGACATTGACCGCCTGTATGTAAGCCTACGTATGCACATAGATATTTATATATGATCTATTAGGAATCTCTCAAATTCTGTCCTTGCCAACCTTAAATGATGTCATAGGTCGATAAGAGAACACTTGCAAGTGTATTATGCTCGAATATCAAGAAAAATCTGCAAATTAGGAAACTGGACAGATGTTTTTTGCAACTCTGATGATGCAGTTGTTGTATTGTGCCTTCGGAACTAGAAGAAGATGCATTGTATTGTTTGAACTCTCACTAAGGCCCAGTCATAATACTGGGGACAGGATCACATGATTTGGGGTTCAATCTGTTGATATTTTCTCGTTATCTAGGTCTGAAGTTTTTGACATTCAATTAGTTTCCAAAATCAAAAGAACCACAGCTAACTAGTTCCGAATCGGGGAATTTTCATAGCCTCTCTCTGCATTTTGACCGTCTGCGCCTCAGCGTAACCTATTTTATTATACAAAAGGCTTATCTAAATTTTACTGTAATAAAGTCATGGCATAACTCAGTCCTCCAGCCCGTAGGGGTCAGTAAACGAGTACAGACGCAAGCTGGGAGGTTAAAAAGCCGTCCTATCACTGGATTGCTGTGGTCGTATTGGTGCCACAGCCGACCGCGGTATTAAGCTTTAGAGGACTTTCTGTAGAGGCATGTAAACAAGTATGTTATGTTTAACCCTTGTTGATGTAATTGTAATTCGCACATTTGTAAGCATACAACTCTTCTTCCAGAGAAACGCCTTAGAGGTGCATAGATTTATAACAATCCCCACAGTGAGGTTCATTTCCTAAGTCACCACAACCTACTCGAGGTCTCCAATCCCGTTACTACGAAAACTTCTATAGCGCCATTGCATTGAGCACGAGAAAGGTATTGTGTAGAATGTGTTAGTTGCCGCTTTGGGTTGTTATTTTTTGTTGTCGTTTTTCAATTTTTATTGTTTTGCTTGTGTATGTTTTTAGCACTTTAAAGTAAAAGATTCCACAACAAAGTTTTCTTGCAATCTTGCTAAAGTCGTGATGATAATGATAGTGATGGTGAAAGCGATGATAGTGATGATGACTAAGACGATAGTGATGATGACTGACGATGATGACGAAAACGGTGTTCTTGTGACAATCTTGTTATTGTTGTTGATGGTGATGTGGGATGGTGGATGATTACGTTGGTGATTTCTATGTTGTTATAAGTGTTGTTGTTGATGATGTTGACGATGATGACGACGACGAGGACGACCATGATGATAATTGCGATAAACTCATAACCAAGAAAAAGTGAAACCACAGGGATCACTTAGCATGAACAATTATTTGGATCGTAGTCACTGTGTCCTAAATCAAACACTTCTGTCGAATTAATCACAAATGGCCCTGACGAAGCCGGTGTTCTTGCTAGCATCATTATCAGATAATTTCAGTTAGCCCTTGAGTCATAATGGTGTCTGCTGGTTACAGCTACTGTTTTGAGGAACGCACTGTAGTGCACTGCGTACATTTGTAATGCTTTCTCCGGCGCCAAGTCCCTAATAATACTTCGATAATCAAATTTCCGCTGCAACCTCGTTTTTTGAACCCGTTTAACTTCTGCGAAGGTTGAACTAAGCATTGCGTTTGCGGGGTTTCAAAAAATCTGTACGCGTTCGTAGACAATTCACTGATGAAATATGTACGAAAAACTCGCCTTAAAACTATTCAATCTATGGCGAATAAACCATTATAATCATAATAATAGCTACTTAAAATTTCCATTAAAAGCATAGAGAGTAAAGTGAGGGTATCGATTTTACGGTACATCGAGTTAATGCATCGGTATATCAGTCGGCCTCTCGTAGGTCTTTGTAATTGCCTTTATGAAACTCAGTTTCCTTTATAAGCCACTGTAGTTAATGTGTAAGCTTAGGGCATGCTACCTACTGGGCTGCATTTACCCAGCGATAGCCTCGATTTTTCGGTACACCAAGTATGCATGTGCACATCCATCTGTTGCCTAAAATCCAGGCCTAAATGTATTTTACGCTATTCATAGTTTCCGGTAACGATTATTAACGGTTTTTCCTGCAGAAGGCTCCATGGAATTTTCTCTAAAAAGGCGATGCCTTCGATTTTACGGTGCACGGCGTACATACGCAGGACAATCTGTATGAACCGACGGTGAGCCAGTCGGCAGCTGTTGCGTAACAAATGTGGCGAATTTTTAGCGCTCTTTCTTGATTATGACCGCAGTGTACCTAGCTGACCTCGCCAGCGCATGGCCTAATCGCCGATTCAATCTTATCACGTCTGGACTCGTGCGATGCAATCGAGTTCAGAATAAGTCACTGATTGATGTAGCGCCAGAAGCCACGCGTCGTCTCTGAGACGTACTGGATAGCTCGCCTGCAAAAGGCAAAGGCGTCGATCCCTGTGGTACAGGGGACATGTCCCACCCGATGTCTAGGTTTAGGCAGGGCAAAAATGGTTTTCTTCTCTCGCGTATTGTTGTTTGTATTGCATTAATCGCTGGTTTTCTTAAGTAATTACCTTTCCAGTGTATGCTACTACTGCTACTGCTACTACTGCTACTACTGCTGCTACTGCTGCTACTGCTGCTACTGCTGCTGCTACTACTACTACTACTACCACTACCACTACTACTACTACTACTACTACTACTACTACTACTACTACTACTACTACTAATAATAATAATAATAATAAAAATAATAATGGGCTTCATAATGAATTTATTAGCACAGGAGGTGGGGCCATAAATGTAACAAAACAGTTAAATGAATTTTATAAGGTTCTCACTATCCTCGTCATGTGTCACCGCTATAAAAGTCAGTAGATTAGATTAGATATAAATAAGATTCATTGTCATCGGATACTGTCCACAAGTCGAAAGTCATCCTTAAGACTCTGACCTCTCGACAGGAAATAGAGGCGTTCGCTTAGATATGAGCAAATCGAGCGAGAATCGTAATTGTAATCGTAAACTTGAGATTTCTACAGCGCTCAACCGAAGCCAAGTCGCGGAAACCAGCTTAGTCACAGTGGCTCAGTCAAGACAAAATCAATAGACAAGAAGGGTTCGGTTGATCCAGGTCAAGATCCAAGAGTCAGGCAAGCAGGGAGTTCTGTGAAGCTCCGTGCATAGACATAGGCCAGTCAGTCAATCGAGCAGCGACGGTGGGAGTGTGCCGAGCAAAATGGCATCCCTTTACTTTTATCTCCGCGCATTTATTTTCCATCGTCAGGCTGACTTCGTCGATTTTCAAGAACAAAAACCGCGAGATGATGCACTCCGATGTCTCCACAAGCACCCGAACGTTGATACCGGAACAACGAAACGTCCGCCGGGCTACCACATAATGACGATCGGAGTTCAACGAGTTCGTAGGCATAAGCCGATTATGATTAAAGGCACTCCTAATGCAACTATTGTGAAGATAATTGCGGTCTAAAATTATACACATATATAATAAATCTTGGTCTTTGCGGATGTAATTTGTGCGTCTCCGAGTGCAAATCTGTTTGTTTATGGCGAGGGGGTAACCATAAACACGTAATACCAGTAGGCATAGGCATACTAAAATGTTGTAGTAATTGTAAATGTAATGTAATTGTAGGCCTACTGTAATTGCAATGCACGGAAAATCAACTAAACATTTTCAGAGCTACAGAAAGCTGCGTCATGAAGACAAACCGGATTCAATCAGACTGGATTGGTTGGACAAATTGATTGAGACCGACTCACCGAATGATAGGTTTATTGATTTATCTTCCACGTGTGATTTTTGATTTCGTACTAGTGGTACAATTACACAAAAAGGATGGGCACAGTTTGGTAAACAAAGCTATCTCCTTAGAATTGCAAGAGCCATAATAAAGGCCTTATCAGCATATTAAGCCAATAATACATTCATTGCACTGGCTGCCCATTGAGCAAAGAATTCATTTCAAAATCTGTCTTACAGTTCACAAGGTACTACATGTAAATCAGTCGACCTATCGACATCCCTTGCTCACCCCTCACACTAATAGACATTGCACTTGCACTTGATCAATGGACACTGACTGAGCACTGTGCCCTTACCCGAACAGTGTTGGGCTCTCGGGTCTTCTCCGTAGTCGGCCAAAATCTTTGGAATTCACTGCCCGTTTCAGTTCGTTCTGTCAATTCTTTAATGTCACTCAGGTATGAACAACAGATTTATCTCTCAACTAGATTACCTGGCTTCTGGTTTCTTTAGCTTATTTGAATTCGACCCGGCTTCTCCCACGGATTATGATTTTGGAATGCGATTCTGACTTGAAGCGACCATCGACTGATGCCTTGGGCATTATGATAACGACGATATAATGTCTTTACCTTAATCGTAATAGTAATCTCAGGATTTCTACAGCGCCCAACGAAAGCCAAGTGTTGTGTTTGTGCAGTGATGTGAATTTAGTTATTTTTCTGTTTGGATCAGTTGTTTTTAACTTGATTTTAGTCCAGGGAATCATCTTATTCACAGGCGCGCAGTCAAGACAAAATCGATAGGCAAAAGGGTTCGGTTCCAGGTCAAGATCCAGGAGTCAAGCAGTCAGACAGTCGGACGGCTGTAGGGTGGATGATGCTTGAAATTGAAGCGAAAAGCGAGATAAGGGGAAGAACAAGAATCAGAATAAGATTTTTGGAAAAGTAATGTTTTCAGTTTTGAGTGAAAGACCAGCTCAGAAATTGCAAGAGGTGAAGTGTTGGTGAGTTATAGCCGTAATTCAGGCAGGAGTTTACTCCAGGGTGGTGGGGCAGCTATGGCTATGGATCAATTTCCAAATTTTAAAGATGAGGCGACGGGAGGGCGGAGAAATGTTAGGACAGACGAGGAGCGGGTTGAACGGAATGGTTGGATTGTAAATAACTGACGAACATAGGAGGGTTGGCAGGACTGAAGTGTGCTATAGGTAAGGGATAAGACTTTGTACTCTATTCGTTCAGGTATTTTAAGCCAGTGAAGTAATTTGAGAACAGCAGTTATGTGATGGTGTCTGAGAGATTTGGTGACAGCACGAACAAGAGCATTCTGGATTGCTTCAAGGCGGTTTATTTGAATGGTAGGCCCTATCAATATTGAGGAAAAGCGAGTTGCAGTAGTCTAGTTTTGCATGGACCATGGATATGGATTAGATTAGCTAAACATTAAGGCATTAGACTTCGTTAGGACTTCAAAGTTCTTTGGACATGGGTTAGCCTACCCATGTTTGTAAGTAGTGCCTTCAGACGACCCTGCATAAGCCTGCAAGAGTCAGCAAGCCATTACCGTTATTATTTAAAGAATCTACATCTCACAAGGAAAGTAGCTGGGAACTAGGAAAACAGTTAAACGTTATATAGGCGTAACATGTACAGATCATTCAATGGAACATTTGGTTCGTTGTGGTTTTGCTTTGACCTGGAACCGAATCCTTGCGCCTCTGAGGAATTTCTCTCGAACAGGTATATTAAAAATTCGCCAGTAGAATTATAATTACAACTAGGGCTACTCTACCAAATTTAGCCATCGGAACCCAACTGGGTTTTTCCAACAGATCGCGGACTATGATTTAACTTGAAGCGACTATCGACTAATGCCTTATGCATCATGATAACGGCGCTATAGAATTATATTAAATTAGTATTATATTCTGGCATTTATATAGCGCTAGCTCAAGAATAATCCAGACTGGTGCCTCAACGAAAATATGCTTAACTATCTTTGTCGACAATCTATCAAAGTTGTGAAAGATGAGGCTTCGAACCACCCACCTGCCCGATTTACTAGCGCTGGCTCGAAAAGAGTCTTTGATTTTTGATTATATATTAATTAAACGAACTGTTTAATCACAATATTACTTGAATCGTCAGAGTTTCTAAATGGACGAATGTATAAACGACATTTGTAACTACAAACTCTTTTGCGCTCTCTCAATCACTTTATATAGGCTGTTTCCTGCCAAGTCAGCAGGCAAGCCTAGATATGCCTCCCACTATTGCGTAATCATTGATTTTCCAAAAACCAGCTGACTCAACACAACATAGGCTTTACGGTTTTAACGCGCAAGCACCCACGATAGATACTGCGTCAGCAAAAATCACTGCCGACGTCAGCCCGCCTGCATGCAGGTCATCACCAGCCAATCACAAACAAATCAACAACCTGATGACTCACCAACATCACGCCACGGGTATTTCCTATACAAACGTGCTCTTTAAACTTACTGACTCAACAAGCGAAAAATTATGTTTGTAGTCTTCAAACAGTATCACGCCCAGCATCGATGAAAGAAGCCAATATAGAAAACAACAGAATGCATTTGAGCTGTCTGTCACTATAAACTAAAACTAATTTTATTTATCTGAATCAATAAAATTAATTAATGACCTTGTTCAGTTGCTCATAAGAACAATGGACTGATGATTCGAAAAGACAAAATTTACAGATACAACACTGCGTCTCTGATTTGCCACTTACACTTAAGGCGATCAGCAGCACCCAGCACTAGGTAAAGTCAAGCAGAAAATTAATTATCAAGTTCTTCAATATCAAAGTATGCATTAACAAACAACAGAAATGCTAAGATATCTAACGATACCAACACAACAACCACCACAAATAAGAAATCTACATGCAACAAAACAGCAAATTTTCAGAATATTTTGTGCTTTCATTACAAATACAAATGAAATGCTTAAATGAGCTGCACTGTTAGACAAATGTGTCTTACAAGATTGTAACAACTGATTCAACAATTGATACTGAATGGAAAAGTTTGTCCATTATGTCACATAATCATATCGTCTATGAACTGTTCTAAAATCAAGTTAAAAACAACTGATGCAAACAGAAAAATAAACAAATTCACATCACTGCACAAGCACAACACTACCACACACAATTTGTACAGAAAACAATACTCCAGAACACTACATCACAACTAAGAAATTATTTTAAAGCCTGAAAACTATTTCTATGTTGAAAAGAAAGCCATTTTAAGCACACTGATCACAGACACACTCCTGCAATATGACATCATCTTCACTGACATACTGACAAAGGGTTTTGGAGACAATTAAAGGGTTACATAAATCTGCCATAACAAAGCAGTTCAATAATAGTAGTAAAGTACGCATTAGTAACAGTGGAACTATAAATTTGGTAATTTGTAAAAAGCTAGTCTGAGCCAATGCCAGATGCAAAGAGCATTAGATGCCGGTGAATTAGAAGCATTTCAAATATTATTATAATTGTTATTATTATTATTAGGAATATTAACTATCAGATATTTATGTCACTCTAATTCATGAATGCACCTCAAATGTGTGGGTAACTGGAAAAACATTGAAAGCATTACAGTCCAGAAACCAATTTGTCCATGAAGAGGGCACCAAATCAACACATTAATTAAATAGTGCCTTTATCCGCTTTGAAAAGGCACAGAATAAATGTCAAGATAATTTACCCGGTACATATCTTAGAGGTGTAGCACTTTCACAAATGTTACATAAAATCAGCTTTTGGAATTTATTTTGAAACAAAAGCAAACAATGTAAATTTGTTCTTCTGACCTTTTGCGTCAGTTGACCAGGTTTGCAAGGATTCCACTAAATAAACATGCCAAATACTAATAATCTACAGTTGCTGTTGGCCTTGAACTGGCTCTTGTTGGCCTTGAACTTGTTGTTGCTGAAACTGAACTGGCTGTTGCTGAGCTTGAACTGGCTGTTCTTGGCCTTGAACCGGTTGTTGCTGAAACTGAACTGGTTGTTGCTGAAATTGAACTGGCTGCTGCTGAGCTTGAACTGGCTGTTCTTGGCCTTGAACCGGTTGTTGCTGAAACTGAACTGGTTGTTGCTGAAATTGAACTGGCTGTTGCTGAGCTTGAACTGGCTGTTCTTGGCCTTGAACTGGTTGTTGGTGACCTTGAACAAACTGCTGCTCTTGGACTTGAACCTGCTGTTCACCTTGTGCTGGTTGCTCTTGACCTTGAACCGGCTGTTGACCTTGAACCGGCTGTTGACCTTGACCCGCTTGACTTCGAACAGGCACTTGATCATCTGCACAAAGGTACAAGATCAACAAAAGACTATGAGAAGTGACGAGTATTTTACATCGTTTTTGCACCACTTCCCTGCCAAAGTAAGACCGCAAATACATTAGAGCCAAAGGCAAGACAGAAAACATGGTAAACCTAAAAACTTCTTCACTCTTAAAGCAGAGGCGTCATACCTATGGAGCAGGAGGAACATGACCCACACAAAGAGGGACACAACTGTTCCGCCAAAATATTTTTACAGTTTATTTATGTATGGAACAGAGTGCTTCCCTTGATTAACTCATGTACTTCCCTTAACTAGCCTGACTACTTTCATGCCATATACTTTATTAATTCATTAATTACTGACCTTTATTACCAGAAAGTTGTCTATGAGCATTCTACTATTTGCATTAGTGTTTGCATTTACTAGACATAACTTTTAGGAAAATAGAGGTAAAAACGATTTGACAGATGAGCAAGAATAAGAGCAGTTGCTTAAGCTAACCCCAAAAGTCAGCCCTAGGAATATGTTAGCAACTTCAGTTTACTTAGCCTTGGCATATGAGAGCAGATGGCCAGTCCTCTCCCTTGCCCACAGCTCTTCCCACCAACAGTGAACAGTCAATGTATTCATTTCATAGCAGAGTTAAAGAGGGCGCAAGTGGAGCAGACATCTTGAAACATTTTTCTGCCCTGGCGGGGATTTGAATACCAGACCTCTTGGTTGACAGTCTAGCATGCTAACCACTAGAGTGACTCGCCATCGTGCACTCCTTAGACGAGCAAATCTTAGATTTAATTGCACACACGTTTTGCATTTCGATTCTGCAAATGCATTCGTGAACTTGTGGTTTAGCTTCAATGCCCTTGTGCATCAGGTAACAGCGATTAAGAAGTTGTTTGATCATCTCCCTGAATAGGTAAATGGAAACTAATCTTACTCTGGCCATGAAAGGCAAGATGAGTCAATTCCACAAATTCACTCAGGTTGAACTAACAGACATGGCATAGTTTCCAAGGTAAAATATAAGTGTCCATGAGATGAGTAACATTAATTTGCTGCACTAACAAGTTAGTTGACAGTTTTGTTAACAATTTTTTTCACTCACATAACAAGATTCATTGGATGAATCTCGCCAGTTGCTAGCAAAGCCAGCTATTAGCTATGTCCAGTCTTCATACTGACCAGTTTTAACTATTCTGGTCATTAACATATCTAAGCTGTTGTAAGGAGGGCATTAACATATTTCAGTTGTATTGCATTGTACAGTAGCAAATCAACCAAATTTTAAAAACTTTTCTTTGCTAACACAACCATTTGTGCAACATGGAGTTCTAACTGGTAGCACTTGTAATGTCACGTAATAATAACAATTTATTTAGCATCGTCAGAAGCGAGCGACATCTCGGGTGCTTTACAACGTCAGTTGCAAGCACAAGTACCAAGAGTTACATAACAGACAGAATTTCAATTGCATTTTCAAAATGTGAACAATTTTGGCCTCTGAATAGAAGCATTTAGCCATGGAGCTCTACTAGAATCTATACTTGGATATTTAGGTCTCCACGGTTTGCCCTCTAATCAAAATATTGCGGGTTCCACCCTTCGTGTCATGACCCTGGACAAGCTGTTCAAGCACACTTGTCTCCGTCACCTAGCGGTACAAATTGGTACTGTCATAAGCAGGAAATAAATGGAACGCCCTGCAATAAACTGGTCCCATGTTCAGCACCTTGGGATTCGTCAAGTGCCGGCTCAAGGGCTGTAGAGCGGCATATGAGCACCTCCAACACGTTCCACTATGGGACATGGAAGCCACACTTTAACCCAACAATAGAAGTAAAGTATGAAGTTTATGTGCACCAAACACTAAATAAACGAGCACATGAAACTCGAGACATGAGTTATGAAACTTTATTTTACCAGAATCACATTAAATGAGTAAGTAAGTAATACATTTGTTAATACACCATATGTCCACTGACTGAGCAAGGAATCTTAGGCAATGAATCAACAGAAAAACACAAATGCTAATGGACTGAAACATCTTGGACCTTATAAGTTTCACTTTCACTTTCATGGCTTTACAAGTTTCAAACACTGTAAAAGTTTTACTTTCATAACTTTCACAAGTCTCATATGCAGAAATGTGAGAATCATAAAACAATCACACAAAACACAAAGTGGTGTCAAGCAAAATGGAATGAAACACATTACTAACAACAAGAAATCTTATTCAACAACCATAGCAGTAATATCTGGTAACAACAGACATGACTGTGGCTAGAACGTCACCTGAACATTCACTGCAAGCTCAGGATCAGACACTTTTGAGGAGTTTCTATAAGGCGCCTAACGAAGTATGTTATTTTTTACTTTTTCTACCTTTAACCCTTCACTGACAACTGCCTGGAACAAGAACAAAAGTGCAGTTACCACATGGTCTCCTTGTCTTAAATAACGGAGACCTTCAACTGGAAGTGTTTTGAATGGTTAACGTAATAGATCCCTTGAAATCAACAAAAACAGAACTATTCCTCAAGAAATGAGGAATCTATATCCATACTTGCACATTCAGAACAGGCCAAACACAACATTGGCGCCAGTGAAAGATTGTTCCAGAAATAAGGCCTAATGTATGTACGAGAAAGCACACTGCACAGAAATGTGGGACAAGCAGGTCACCTCAGCTTATGTTTAATGACTAATTTGGATCCCCATGTCAACTTCTTTACATCATATGAGGGTGGGTTGTGAAGTTCAGGGAGGATTCCTGGCACATTAGTGTCTGTGCTGTTACCAGACATTACTCATAAGAGTGTAGGTGGATCGAGAATTTGTGGTCGAGAGTTTTTGAAGCAGAACACCCATGAAGATTGAGTCGATGATGACAAGTCAGTTGTGAACAGTTGATGAACTGAAGTCGACCACGACTCATAGTAGATCCAGAGGCAGGAGATTAGGGAGGCGCTCTTGGATGGCGTGGCAGACTTTGAGCATTCTGGTGCTGCTTTTGCTGCTCAGCTGTCACTTGAAACTTGAGATGCTCGCCAGCTCCTGTCAAAACAACACCAAGCAACACCACCCCTCAGCAGTACAATGGAAGGACAACGACAAGACAAAGGGACGACAACAGCAAGACAGGTGAAGGGCAATGGTAAGAAAATGCAATACAACAGCAGAACAAAGGCAAGACAACAAAGCAATGAGAAGACAATTGCAGGACAATGCAAGGACAAGATGACAAGTCAATGACAGTACTTTGGTAACACTGTGGCAGAACAATGCAGGACAACAAGAGCAATGGCAAGATAACAGCAGGGCAAGACAACGGTAACACAATGGCAGAATAAGACAACAACAAGACAATTACTCTAAGCCAACAACGCAAAGTCACACCACCTAGTTGAGAGCAGGACATGTGAAGGTCATGCAACGATGCAACAACATGAAGCAACTGCAATCCTGAGCAGAACTACAACATCAAGACAACACAGCTCAACTGCTGTCAAGCTACGCTAAGCAAACGTCATGCAACAATGCTACATCATTCCCGAGCAAGACAACGCCAAGAAATCAGCAAATCAAGAAATCACCAGCAACAGACAATTATTATTTATTATTATTTATGCATTTATTAAGCACCATTTTCTAATGACTAAGCATCAGTTGAAGGCAATCAGCAATTGTGAGTGAAGGACTTGCTCAAGGTCCTTACACAGCAACTGCCCCAGAGGAGGCTCAAAACCATACTCTAGGCATTACAAGCTGAGAGCTCTATCCATTCGGCTACTGTGCACCCTACAGAACATGAAGTTGTCTTCTTAATCTGCTTTGCAAAACAACAGATGCTACAATGCAACCATGCAACCACTAAACAGCTGCAGTAGCCAAACAACAATCCAACAACATGCAGTAACAGCATGCCTATGTAATCAAGGCAACAGCTCCAGAGAACACGAAGTTAACAACTGCATTAAGCTAATGAAGGGAAAGCATGCAACTACACAACATGCAGCAATAGCAAGACAACAGCTTCAATGCAACACAGGCGAACTAATCAGTTGCAAAAAACAAGCTGTGTAGAATTCCACTGATATTCCAATTTAACAACAAAAAACTCGCAAGTCCCGTGATTTGGTTAAAACAGAAAACTTCCTTTAGTCAACAGGTTGGAAACAAACAGCACAATGTTCAGCCAAAGTCAATTTCAGTAACCAGAAAGCTAGTTTTAACATGACGAAAGTAGATAACAAATTGGATCAAAGGGCCCATTGACTTTTGTTGTGCCGTTCACCAGGACCATGTTGTGTCCAAGGGTGTTCTTGGTGGATGGTCTGGAGCTTTGAAATTCATTGCCCAGATCTGTGCATTCTGTCAGGGCTTTAATGTCATTCAGGTCTAAACTGAAGACTCGTCTGTTTCAACGTGTTTACCCACTGAAGGCTGCCTTCTGGTTTCTCTGACCTACGTATAGGCTCTTGACTAGGCTTCTCCAGTGGATTATGATTTCTCACTACGTTTTCACTTGCAAGTAAAGTAAAATTAAAGCCTCCCACGTCCCACAGTAGAACGTAGAGTAGGCATTCAGTTTCCTACTCTTAGGTCCTTGGGCCGGCACTGGACGAACCCAAGGTCCTGGACACATGGCCAGTGCAATCAAAGGACTCACCGTTTGCTTTCTGCTTATGTAGTACCAAATTCTATTCCTTGGTGACACAGATAAGTGTGTGTAAATAACTTGACCAGGGTAAGTATATAGAGTCCAACCAGCAGGCTCAAACCCCTAATGCAACATTAGGGGCTCAACCCTGCTGAGACAGACCCAGTTCACTATAAAACTGACCACTGTGCAGCACCAAGCAGCTGAACGGGATAAGCAGTTTGTGGTGACTTCAGTCAGAGGTTATAATGAACATACAGCCTCCCTTGCGTGATGTATTTATGTATATAGTTTTATATAAATATGTATGTATATAGTTTTATTTTCAGTTTCATTTATGTACGGATTGTACATAATTTGTTTAGTTTGCTTATATAATGATAATTACTTTGTTAGATTTCGATTGCCATCTTATGTTATCAATATTAATAGGTGACCCCATTTGAGCAGGACCCTGGTCCCTTCTGGGTTTGCCTTTTGTATCCTGGCAAGCTGTACTTTTTTGTGTGTAACCTGATATGCTGAATCAATAAAAGAGTCAATCAATCAATCTATATGAAAGTAAGTATCTAGATATTTATATAGTTCCTTTCAAGAATCTCATAAACTTGGCAGATATTCGTGCTTCGTACACTTAAGCCACAAAATCTTTCAAAGCCAGAAGCTGGCTTGATGCTGGGGTAATCACAACAACAGCAAATAAAAACAAAGCTTTACTTTACACTACATTAGTATACCCAGCAATTCAACCAGTTCATGAAAACTATCTATAGCCTATTTCTCAAAACATTCACAAAAGCCATGCTTTAAACATCTGCGTTGCACCTAACCACAAGCACAACACCTCTGCTTCAAAAATCCGAGGTTAACCTTGACCAAGATTGCAAGTAACATGCATGCTTTCTAAGATCATGACATTCTAAGCACAAAACATCTTCATGGGACAAAGACTTAAATGAATACTAACAAAACTGAAAGAAATTTCTAGATATAATAATATTCAACGATTATTTTAATCAACACTTCGCAAAGGATAGGAAAAGAAAGCATGTTCGTATGTTACAGAACTTTTGAAAGCTTCTTAAAAGGTGCTATATAAATATTCAGCTAGATAAAAGTATGAACTGTTCTTACATGACCTTGCTGAACTGTACATGCACTTAACATTTATACAGCATCTTTTAAGCACTTCAGAAAGTCACTATTAGGTAAGGTAAGGTAAGTTAAGCTAAGCTAATGTCTGGTAAGGTTAGGTAAGGTAAGGTAAGAATGGCTCAAAAAGATGTCAGTTTCTATATTCTAATTAGATAACATTAAGTTAGATAACATTAAGTCAGACCATTAGATTATCAGAGGATGTTAGCTAAGATTAGAATGTATAAAACCTGGACTAGATTAGAAATGGTAAGATTAGATTACACTAGATTCAATCAGTCTAAACGAGATATGATTACCTCGCTGTTGATGGTCAATGGGTCGGGCATCCTGATGCTGCTGCTGTTGCTGCTGCTGCTGTTGCATCATCTTCACCTGCTGATGGTCTTCTCTTGGCTCCAGACGAGCTCTGTCATGCTCCGCCAGTCTCTGACATCATAAATAAATCACCCCTGTCTACTTAGATCAGCAAAACATCAAAATTAAAGAAAATGAATCAATATTAAGCAAAATGCATAAATACTAAACTAAGAAGCCTACATGAATATGCATGAACAGCAAACAAAATACAGTACATAAATAGTAAACAAAATATGAGAAAATTAAACATAATACATGAATAAACACAAAATCTGTGAATAATAAACATATCTGCACTTCAGCCAAAGATCTTCAACATGAGGACCAATATTTGAAGTCGTAACATAAACAATAACCTTCGTAACATAAACAATAACCTTATCTTACCTTACTGGCCAAAATATTTTCATATGGTAACCTTGATTCTGTTAAATAGTTTATTCAAAGTTCACACAATGAGTTTAATATTTCCCTGTTTTGTTTAACTGGTAGCCTCTGTAAAGTGTCCCTTTCTGTTGAACTGCACCATATAAATTGTCTTCTCTACATTACATTACATCACACCATGTACACTAGTTACATTAGACTGTAACACATTAAATTACAGATGTGGACAGTCAAACCTCCTGTGCTTTCTGTTCCTTTAGATATTCCTGTCGCTGAAGTTCTTCGTACTGACGCTGAAAGTCCTCCAGCTCCTCGTCACTGTAGACCTTCTGCTCATCCAAGGACTACAAACACAAAACAACAAGAACATAAGGCAAAGTAAGGTAGCTTAATTAAGGTAAGGTAGGCAAGTTAAGATATGGTAAGGTAATGCTATGGTCCTAGAGTTAACTTACCATCTACTGTGCTTCATCCAGCCTCACCTTGCTTCCTCTTAAAAACTGAAGGTAAGGCAGGTAAGGACGATGTCTTGGGTAGCCATAAGATCCTCAAGACTATTTAGACAACTTAGATTCACTTCCAAGCAAGTAAAACTGAAAAGAACCAGTCGACAATAGGTCTCTACCTTCCAGCCTTCATCCTTTTTGAATTCATCGCTACTTGTGCTTTCAAGGAATTCGTCGAGGCTGATCATTTTGTCCTTGTTCTTGTCAACCTCATTCATGACGTGTTCTCTCATTCGGTTCATTTCCTCGTAACGCTCCATCATGTCATCCTCTGGAGCCGAAGCATTGTAGACTTTGTCCAGCTACACAAAACAAGAATTACAGTTCAGTTTAACTTCAAGTTACATTACACAGTAACTCCAAGTTACTATGCGATCTAATACAGAGAAGAATATGTGGATTCTGTTCTAACCATGATGCTAAAGAAACGGAATACACTGCCCATATTCTAACCCAAGAGATCCCGACTGTATTCTAGCCCTGGGAATCTGCAGAGTTGAAACTGCAACCCAGCACATCCATGGGAGGCAGATGGTAGAACAGCCACCAGTATGGATGTTAGCTGCGAAATAATCTCCGATGAATAAGCAATTGTTGACCAACCGTGGCATGTCTAACATGATGCAGTAGGGCAATGAATGGCGTTACCACCCTATTAAAATATTGCAGACACCCAGTGATGGAGCTGTGATATGGCGAGTACAGACTGCCATCCATAAGCTTAGCATCTACTGCTTAGTGGATGCCCTCGGGGAAGGAAGTAGGCTATGGAAGACAAACCAGATAGATAAATCCAGCAGGGCGACATGCCCAAAGGGTGTATTAGATTATATCGACCCAGCCAGTCACTTACCTCATGGTTTCCTGGTGAATGGCTGGGGGAAACATTTTGCCGATGAATTTCCTATGAATATGTTTTCGACACAGTCTTCCATACCTCATCACTCGTTGTGAGATTTAACAAAACGTGCGCATCCTGGCTTATCTTCACTGGCCAGGTGTGTTAAGTGGGCTATGTTGGATAGATCACTTTGGATAACAGACCCCTTGCAAACCTGTCTGGGTGGGGGCCTGGGAGGTCAGATGGGGTTGGGTGCGGGGAGGTGGTCATTGATGGATACACCATTTCATGGTCAAGCCAACCATTCGGTTCAGTGAGGAAGTCGGGCGTTGTCTTGGTCCTGGATCAGATGGCACTAAATGCCCTCAAATTTTGGTTCCCACCGAGTGACAGGCTATTGCTGGCCCATTTCCGAAACTCACTGAGAGACCTGACTGTTGTGTCAGCATATGTGCCAACCAACAAGGCACCAGAGGCTGACAAGGATGCCTTTTACAGAACTCTGGAGCAGGCAGTAACAATGGCCAAGAAAGGAAATGTGGTGGTGTGCCTGGGAGATTTCAATGCAGTTTTCGGCTGCAGACAGATGCTGGGCCCTTTGGTAGTGGCACAGCAAATGACAAAACTGATTGACCGAATGACTTCTGCCTTGAAGTGGGTCTCAGGATTGGTAGATCATGGTTCCAGTGTAAGGACAAACACATGACTTTGCTGAGGCAGCTGAGAAATGCCTGGGAATTAAAAGAGTGGCCAGAAAAGACTGAATTAGCTACGACACATGGCAACTGACGCAAAGGAAGTGCCTGACCATGCTTAATGCAGAGATGGAAAGAACACAGGTACCTGAAGAAGGAATGCAGATCCGCCCTGCAACAAGATCTCCAGTCATGGGCAGATGAAAAGGCGACAGAAGCTGAAGCTGCTCTTTAAAATGGGCAGCTGAAGGATGCATTCGCCAGCTTCAGAAAACTGCGCTCCTTAATGTCACAGGTCTTGAGCCCAATAAATGGTCAAGATGGACACCTATTGAGCAACTGGCGTCAGAAGGTTCAGGGATGCAGGTTATTTTATGAAGATCTCCTTGACCAAGATACTGCACTAATCCTACCTAATCCTACTTCTACTCTAACCCCTAAAATTTTCCTATTCCCTTCTTTGAACATGTTACCTCTAGGTGAAGAGGCAAACATCACTCTTGTGCCCTTGTGATTTTCTTAACTTTGTAAAGGGGCGGTATCAATTATTACATGTATTTAAGTTGTACTGTATTGTATCAGACAAGAAACCAAAGGAACCTCTTTCTAAAAGCGACCAATCAAAGAGATGCTACCTCTTCTGAAAAAGAGGGATAGCAGTATAACATCTCTTTAAAGAAATAAGGCCTTGGGAAAAGATTTTACCTCTTGTTGGAACAGGGCTTCGATTTCAGCCTGGTCAAGGACCCCATCACCATTTGTGTCTAAAAAAAACATATGAACAATACATGAACAAGCAGAAGTCTTAAACACATTAATTTATTTTATTTACTGCATTATTATGCATGCAACGTCAGTAAGTCTGAACCTGAGGCACAAGACAAGTGTACATGAACAATTTTACATGGAGTCCACTCACCAGGATTGAACCCCACGTTCACTGGATTACAGACCCAGTGCACTCCCAAATATACCAATGTACAGCACACGAGATGAAATCACGAATACATGATGAGCCTTTTTCACTCACACTGGCCTACTGAGGAGAGATTTTGAGGGCCATTCCTCCAAGCTGCACTCTAACCCCTTCACAGCATAGTTCTTCACTCACTCTGGATTATATCCTTGCATAACATAATACTAACTACTAACATCAATACTAATGCCACTACCACTAATACTATGGCTACTATTACTAACAACAATTTTTAATTTTGACTTACTAATAATAATAATAAGAGTGAATGAGCTGAGAGGCGTTACAGACCATGCAAATGGAAAAATGTCTTTGGGTTGAAGTCTTCCTTGTTTAGACCATCGGACTCTTCCCAGACTTCCTGCAGCTGAGCTTCATTGCCCTGAACACACCAGAAACAGGTATGTAACCATAACAGGATAATCAGCAAGAGGCACTTCAGCAAAAGGTATTTCAGAAAGAGGTCATCAGCAACAGGTACATCAGGAACAGCTATATCAGCAACAGGTATTTTGGCAGCATGTATTTCTGCAGCAGATATTTCAGCAACAGATGTTTCAGCAAAAAGTATATCAGTACCAGTACATCGATAAGGCCTAAGCTAAGACCCAGTTTACCACGTGGCGGAGTCCACAAAGCATCATATGTTGGATGGTGAAAGCAAACCAACCATGTCGTGCAGTTAACAAAACTGTACATACTGGGTGGTGGACTTTTGGGTGATCCTTGTGTTTCTCCTGCATCTCCTGGAACTTCTTAAGCTCCTCAGTACGCTGAGCTTCATCCAGTTTCTCCAGTTCCTCTCGCCTCAGAACCTCCTTCTCCATCTCATACTTCTTGAAGTCCTCACGGCGTTTCTGGTCGATCTGTTCGAGGTCCTTCGTTGCCTGTACACGAGCAACATCAACTAGAAGAGTTAGAACAGCTAGAACAATTAGAACAGATGGAAAGAGAACAATAAGAATAGTTAGAGTTAAAGCAGTCAGAATAAGAACAATCTGAATAGTTAGAATTACCACGTGGAAAAGTTAGAACAAGAACAGTTTGAACGAGAACAATAACAAGTGGAAGAGTTAGAATTAGAACATTCAGAAGTCTGAATTAAAAACAGAACAATAACAACGGCTAAAACAAAACAATCTGAAAACACAGAGATCATAAATCATTGTAAAAACAATTACAATAATTAAAGTAACTAGAATACTGAGAATAAGAACACTATGCAAAAACCACATCTTTTGCTAACTGCTTATCCTTCATGGCCACTCTTCCAGTGTCTGAAGCCTCATGGATCTCTACTGTTCTGTCCAAACGACATTTCGAATTCAGTTCTGCTCAGAAATGACCATCAATTGATGCCTTGTGCGTTACGAGATTATGGCACTACAGAAGTTTCCAGATTAGATTAGATTGGCCAACTTCACATCAAACACTGAGATGTGAACCTGGGATACAGTGGCAAAGTTTGACATGTTACCATTATCCAATGTGAACCAACTAAAGAACTAGAAACAAGCTACGTATTAGGTAAAAACAGAGAAAACACACGAGCTGTACAAAAGTGACTAACTGCTGCCACATCCGGCGCAAAGGATAAACATTCACCTGCTGTATGAGCTTAGCAAGATCAGATACTTCAAAGCTGTTTGGATTGCTGTGATCGAGGTGAGCAAGAAGTCTTTCCTTATCGATGCCGGGAAGAACAATGTCTGGATTAACGGACTTAAGACCTGCAGAAAAACAGATAACCAGTCTGTGTGTTTAAGACACATGCCACAACTGATCCGAATTATAAACTAAAACTGTCTCTGTCCATGAGCTACACTGCACATTGTTAGTTCACATGGAAACCTAGCTGGCTGGGGCAGTGTATGAACAGGTGATGCATTTTTGTGATTGTCTCCAAAATACAAATGATCTTAAATACACACTATGAAATGATCACAGCACTTTTGTGAGGTACTTAAACAGCACTACATTAAGTGTCCGGTTACAGACATACATACTATAAGTGATCACAATGCATAAGGCATCAATCTATGGTCATTTCAAGTGAAACTGTAGTCAGAAATTGTAATAGGTTGGAAAAGCTAAGTCGAAATCCAATGGTTCACAGAAATCAGAAGTCAGACTACGGTGGGTATGCAAGTGATGACACGAAGCAAGTTACCAGAAGTTTCCACTATGATAAGGTTCTGAATTAAAATTTGGAATCCATCTTCCTTCCCATGTTGTATTAGAATTTGTGCCATGATGAAGCATGTGACATGACTGTTCCACAGTAGCTGATTGGTCTGAGCAATGACCTTACAATGAGAAGTGCGTGAGTTCGAACCTCTGCCAAGATGGTCACTGCAGAGGGACATTGAGGGACTCCCATGCACAATTGCTCAGCACCATCAACTGATGCTTTGTCATTATATAGTGGCACTTAATAAATACAGAAATAATAATAATAACAATAAAAAATAATGATAATAATAATAATAATAAATGATAATGATGATGATAATGATGATGATCATAATAATAATAATAAAAATAATAATAAATTTCCGGTGTATTTGTCTTACCATTCTGTAAGTGACCCCGCAACCTCATCATCTGTCGAAGTCTATCAAGTTCTTTACGCTTGACTTCATCGAGCCGTGTGCGGATGCCATGACTTACGAAATCAAGATGTTTGGCAATTTCTCCGCTCTAAAGAAATTATGAAAACTCATCTCTAACAAACCAATAACAAAATCCCACAGTGGTGCTCATCTTTATTATTATTAATAACAATATTATTACTATTTATTTTTAACCAAGGTACACAAGATCCATTAGAATAACAAAACTCTTGGTTTTTTTTCTGTAACAGCTATAATTATTATTTATTATTATATTGATAATCATCATCATCATCATCATCATCATCATTTTTTGTTCTAGGTACATACGATCCCTCAGGATAACAAAATTATGCGGTTTTTCTACAATGACTATTATCATCATCGTCATCATCATCATCATCATTTTTGTTATTAAACAGGTACTTGTAGCACACATAAAGAAGTCTAAAAGGCACAACAAAAGCCCCCATAATGTCCACCAATAATCTTTACGATGCAAAGTAAAAAAACACATATCTCCAAAGACAAAGTTTTAAAAGTTTTTTAACATTAAAAATTACTCATTTCCTACTCTGATGGGCACTTCCAGTGGCAGTGGACAAATCCCAGGGTTCTGAACACGAGGTCAGTGCATCACACGTCTTGCCATTTACTTCCCAGCTCTCACTGGAACTAAATTCTACTGCTTGGGAACAGCAGCAAATGTGGTCACATCGTCGTACAGGAAAGCAGGACCACTGAGCCAATGAGTGCAATGATGGTCGCCCCAGCAGGTTCAAGACAGTTACAGGTACATACATGTAGGTACAGGTATGTACATGTAGTAAATGTAAATCTCAGCGCCACACAAAAGCCGTGACAAGAAGAACAGCTTATTCACTGGTGCTACACCAAATCAAGTCTGCAAGAGGCAGGTTATTTGGTCAGTTTTGGTGCCAAATCGGAATCTGAGAGACAAGCCGGAAACAACATGGTGCAAAGGAGGAAAACACTGGTTGGTGGTCATGGGATTGTGTAGGAGTGGAAGCAGGATAAGATAGCTTCAAAAGATCGGTTTTAAACCTGAAGTGAAATGATGCAGGAGAGAAGGCAAGCTGAGGCATGCTTAGACTGACAAGGCGAGAAAGGGAGATGAGTTAATTGGCAGAGGTCTTTCAGCAGCTCGTTTCAATGAGTTGATGCTGTGTTGATTAAGGAATGGTTGCAGAAGCTGAGGGAGGAAGAGACTGGAGGCCAAGAAAGAGAAAGGTATGAGAAAGAATGAGTAGATCTAGGCAGTTGGATAGTAAATAGCTGGCAACTGTAAGAAGGTTGAGAAGTTTGAATGTTATAGTAGGTAAGAGATACTGTACAATTTTGTGGTAAACGTGTTCAAGGACCTCAAGTCAATGAAATGATTAGAGAACTGGGGTTATGTGGTGGTGTTTGGGAATTTTTTGGTGACTGCATGGGCAAGCACATTCTGGATTGTTTCGAGACATTTTATTTCAGATGAGCTAACTTTAAAGAAAAGGGAGTTGCAATTGAGATGGATATTGTTCAGGAAATTCTAACCACACAAGTATCATGTACATGTATGTGGATACGGTACATGTGTCTCTATGCTGTATGCATGTATGTGTGTTTGTATATGTGTGTTTGCATGTATGTGTGTTTGTATGTAAGCATGTATGTATGTATCTCAGCAGTTATAAAGTGCTGTTTACAAATCTCACAGGTGTATATATGTATCTGGATATATATAAGCGACTTTTAAGTTAAAAGGCACTAAAGCCTGTATTTTTGGCAGATCAAAAATTGAGCAATTTTACAACTAGAAATTAAAAACTGCAATCAAGTGAATAAACAACAATTTCGAATTATTAAGTTGAACAGTTCTAAGGTTAGTACATAGACTAATATCCAAAATCAGGAAATAAAAGCAAGCACCAAGAATTAGCAACCTAGAGTTAGTAAACTAATTGCTTACAACACCAACTCTAACATTCCAGGCAAACAGGCAGAGGCATGCCAGCAAGCTTTAAATGCATCAGAACCTCCTTGTAATACACACTACTAATACAAAAATTCTGTTATTAAAATGCGGCCCAAAAGGCATGAGACTGTGCGGAGCAGCAGTCTATTCAGTAGCGCACTTATAATCCAATGATTGCAGAATTGAGGAGCCTGCTAAGGAAACTCCATGTAACGATTCTGGACAAGATGTTCTCACATATTTAATCTCTCTCATCTCAGACTCAGATTTATTGACCTTGCATGCAATAAATAAAATAAATAAGTAAATAAAAACCGATCCTAAATCCAGCTTCACAACGTGACACCATTATAACACAACCTCATTATAATGTGGTGTTTGATGGGACTTGCAGGAACAGCATTACCAGGCGGTTCTAACTGCACAGTAAGTGTTTGAAATAAATGACATCCATAAAGTAACCATACATAAGCAATTCTCGGAAGTGACATGCTGAAACGTTAGACTGGTAGACATTAATGTGGCCAGAATGCTCATTGACATCAACTGTGTAGTAATAAAGTATACTTGCTGCCACTTACAACTAGACTTTTTGCCTTTTGCACTAATTACACAAAATTGTCTGACTGCACTTTCATACCTGACATTTTGTCTGCAAGCGTTCTAGCCACACTAATGTCTGCTTTTAGCAGGCATTATGGTTAAGAATGGAGTGGCACAAGCTTCTGAAGTTTATCAAATACAATATTTCATGCAAAAGCATGCCAAATAAAAACAAACCGCCAGAAACTGGAAACCAAATACTAATCTTCCAAAACAACCCTTGGTAAAATATCCATATTTTATCCTACTTTGCTAGTTGTTATTAATCAGACAATTATATTGGGCTATTTTATGAATTCACCTCAAAAGTCCAGGAAGCCAGAAAGAGATAAATCTTCAACTGTTTTCGAAATAAGACAGGAGAAAGAGAAGGCTCCCGCAAACACAACAGTCAGTACAGGTTAATGCACTAACACCTTTAATCCACCAGGATTCCAGTTTTGAATAAATTAGAAGACCTTAACTATGCCCTTAACTTTATTATGTAAATATATAAAAGATCAGCTTCAGACATAAGTACCCATAGTCAATGGTCCCTTTAGAACACTTAGAAATGTAGCAATGGAATCAAAGTTTCCTTTTAAAGAATTCTGCTGCCGTAAAGTTTGAACTCAGCTGACAAGCAGAAGTTCCTCTTGAGTCTTAACAAATGCATAAAATTTCAGCAGCTGTTCCTGAATATTATTAATAAGATGCAGACTTCCTAGGCATAAATCAAGAAGCAACCTTTCGCGAAACATCCTGCCCGGCCTCCATCATTCTTTTGGCAAATTCTGTGTCCGACATGAGCAAGGTCATCACTTCTCGTAGGTATTTCTGATAGGCCAACTGGTCAACCTAAAGAAACCAACCAAAAACCAGCCGCGTGCTTTATAACAGTTGGCGGGCAACATGGTAGCCTGAAACCACAGAATGCAGAGGTTCAATACCTGGATGTTTTAGGAAATTTTGATGGAAATGCCCAGTTTTCTGCACAGTTCAAGAGAGTTACAGAATTCTGAGGTCTCTAAAAAGGGTGGTATGCCACCTGGTGTAAAACATTTAAAATCAACATTCCCATGGACAGTTGCAACCAAATGGTATATGCTGCGTAAGCCCCTCAGTTGAAAGAAACAGCTAATATGCTGGGACATCCTTATCATGCTCAGTCTGGCAGCAGTAATACCATGTTATGATGAGATTATGCAGTAACACTGAATTTAAATCAGAATCCAAAGCTTATGTGTTAGGACAGAATTCGTGTTATAAGAAGGTTCCACCATACATATTAGTTTCAAGTATTCGTGCATACTTGCTTCAAAGGAGTTAGTATACAAAAAACCTAGCCCGTCAACCTGTAAACCCAAAAAAACAGTTTCTGACAGTGTTTTTAGAGAAATGTACATATAGACAATGAACAGTGTTTGAAGTACCCTAAGTACTTCACTTAAAGATTTAAGTTTAGGTATCTGAACTCAACAAATCTGGCATCCAGTTTTCACTGAAATCAAAATTACAAACAATGCGCTTGATTTTTGACAAAACAACAAAACTACAGCCACAGACAGCAACCAATAAACTGTTGAAGCAGACCATGCAAGACCATGCCAGACTTTGGGCAAAGACAACATATCGTATGCAAGGGGGTGGGGCAGACCAAATGGCCTTCATGTTACCTTAATGTCGGATATGTTGGATTCCTCAAGCTTCTTTTTAAAGCTCTCGTCTGACTCTAAAACGTTAACTACCTCCTTGAGGTAGCGCTCATACTCTAGGCCAAAATTCTGTAAATGAAGCCAAGAGTCGAGCAGATAAAACAACAAAGGTCAGGTAAAGGTCACATAAACTGGTCACGTGATGTAATGTATGCATCAAACACTTAATATAGTGCCTTTTAGTATCTCTCAAAGCACTGCACTCGAGGCTATCTACATGATATAAACAAGTGTGTTTAAGATAGTTTGCTGAACAAAGTCAAATGCAGCAGCATGTATATTGTGATGCAAGTGCAAAACTGTTTCAAGGGGAAGGTCCAAGTAGATGCAAACTAGTAGCTTTAGCGAACACAGAAGGCAAACTGAGCTCGAACTGCTGTATGGAAGAACTACATCAGTATATCTTCACAGGCAGCAGAGCACAATAGTCAACTACATGCTTGACTTGAGACTGCAACTGACTCTAAAACATTTTAATGTATGCCAAGAAGCCGCTGTCAAGTAAAGCTTGTCCCTGCTGCAGGATCTTCAATGTTATTCATTCCGCAACAGAAGTCAGCGCAGTAATGTAAGCAGTGTACAACAAAACATATTTAGCACATGTGTAAGTTATCTACTCCGAAGCAACTCTTCACGGAATCAACTCAGAAGCGCCTCTTCAAGGTACCTACTCAAAAGAACCTCTTCAAGATATATATGCAGAAGCTTCAAGGTAACTACTCAGATTCATTTCAAAGTATCCACTCATAGGCATTCCCGTTGAAATAGAAGTTTTTCATCTGAGGGAGAAGGTGCTTATCGGTGAACAAGGACAGCAGTTATGGCCACAAAACAGAAAACAACAGTTGTGGCTAAATGATAAAACACCGACCTAACAGGCTAGACTGAGAGTTATCCCAGCTACAAAAATTTCACAACTACAAACCATTAATAATATGATAATAAAAATGTTGAGAATATGTTTGATGATGTAAGAGGATCTATGACGACGAACGAAGATGAAAATAACAACAGCGATGAAGGCGGCGGCAACAGCAATGGCAATAATGAAGATGATGATATGCAAGACATTTTGTGTGCCTAATTCTTTGAAGAAGCCAAACGAATCTAAAAATGCTTAGTTGTGGCATGGCTAGTCTTTGCTGATGTTAGCCATAAAGCAAAAGTCTTTGCATAGTTTTTTGTGTTCAATCATGTTGTATCACACCCAATTGTTTACCCAAAAAACCAAACTCTCAATCAAAGACTGTCTGGCTGTCTTGGATTTTTAATGCCTTCAACAGGTATCTAGAAAGGTTGAGAATGCACTGTATAAATGTCTAGCTACATTACATTACATTTTGCCAGAAACAGGACAGCTTCAAGTCATCAAAACTGACCACTGCATCACCATTTCTTAAGTTTACCATCAGGACAATAGCTCAACCGTTTTACCATTTCATCATCCTCTTTTGTGTCTGGCTGGCTGTCCTCTTCCACAGGTGGTTTCTCTGTTACTGGTGGACAAACAATGACTCCGATCAAACAGCCGAATAAGAAAACAAACTTGACAACAGCTACTGACAACATGGTCCAGGTGCTACAACAACAGACAATGTTTCTAGTGCCGCATAAATTATAAAGATATTAATAATAATTATCATTTACTCTGTATTTGTGTAACATTCATAATAAAACACGTTTGTTAATTATACAAGACATAACTAGATTGTTGCTGTTCTTGTTGTGGCCAGTCTGGAGGTTGGGGATTTGATTCTTTCTTAAACATATTTAAAAATTTCCTGAAACTCCAAACTCTAAAAATCAAAAGCATTTACATGAAGATGCAAAGTGCAGGGCCCCAGGTTATTGCAGGGCCCAGGTTATTCACCAGCACTGCATCAAGTTAAAGGGGTTGTCCAGAGATACCAGTGTCAAGAATATCCGGCTGCCAGACGACTAGGCTAGAACACTAAGCGGCTCTTACGAAGGACTGTGTTTAGGTTGAGCGAAACCGAAAGCCTGCTAGAATAACGGTAAAAACCGTGGGGAGAACGAAGTCCTTCGACGTTACACGTCATGGGCCAAGTCCGAAGAAATGAAGACGCCACGTTTAAACCCACGAACCCATTTGCGGCTGGCTTTTAGATGCCGATAATATCTTATGCAATATGACGCAGATCAACCTGTTACAGATCAATTAGGCTAGCGACAGCTTGAGCTTAATCGATAAATAGTCCTCAGGCAAAAGTAAATTTATGGTTAATTACACCAGAGTTTGTTTCTGCCGATACCAAAGGAACAAAAAATGATAATATCGACTATCTATTACATATGGTTTTAAAAAGCTCAAAGTATCTCGCTTATCAGAACGTATAAATTGAATAAGGCGGGTGCAGAAATAAATCGAGTTTTGTTCTGTGTTTTCCTCCAGGTTAGAAGCAAGACTTTGTAGAATAAAACTAGCAACTTAAGACGAACCGGCAAAAAAACAGATTTGTTGATGAAGATGACTGACGTACTAACTTTTACTACGACAACGAATTATAAACATAATCCAAGGATGCGCGAGAAACAACGCCCTAATTGAAGCCCAAAACATATCAGTTTCAAATATTAACAAACTTTTGCAATTAAACAGAAATTTCTTCCATCCACTTAAATAAAATTCTACCAGACTAACAACATTCATGTACAAAAAACCACCCAACCAGTTGACATATTTACAAAATGTGCTTTTAAGTCATTTACCATTTTAATGAATTAACAGCTCCAACAGATTAACATAATTCTAGAATCAAAAATAAAAAACCCAAGACTGTTTTAGTACCGATTGCTTGATCGAGGTCCCGTTCAGTTATATTTATTCACAAATATGTAAATTTAATTAAATATCATACAAAGTTCTTAAACTTGTCAGCCAGTCGACGCCACTGAAAAACACGCAACATTAGCGACGAAGTATCCTAGACTGGGGATTGCTGACGTGTCTCTTCTGCTGCGCTTCGTCTCTTCATACTACAAAAAAATACACACAAAGTAACAGCAATTTGTCACGTAGAAAACCCTTACCATTCTTTAGCACACGCAGCTGAAAACTGATTTTACGTTTTCATTCTGTTTATACTTGCTAAATCATTTTTCGTTATCGCTAGAGGCGTTATAAATGTAAAATCAAGAGTGCAGTCTCAGCTATGTATTAGTTTCTGACATTCCTAATTTTCCTCAGTCAAGTTTGTTCCTGTTTATCTTTTGACATTTTGATACATATTTTTAAAAAGCAACCGATTAATAACTGTGAAACTCTCAGTTCGCTGTGAAAATCTCACATTCCAGAAATTACAATTTATTGCAAGAGGACATCTTGCGAATAAGCAGGTCTTGATAGCATGTAAAATTGTTTTGACTATACTGTCATTCTTTAATTACACATCGCCGTTTTTATTAATAACGATTAATTAAATGTGATATAAATAGTAACTTATGGTTTCGATTCCTTAACTGTTACGAATGTATTCGCTATATTTGCAAAAAGGTTTACGTTTGGAAGACACCTTCATTTTGCATTTTGAATATTGTTGGCTTTATAAACGGCTGAGAACGTCAAACTATTGCCCGAACGAGCCTCGGTGGTCCGGGGTGCAGGCTTCAAACCTGTAGCCGATTAGCGTCGGAGTGGTTCAATTCCACCTTTCGGGCGACAGATTAACCCAAGCAATGGTGACAAATGAACTTAATAGTAGCGGAATAACTTTTACATTTCAGAGTTAAACCAAATATCGTCTAATTAGGCCTAGTTATTCCTTTGAGTTTATTACTGTTTACTACATTATTACGACCTGCGATGTGATTTCAGCGGAGTAGTTGTAATTCCACAACTGCTAAGCTTTATATTAACAATAAATAATTAACTTAATTAAATTGAAAAACTTTTTGGATTAGACTGAATTTTAAGGTTAATTATCAGATTAATCAGATACCGTCTAACTGGCTGTGCTTCTGGGTTATTACTACGCTACCATAGGCGTATTATTATTTCCATTTGTTTAATATGAGAATTTCGGAAATGAATTATGTTCAAATAATTACGAAGAGGGTCTGCTGATGGTAGTTTCCACGTTATTCCCAAAAAGGTTTATTTCAACAAACGTCGCCTACATATAAGAAATTTCCATAACTAACAACATGAATATACGACATTCTTAAAGTTTTGTTTCGTTTTTAAAGTGACAATTATGTTTCTTAATAAAGCAATTCGGTGTTAACCTGGCGATAAGCTAAACGGACATCTAGCGAACACTTAATAAATATACCAAACAAGCGAGAGAGATTTTTTTATTAATCACCAAATAATTAACAAGCGTCACAAAACATAATATTCCAAACTAATTATTAACATTTTCTGAAATTTATCGAGTTATAATAGCAGAATAACAAATTCCTGAAAACTGAATGCAACTCAAATGCTTAGTCAAAATTATGACAAAAAGGAGAAAAATTTACCGTTTAGGCCTACCTCTATTTGAAGTTGCCACTAACGAGTGTAATTTATAAAAGGCGAAAATGCTGGTATAGTTCGACCGAACGTGCCTCGGTGGTCCGTGATGCAGGCTTTAACCTGCAGCTGATTAGCGTTGGAGTGGTTCAATTCCACCTTTCGGGTGAAAAATTATCCGAAGCAATAAACTCAAATTTGGTTACATTTTTCAATGAATGGAACTTTTGTTGTGAAAGTCCTAGAGGATTAAAATCGTTCAGCATTGGACTGGTATAGGTAATTGGGTTCAACCCAATCTAATGACTTCTATAACGCCCTTGAAATAATGCGGAAATCATCAATTGATGGTCGCTCCAAGAGAAACCGTAATCAAAAATCAATCGGTGGAAGAAGCCGAGAGACAGACAGACAGACTTACGGGGTTTTACGTCACGCCAGAGGCCAGAGGATTTCTACGACTAACACACACGTATAAACATAGAAAGACAGGGACCACAGAAAGATAGGCAGCGAGGAACCACGGTATTTGCAACTCAAAGGAGTCTTCGTCATCAAGGATGCGTATCTGAAGTAAGAAATTTAAGAAAATCCGTATAATTATTAAATAATAGGGGCCTCAAATAATAGGGGCCTTAAATAATAGGATATGACATCTTACTGCTGATGTCATATCCTACAGCTCCGACGTCGCCATCGTTGCCGAAAGTTGGTTAAAGAAGAACCATACTGATGCACAGATGAACATTCCTGAATACACCCTATTTCGTCGCGATAGGGTTGCACGAAAGGGAGGAGGTGTTGCGATTTTCTGTAGAAGCTGTTTCAACCCTACTCGTTTCCAACCACAAACAGTCTATACTGAAGAAATCGAATTACTTTGGATCTCACTCAATATAAATGGTTGCACGTATTACATTGGAGCTCTGTATCATCCTCCGAGACCAATTTACAATGTCGACCAATTTATAGCATGCATCGAATCTACATTGGACGAAATATGTGCTCTACCTGGAGACTCAGTTACCATTCTCGCTGGTGACTTCAACCAGTTACCTACATCTACTATCCTTTCGATGGGCCTTTTGGCTGAATTTGAAGGTGCATCACACGAAGGTCATTCACTGGATAGAATTTATACTTCTGAACACATATACCAGGCCTGCACAGCTATTAAATCAACGATTAAAACGAAACATTCTGCTATTATTGCGTATCCTCAAAAGAGTCCTCATATCTCTTCAGACTTTGGTTCAGTAAAAACAGTGCACCAGTTTCGACTTCGCTCGCCAAGGCAATTTGCTGCACTTCAAAACTATCTTCAAGAAACGTCCTGGGACTTTATTACAGGTTGTCCATCCATAGATATTTCTTTCAATGCTTTCTATTCTTATGTTCCTGAAATAATTGATCAGTTTTTTCCACTAAAAAGCATTACACTTAAAAGCAAAGATCCCCCTTTTATGACCCCTGTTATCAAATGCTTACTGCGCAAACGGAACAAACTTCTTAGGCAACATAAGTTTGAGGCTGCGTCGGCCCTGGCTAATAGGATTAATGGCCTTATTGTACGTAAAAATGCTTCTGTTTTTGAAAGATCCAAACGCGGTTCCAGGGAGATGTGGTCTGAGGTCAACCGTCTTCGGGGCGCCTCTAAGAATGTCCCGTACTCTGATTGTGGCATCACCGCCGAGTCCTTGAATCAGTATTATAGGGACATGTCGACTGATCTACAATATACCTCTCCCCCGCTTAAATCCACAACGCTAGTTAGGACCCATGATGTCTTTGATGAATTTATAATTTTTAAACTGCTTGATTCGGCTGGGCACACAGCCACAGGACTTGATGAGATACCAATGTGGTTTCTGAAAAACACTGCACCCATCCTGGCTAAACCCCTCACTTTTCTTCTTAACCAATCAATCATTAGATCCTATGTTCCACCTCAATGGAAAAATAGTGTCATCACCCCTGTTCCTAAGGTTCCGAACCCTACCTCATGTAGCGATTTTCGCCCAATATCTATAACTTCAATTCTCTCTCGATTACTTGAAAAACTTATTGTTCGAAGATTCTTCTATCCTATTCTTACTGAACAATCACTCAATCGTGACTTCTTTGACCAATATGCATTCCGACCTACTGGTTCCACGTCTGCAGCTCTTATTTCTATTACTCACCATCTGTCTGAACTGCTTGCTTCTAACCAATATGTTCATCTCATATCCCTTGACTTCTCAAAGGCCTTTGATACAATAAGACATGCCTATCTCGCTGATAAACTTGCTGATCTCGCTATTCCTGATCACATTTACAATTGGATAATTTCCTTCCTAACCAACCGACAGCACTGTACCAAATTCAGTGATAGTGTCTCTACCTTAGTTGGCATAAATTCCAGTATTGTTCAGGGTTCGGGTCTGGGACCAGTGAACTTCCTAGTTGCCATATCCAATTATAAGCCTTTAGCACCCAACAATAGGTTATTTAAATACGCTGATGACAGTTACCTTCTTGTACCATCCTGCAATAGCTTGATGGTTCAGGCTGAACTAGACCATGTTGCCCTTTGGGCGGATAAGTGTAACTTAAAACTTAATCATAAAAAGACATGTGAAATGATAATTCACCGGCCAAGAATGAGAAATCAGCAGATAATTTTACCTAATGTGATTCCTGGTTTAACCAGGGTACCAGAGATGACAATATTGGGTGTTACCCTATCGAGGATGTTAAATTTTGATTCTCATATTGATCGGATTCATAGTCAGGCGCGTCAGTCTTTATATGCCATACGAATTCTTGTATCACATGGCCTAACTGGCCCTCGGCTCTACGACGTTGTCCGAGCCACAACACTGGCCAGGATGCTGTACGCCTCTCCCGTGTGGTGGGGCTATGCTGGGGCACAAGCTAGAGCTCGGCTCCAGGCTTTGATGCGGAGACTTGTGCGTCTCCGCTATCTTCCTGGGAACTCCCCAACGTTCGATGAACTCTGTGGCACAGCTGATGCTCGTCTCTTTAAAGCAATCTTGAACAACTCAAATCATGTCTTACATCAGCTACTCCCACCAATTAAAACCCTCAGTTATTCCCTACGGCCCCACACCCATGATCGTATTATTCCTCCTGCTGACAATTTAACTCGTAAATGTTTTATTGTTAGGATGTTGTATGATTATTAAGTTTTCTTGTGTTCTTAAATACTTGTAAACCAATGTGCGATTAGCTATTGGTTAATAAAGAATATACTTACTTACTTACTTACTTACTTATATTAGACTTGCACATATCAGGCTCACGACTAGTCTAATCTCTATTGCCATTTGGAATTAGAGTTTCAAGTCCAACACTTCACGTTGCTGGTGATTCGAAACTAGGATAAATTAAAACGAGCTAGTAAGCCTACGTCTTTTGTTGTCTGACCGCTGTGACTCGCTAACGCCTACGATTCCTCGCTCAGTCGATTGACATATGGCGAGTTAACAAATGCATTACTTACTTACACACTTACTAACTTGGTATGACTTGTCAGATTACAAATAGTCTAATTAGTAATTAGGCTTCTCGACGTCTCACGGGGTCTGCGAGATCTCAACTGGTTCCAATGGAATGTGCTTTGAATGTGCCGTTTTGCTTGAGTGACAATCAGTTGATGCCTAGTGCAATATAACGTAAGGCGCTACAGGAGTTTCCAGATTTGATTAGATTTTTAAATCTAGCGATTAATTAGTATTTAAATTGTTTGATCAACTATGCCCTCAAGTTAAACAGTTCTTACAAATGAACTTCGGATTTCTATCTGATCAATGATCATCTATTCGAAATGACAAATTCGTTTCGGTCATCGGATTTATGGTCGATTTGTGTCTTCAAGAGGAACAGTTCTTACGTCGAACTTCAGATTTCTGCTTCTTTCTGTTCGGTGATTTTCAATGATTTTCTGCTCGAAATAACTTTTCTTCCCCTCTCTTCCAAGTCGATTTTCCAAATGAATTTCGTTTCCAAGGCACGAAACAATATGGCCAAAGATGATGTCATCTGTGTTGCGATGACGTCATCGGAACAATTGCAAAGTGGTGTCTTTATTATTATGTGCGTCATCGATGTTATGCTTAATCTGCCAAGATCTAAGTAAGCAAGTAAGTAATTTACTTACCCTCACACGCGTACTGGTAATATGTAAAAACCGAAACAAACTTTAACTCTGCCACAGACATAGTTGCTGTGCCAGTCCCGAGCCTAGTAATACTAAAGGCGGCGGCAGGTTTAAGTGTTTCAAGTTCTTATTCTGCACATTCTTTAAATATTTCTATGTTTTTTTCTTTATTTTGCAGTTGTGTAATTTGACCTCATTTCTAGGGATGATGGCGCCTTATAAATTGCTGCATCACTTTAATTTTGGATTCAGCATGTGTTCTTGGATATATGTACGAAACTATACTCTCCTGTGACCATTATCATGCCTGAAATTCACATTTGTTTCTACTTTGCAGTTGTGTAATTTGACTTAACTTTAAAGGATGATGGTGCGACATAAGTTGCTGTATCGCTTTACTTTTGGATTCAACATGTGTTCTTGGATATATATATATATATATATATATATATATATATATATATATATATATATATATATATATATATATATATATATATATATATATATATATATATATATACACCAAACTATATTCTACTTGACCATTGTCATCCTTGAAATGCCGAGGCTGCAGAGCCGGGCTGCGCTGGCATCGGATTCATCTCCAGCAATCACCCAGTCAGTCTCAGACATCTAACACGGGCACTGGCGGCGTGCAACACCCATCACCTGCCCTTCTTCGTCTAACCGTTCTAACGATTCGCGAGACATGCTGTGCAAACATGGTAGGCGGTTACTGTGTAGAGACCTTGAGCAAGTCCTTCACTCACAATTCTGTTAGTGATTAAATAGCCCTATGTCTTGGCCAGATTGCGATTAAGAAATTTAAAAAAAAATTGAAATGAAAAATCATTGAAAGAATGATTGAATAACATAAAAACATAAAATGCAAATATATGGAGAAAATGGCGCCCCTAAATTATAGCGCTCCAGGCAACTGCATGCTCTGCCTATACCTAAGGCCGGTCCAGCTTGTTTATTATAGAGATTGTACGATGCTCGGTTTAGAGTAGATTTGTATGTTTAAACTATATAATAGCCAGCATCTAGATAGTATGTATCTATCTACACAAATAAGTGTCAGCATCACAGGACACAAAATTATTAATCTAAGGTTGTAGGGAAAGTTGCACACTGCTTCAGAATTGTACGGAAAGCAGAGAACCAGATTAAGAAATTGAAATTAATGGTTGACAGCTTCGTTTGGTCGGGAGCAGACGATTTCAATGATGCGGGGCAAAGCGCAGGGTTCTTCAGTTGTCTGGAATCTCGACGAAGTCATATGACACGTCGCTTGGAAGGTCCTCCGTAAATTCCGGATCAATCGAGAACGAACTAAGATCGACAGTTCTAGGCTATCGAGGACCCAGATCAGTTCTTCTCCGTTGACCACAGACGGTGTAGCCGTCATCAGCTAAGCTGCATAAGAAACGATTTAGACTGGATGTGAAAAAAATATTTTTTGCCAACAGAGTTGTGGAGACTTGGAAGGGTGTCACTGCAGCCACAGTAGGATGCGTCTCTTTCTTCGTCATTTGAAAAGAGTCTGGCAATCGAGTCACAGTTTCGGGATAGTGGATTATATAGGCAATAGTCCTCTTCCCACTTGTGCCACTTAGCAAGGTGCACGGTATTACTAAAATTACTAATTCGTTCGTCAACTTATTTGGGTCGTTCAGAAGGCGGTTCAAGTAGGTCAGTTTTGCGGAAATAGGCTGATAAGAGGTCAGACCACCGGCCTATGCCTGCAGCAGCCCGCATGTTCAGCGGCATGTAGATCGCTTTGATCCACTCAGGGCCTACACAGGCCTAGAACGAGCTACAATTGTATGCACGAGACTAGGCTTGCTACAGGTATGCACTATATATATGCATACGTTTATTCGTGTATATATAGTACAGGTAACATATACATGCATTTATGTTACCTGTTATTGCCTTGTGACAGTCTTAACCACTGTGTATTCATCTTGGGCCTAGAGCCTTTTGATCGGTGGTAGCTTCCGACAAATTTAGAATTATCGCGACGACTAATACCGAAAGAAGTACTGATTATTTGCGATCTGTCGGATTTAAGGTTTCAGTTAGAACCTCGTGTCAAGCAGAAGTGCATCGGATATTTGTACCCCTACAGTTGAGCCTATATGTTTTGCTCATTGGCAGCACATACAAGATTGTAATTAGTGTTGGTGTAGTCTGAAGGTGTAACATGAACGGAAAATCGTCGGATGGAGGTTATATGAGCGTGTGAGTAGGCTACTTTCCTATAACTGAACTGTGAAACAGTATTTTAAATAATTAGCCTTCAAGTCCTGCAATGCAAAAAGGAAACTTCCAATAGCTGTTGTAAGTTTTTGTCAAAAAGATGGTGAACTTATCTACGATTATTTGTTTTTTTTTGCTAATCTCAAAGACATTTGATGATGCATATACCTGCAAAACATATGCTCGCTCATGGACGCCTGCAAACTGAGGTAAGACGAGACAGTTACCTCTGCATGCTATTCACGTCTGAACATATTTGGCCTGCACCAGGCTGTGATGACGTAGGCCTACCCAGTTTTCACGTTTTGCACATTTTCATGTTTTCTGCACAACGTTTTATATGGGAGCCCATGCACTCGCGAGTCGCTGACAATGAACCATAGCAGCAGACACTTTTTGTAATAGCTTATGCGAAGCTGTGTCTGGTCTATTTACTGTACTGCCCAGTATGGTAATAAAGGGCAAACTCTTGTATGGCCTACATCTACAGCCAGACAGTATGAAATGGCGATTTTATGGGAATGAGAAAAGGTGCCTTATACCATTTTACCATTTTACCAGGCAATAATGTTTATGAATAAATGAGTTTGAGCGTTTTTACAAGGTCCTGAAAGGCGTGATATTAAAAGTCTTAGTACTGACATACACACCATTTCTAAAAGTACTTGGCAGTGTAGAACGTGCTGTAAAATTTGTTGGGCCTCAAAGAGCATTAGATAATGTAGCCTAATACACGATTCATCTAAATCTTGACCCATTTACGTGCTTTATCAGTCTACATAATTAATGTATGCAGAACCATCTGTGTACATATTGATTCTAGTATCATGGTGCTATCTCTAAATTTTGCAAGCATTTGACATTAAACATCATGAGGTTTTAAAGATCTGTCGGTCGAATTGCAAACATGACCTGAGCAATCCAGCTACAGGACACCTTTTAAAACTTAGTCAAGGGCCTAAAGAATTGAGGACTTAGTTGGCCCAGATGGCTTTGCTGTTCATGAATGGTAACCAATCTAATTAATTATTAAGCAGGCTCGATGATACTTAACGTTCACTGTTCTTGTCAACTTCATGTCTCCAGCGACAATTCTTAGCCCACAGAACATTTTAGAAGACACCATTATGTTGTCATTTGAAAAGCATATTGTGCAGAAGTATTTTTGTCACACTATAACTGAGAGTTCAGCTATCATTCGCTATGTGTGTGATTTTTCAAAAGCATTTGACAGCATAGAGTGCTGGAGAATACTTAATGTCATGCAGCAGTAGATAACAACTAGACTACATAGCAGTGGCGGATCCAGGATTGCTTGCCTGGAGGGGCAAGAGCATTTCCAGAGGGGTGCACATTCTGGCATTCCACCATGCACGGGTCTGGTCTGAGGGGCGCCGGCATATAACCAAGAGAGGCACGGGGGGGGCGAACCGCCACCCCACGCCTATAGCTAAATCCGCCACTGCTGCATAGGCCAATTCCATTGTGCTATATATAAGTTCTAAAAAGGTATTTGTCAGCATATTGTGCTGTTATATATTACTGACAGCAGTTGATAAACAAATATTACAGTTCACTGCTTGTGACTCTCCAGAGGCACTTTAGCAGTATGTATTTATGTATTTCCAGATTTATATGATGCCCTTAGGAAACTACAAATTGTGCTCTGGTACTGTCATTGAAAATCAATTATAATACATATATCGATTGATAATATACAACAACTGCATTTTTTATTGACAAAATAGAGTATGCCTCAGTGTGCCTTTGAGTTGTTTTATCTGTAAGAGGCACTATAGAAATTGCCCAATGCAATACTACTGCACTATATTTTGCACTACATTACACTAAATTGCACTATATGTGATTTTCAAACACATTTGACAATACAAAACGCTCAGGTATATTTAATTACAGCAGTTGATAATATCCACATATTATTAAAAAGCTACATTTGATTTTATAAAAGCATTTAACATTATATCCCATTGCAGTATTTGTGTTGTCATGCAGTCGACAATATGCATATATTAGAGTTCATTCTCAGTGCCGCAGCACGCCTAATCACCCACTGGCTCCCCATTAGCTAACCGAAGTACTTACGAGATGGAACTGCTCGCCTACCACCGCCTTTACCATCTGGCCCCAAACTACCTCTCTGAATTATGCACGCCGCTCTCTACACAATCGACGTCACTTGCTCTCGGCAACTCATGGCGACCTCCACTTTCTAGCAACAAGAACTAGACGATACGGTTCTCGGAGTTTCGCAGTTGCTGGATCATCTGTGTGGAATGCCTTATCACTTGGCTTCCGTTATTAACAGCAGTCAATCGATCGATTTAGGGTAGGACTTAAAACTGCAATGTCCCTGCAAGCCTATCCAGGTGACTGAGCGAGTCTGTGACAACCCAGGTTACAAGGGCCGTGAAACTAAATGCCTATATAATAATAATAATTATGATAATAATAATTATGGCCTCATATACACCATTTTCTCAAGGCCGGATCCACAGGTCAATCCCAACTAAACTAGGAAAGTTAAAGAACTTGATAAATATGGGAAACTACTGTAAAAAGGTTATAAAAACTAGGAAGCTATTATTATTACTTCTACAATTATTAAGCGCCAATATCTAATGATTAAGCATCAATCAGTGGCGTTGAGCAGTTCTGCCTGAAGGACTAAAAAGGTAATCAAAAAGACGAAAGCTTTCTGTCTAAAATACTCTAAGCGAGACGAAGTTGGCTAAGTTACGCTTAGGCGAAGTTGGCTAAGTTACGCTTAATTGCTTACTTGCCCTTTCTGTAAACTTCTAGATCCGTCATTCGATTTCTAAAGAGTATTTGAGTATTTGACAGAAAGAGCGCAATGTTTGTTGTTCCTTCAGGGAGCAAGCGATCGTGCAGGTGAGGGCAACGGTGATGCTATATGACGATGCCAGTCGTCAGTGGATCTACAGCAACTCCTATACGTCACCGTCGAAAGTTCACATCTACCAACATATGACCAACAACAGCTTTCGTGTTGTCGGCAAAAGCACTGAAAACCGTGACGTAAGATCTGTTGTATTGTATTGTGATGTATTACATTGTACTTATCGTATTGTGCATAGTAAGTGAATTACTATTGCAAAACCGAAATTGGTTTTAAAAAATCCAGTCAAAATTCAGTAGGTTATAACCATATCCAGTCTAAAAGGTCATCATCATATCTGCTTGATACATTTTGTTTTTGAATTAATTGCTTGTGGCTAAGCTTTTTAATTAAGCGCATGTGATTAAGCAGGTTCCTGTGATGTAGGCTGAAGAAATGCGAATTAAGTTTATGAATGCTGTTTTATATCAAAGCAATATTCTGAACTCTACAATTACAGATTAGGCTGTGGATTACCGGTTTTACTGGTTACTATATGCTACATAATCTTTCCACTTTTGCCCAAAGTCTTTCCTCCACTGGTTAAGACTAGATCCCATTGAAGATACATTGTCGACATATATTTTTCCTGCCCACACGTCTTCCACCAGCTGTTCAGACTATCTCCCACTGAAGATATATTTCCCCATACATTTTCCTCTGCCCACATTGCTGCCATTCACAAATTGTACCCTGGGGAAGATAGGTATAAAGGCCTATAATTTGCATTCATATCTACCTGTGTGGTTTCATTTACCTGGATTCCTTGCAGGTGACAATCAACTGTCTCATCAGCCGAAACCTGCGCTACAATCAGGCAACTACCACCTTCCATCAATGGCGAGACAGTCGACAGATCTACGGACTGCAGTTCCTCTGTAAGGAGGACGCTGACTGCTTCGCCAATGCAATGATTGCCTCGCTGGAACTACTCAACAGTCAGTACCATGTTGTACTATGTCGTATAGCACTGCATTGTTTTGTAGTTTAGTGTATCGCATTGCATCATATTGTATCCTATTGCAGTGTTTTGTATTGTATTGCATTGCATTGTATTGCAGTGTCTTGTTTTATTGCATTACATTGCATCATGTTGTATTGTGTTTTACTGTACTGTATAAAGTCTGTATTGTATGTACAGTAATTTACTGTACTGTATTGTAACAGAGCATTTCTGTGGAGCCTCTATCCAGCCTCTCAGAGGCACTGTCCAGTAGCCTTATTACCGCATCTTATCAGGTCTCATCAAGTTATCTCTTGACTTCTCTTTTCTACTGTAACCCATAACGTAGACCTGAAATAAGAAGAATTAATGACTGACTTACATAAGGTAATAAAGATATAACAACCGAGATAAGGAATGTATATTATAATTGCAGTGGGAGCGGACTACCAGCTCCATAGCCACCACCAACTCCAGCAGGACCACCATCATCAGCAGCAACAGCAGCAGCAGTCGCAATATTCAAATCTACAGCAGCAGCAGCAGCAGACGACCACTCAGAGGTCAACGTCTGCAGCTTCAAACATTAACACCGAGCCACAAACCGAATATTACAACTCGTTAAGAGTGTCCGATTGACTGACTGACTGACTGACTGACTGACTGACTGACTGACTGACTGACTGACTGACTGACTGACTGACTGACTGACTGACTGACTGACTGACTGACTGACTGACGACTGACTGACTGACGACTGACCGACTGACCGACTGACTGATTGCTCTATTCGATACATTGATCAATTGCTTAACGTAATATCCGCCAATATATCTGTACATTTATACAACACCTGTTAGGAACCTCTCAATGGACAATATCCTAGCATAACAATCACAGCATAACGTAGCATAGCACAGCATAGCATGTGGCGTGTTATGAAGGTGATGTCAATAAGACAATGCTTATCCTGCTTAGGCTTCAATGTAGAATTATGAATGATGAGAGCAGAGGAAGATCTTGATTTGTTTGTAGCTATTAAAACTTCCGAAATTATTTAATTAATCTGTGATTAAATAAGTTTTAATGGATAAATTAAGTGGGTAAATTAACTAAATAAGCAAAGGCTTCTTTCCTGACCGTAGCAAGCTTGCTTTTCTGCTATTTTTCTTATATATATTAATCTCCTACGATTTTTCTGGTTGTTCAGGTATCGCCATGACCAGCAGTATGCAGGGCGGGAACAGCCAGCAGTCGAAGAAGATGGCCAACCAGGTAACCTGAACTGTATTGTATTACTAAACTTCATATAGAGCCTATTACAGAAAATTATATTAAAATGGATCACCAGGCACCTTAAGCGCCATATTGGGTTTATATGTAAACAAACAAAATCGGTTAGCATTTAACTGCCATTACCTTGTACACTTATACTTGTATACTTACTTGTATTGCTTAAAGTAGGCCTAATTACACGGAATTGGGTGGAGTTATGCGACTATGACAATGACAAACAGGTGTTTTCTCCCAGCATTCTGGCAGACATTACATTACTTCTTAGAGTTCGTTCATTTATTCATTCATTCATTTGTTATTTCATTCATTTGCTGACATGGGAGGCAAGATACGTTGCAGTGTTCTGGAAAAAATACGAGAACTACAAAGAACAGGCCTGTAACAATAACAGTCGGTGTGGATTTGGACTTTGATTTCCACCATCCTTATAGTGGTGGCTCTTAAAACATTGCCTATGGCCAAACAGCATCATTAATCATTTTGCTCCGCAGTCTGTCCCGCGACTCCCAAGCAATCAGCGTGGGAGTCATTGATCGGCAAGCTCAGCAGATGGTGAGATGTTCTGCCTGTTGGCTATGCCCTCCATGCAACCATGTAGCCACATTTCTGAACACCACTTCAGAAACAATGGATGCAAGGCTAGCTTGTCCGAATCAACCTGTTTTAATGAAAGCAAGACTACTGGACTGCCTGGCCCCTTCAAGACACCACCGGCCCCGGGGTCAGCGTGCCCTTTCCCCCACCCCACGTTGGCCGCTGTTCATCGTCGAACACCATCTTCGTCGTTCAGGGAAAAGGGGCGCCGTCCTTGACTAGCTCCGTAACTCGAGTCAAAAACCAGCTTCCGGTCAGGCCAGCACACATCCGCCCACCCACCAAGTCCTTCGAGTTCACACTGAGAAGACCGTCAAATAAATTGGAGTATTTAGCTGTTGCGGTACAATATTTGGCCCAATGGCGATGCACATGCCTTGATTATGAGAAGGCAATTTATAAAATGCATATTTGTGCTTTCACCTTTGTGTCAATAATGATTTTACAAGATATTGGTATTGATAATGACGTTACAGGCCACTTTAAGAATGCTGTGCATTTCTTGGGTAATCTCTTTCATATTATCTAGACTTCCTTTGTTTTTATTATGGGCAACATCTCCAACAGACATAACTCAGACTCGTTCAGAAGCTTATTCTCCCCATCATCATCATCAGCAGCAGCAGCAACCAGAAGTTCAGTCACCTCCTCCCTCGTGGTCCCAGACCCTTCCAGCCACTACCGCTGCTCGCGTTCGACCCCCGTCTTTGTCAAAGCCACTCCATTCAGCCAGAGCTTCCGCCAGCTCCGAGACCAACAACTCAACTGCCGGCCTCTCTGCCACTTCCAACGCGCCTACTCCAGCCTCTGCATGCCCACCACCACCGCCACCTCCTCTACCACCCGCTGCCCCATCAGCCACAAAACCCCCTACGAAGCGCACAGAAGACGACCTGGCATCGGCCCTCAAGGGGGTCAAACTACGCGAGACGACCAAGGTATGCATCTCCTATATAAGTTTATTACCAATATATCTGCCTACCTACGCAGTGTTCTACCTTTCTAGATGTCTACCAACCTACCAACGTAACTAACTGTATACATACATACATACGTTCATGCTTATTTACTTAAGTAGGCTACTTCACAGTTCACACTTAAACACAGCCTCCGCCAACCAAACAAGCAGGTCCCTTGTGACAATATGATTGTAAATCTGCCTCTTTTAATTGGTCTCTTCAACTCTATTCCTTTTGCGTAAACTATAAGTTTATATTGGGATATTGAAGAGTCTTTTAGCTCATTCTATTCTCTTTACTTATCAATCTTATTTAATACTACAGCAGTTCAAATTTATTGGCGTGTATATATTCATTATAATATATACTAATGTCTGTGTAGGCCTATTATATTTTTTTAAGTGCCATATATAAGACTATTCAGAAACGATATCTTGAAAATGGCCTGAGGCACGTTGTATGCCGTATTTTAGACATATGTATCTGATACATATATGTTGCTGGCAAATACAACTTGCGTGCTTTTGTATTCATGTTATGTTACTAATATATGCATATATTTAAGACTTACATTTAAATTACTTATGCATAAAGAGCAAGTGTAGAAATGAAACGATAAACGTGTGTACTTGCCTTTACCTTTATGCTTATTAGGGCTTCTATAAAGGCACGTAGACAAATGTGCTACCGTTATCTTTGTGCTTCTGATAAGCTTCACTAGAGGTGCATTAACAAATGTGTGTTACCGTTACCTTTGCTGCTTCTGATGAAGAATTTCTACAGAAGTGAGTAAACAAGTGTTACCTGAACCTGCTGAGGAGTTTTTACAGAGGGGTGTAAACAAGTGTTGCTTTTACCTTCATGCTTCTGATGAGCTTCTAAATAGAGGCGCATTAGCAAGTATGTGTTACTTTTACCATTTATGCTACGTTTGACAGTCGGCAGAGAACGAGTTGAAAGCAGCAAAGACTTCCGATTTCCAGTCGGTGACCTTAGGCCGTGCTTCGAAGGCCCCTCCAGTCTTCCCGCTGGGGTCTGGAACGGCATCCGTCGGCCGAGCGTCCGGGGGTCCACCTCCCGCCACTCGTCCCAAGCTTAACGTCATGAGCGAAATGGAAAGGAAGCTTAAGGAAAGGAAGGAAAAGTCAGAGGGCAGAACGATCGCAACGGTTAGTAAGCCAGGGAATGGGAACAATTGGAAGGTAAGGTAACGTAAGTAAACTAAGGTAACGTAAGGTAAGGTAAGGTCATGGGAGGCAGAGGAGAGGAGGAAGGGACCCATCCGTCCGGGAGCGCGTTGTATATCCCCCCAAAATTTAAAGAAATCTCCTTACCATATTGTTCGAACCCCTCGCTGTATAGCGTAAAACCTAGGTTTGGCATGATATGTTTAGGTGCACGTATCATGATCACACTTATGATCATTATGATCGTGAATTCTTCAGTCATTTGTCAAATCTAGTACCTGGCTCGTGTTTAGTCCAAGTCTCTCCGTGTCTTCGTTTATATTATCTGTTCGTTATAGTCGTGGACTTCCTTTGTTTCTCTTTTCCTGTGGTTAAGATTCCAGTCTTTCAAGATGTTGGCCGGGTTCTATTTCCGGTGTGGGTTCAGCATCTTTGGACCTGTATTTGGTCCGTGTCAGACATCATCCTCAAACTCAGTGAATCAGTTGCAGGCTGAGATGGAGAGGACTGGCCACTCGCTTTCATACGCCGAGACTAAGCAAATGATGTCGCTAACACTTCATGCCCATGGCTGCCTCTGAAGTTTGCTTAATGGACGAATATGCTGGTAATAATGACTTTGTACGCATGCAAATAACTGAAACTTAGACTAAAAGCTGATGCTGAAAACGTATATAGAGCAAAGAAATTGTGTTCATATACAGGAACAGGAGATGCCAAAAAGTGGCACCGCCGGCCTGCAAGACCTATTTCAAGGGAACCAGTCTCAGCAAAGAACCGGAAGTGTCATGGCTGCAGCTTACGAAGAAGAAACGCCACTCCCGTCGCTGAGGTAATAACGAAAATCCACACACTGTAGTGTACCAAGTTGGCATATGGTTTATAAAGTATGCATGTGTTTACTACTCCTGCAAGGCTTGCATATCACCAGACTAAAGTAAGTACAACTGAAAATCCCTGGACACATTCATTTCAAAGTTCTTTCCCTAACCTATAAATCTCTCAAATTTTCCCAACCGATTTACCTTTGCAAACTCTTTAGTATTCAATCAGACCGCTCTACTCGTTCATCCTCTTGCCTCACTCTTGTTCGTCCCTCTGTAAGTCTACTCTCTGTAGTCTGTGTTACTCACCTCTTAAGTTTTCTAACCGATCTATACGTTACGCTGGCCCTCGACTCTGGAACAATCTTGCTGCTCCTGAATTTCGCAAGTTCTCTGTTCCCCTATCCCTTCCTTGCCCAAACACTAATGTCCGTCGTGTCAACTACTGGGGTGTAGCCTATATCCGAGCTAATACCTTTGCAAGTAGCCTCAGCAGAAACGCTACAGGTGATACGCTATATAAATGTTTCAGAGTTGTCTGTTGTATGTTTTCCGAGAAACGCTAACCGTAACAGAAAGCGGCGTATTCAGATGGGGGTTTAAATGACGTACGCCCCTAAAACTTGGCGGACTCACGTCTTTCCTAATTACGCGCCTTGAAAGTCGCTATACTAAGGTTCAGCTACATACAAACATAAATACATACTTCATCGTTACAACAGTTCATTTTTTCAGCTGCACCTTTTATCATCGTAAGCGTCATTAACGGATTTCCTCAGCGCCAAAAAGCTAACTCAGGCGCTCTGTCAGGAAAAATTGGTGAGTCACGTATAGTCAGGCTCGGTTTCAGATCCAGTTTCAAATGTAATAACATTCAGATCTAAGATCTGTCAGATAGCCATGTTGCAGCACCTTTGAGAGGTTCTTAATAGGTGCAATATAACTGTTCACTTAAATAGTAACAGTTTCAGCTCAATAAAACAAAGTTTGCATATCCTCTGTTATCACTCAGTTCCGCTGAAAATAGCGTCGCTGTACAGAGTGCACCGGAAATTAAAGTAACGCCAGAGGGCGCTGTTATGTCAGCAATTTCTTCTCGTGGAAACGGCGCTTGTTCAATACCTCCAGCGGAGTTGGAAGCACTGAAAGTCGAACTCGTGGCGAAAATTAAACAAGAATTGGAGAACACGAAACAAGAGATCATCAACGGTAGAAAATCAAAAGCATCTCGTCTCTCTTTTACTTCCTTTCTGACTACGTGCCTAATTCTTGTCTGTAAGTCTTGTTTCTGTGTTCCCTATTTGTAGTTATCATCCGAACTCTTGTTTTATTTTATTTTAAACTGGCATTTTTATCCTCACGGTCCTTACAGCTTAGTCTGTCACGGGCTGGCTCATCACGACCATACGACAAAACATCGATGGCGCTGAGCAGTTGTGAGTGAAGGACTTGCTTAAGATCCCCAGAGTAAGCAAGTAATCCATTTGTTAACACGCCATAACATTAACCGTCTAAAGGGGTCTCTAACTCGTTCTCTCGGCGTTACAAGCCGAATGCTCTAACCAATCGGCTACTCTGCCCCACACATAGGGAACACGGGGTACCCGTACCCTCACTTTTGGACTGGGGTACTATACCCCAAATTTTTCATATCGTGACTAAACAACTTACTTACCTACATACCTTTCTACCTATCTACCTACCTCACAACAAAAATGACTTGGATACGAAAAATTGCAGGAACCCCACTCTATCAATCTGCAAATGAATCAGTGTATCTGGATATTTGCATAGCACCTTTGGAAATCTCAACAGTGCTATATCTAACCTGCATATGTTCTATGATTCTAATGCGTGTCTTTAGCTTATTATCTGTTAGCTTATTATCTAGGTTATGAGTATTCTACATACGTGTTCTTTTTCCTATTTTAGCGATCAGAAGCGAGCTCAAGAAACAATGCTCCGAATCGCAACGAGGCCAGAGTTAACCTTCGGTAGCTGAAAACATGGTGTAAAATAAATCAACTATTCTCTACCGAATAGCGTTTCTTGTTACATAACTTCAACCGTGACGTTTTTCTTAAGTCATCCTTTCTTGCCTTTCAACAATGGCCGCCGCTTCGATCTTTGTTGATCGTGTTTTAATTTAAAGCATAATATTACTGAGAAAGACAGAAAGGTGAAAATTAGAAACACTGTCGTTTTCATACATAAATCTGCTGCAATCCAGGATTACAAAAACACACGTGATTTGGGTGCTTAAATATTGAATTTCATGTAAGTCGCAGTAACAAAACGAGCTTTGTGAGATCAGCTGGCACCAGGAAAGTTTAAACAAGATTGTGTGAATGTAACACCAGTTTGTGTCTTAAAACATGACAGCACCATTTTCGATTGTCTTCCGGTTTCTTGCACAGCGCTGGTTCTAAGGTGCTCCAACACCTGCCGTGGCAGAGGGTCGCAGTAGCCTCTGGATTTTAAGTGGCCTCAATTTCAAAACGAACAAGAAATGAAAAACTAACAATTTTAAACTGATTCAAATCAACACATGGATGTCCCTAAGGCCAACGTCGCAATTCCCCCTCCTTTCGCGCCGCCACTATACCCTTCCCTTTTGAGAAGAATATAATAAGTTAAGGTAGGCCTACACTACTGTCGAGTCCGTTAGTGTTGGAGAATTAGATTCAAAATCTGTGTAACTGCCTTTCAAGACCATAGATTTAGGTCTGTCGCGGTAGTTTCGAAATATAGGCCGACTTGTCCCTGACCTGTCATTACTCCACTACAGGTCCTCTGATTGTTGTTTGCTTGCCTTGCAACGAATTTGAATACTGCTTTTGGTGGTAGGGCTTTTCTGTTCCTGGGACCAGACTCTGATATAGAGACCCAAAATGTGTTCGCCCTGTTGAGTCCTTAGTCCGTTCTCGACTCAAGACGCTTTTGTTTCAGTGTTTATCTTCCTTGGGCAACCTCTTCTGTCTCATCAAAATTACCCTTGGAACTGACCGGATTGCGTAACTGTTTGAAATGCTATCGACGTTAAGAAAAAGGAAATTGCAGCAGTCAAGCTTGGAGTGAATAATAGCCTAGAGGTATTGATGGTAGAAGGCAGTTAGAAAGAGTCAGAGGTTTTTTCGACAGGAACTTTGCCTTTGTTGGCCCTTCCAGCTGGAACTGCCTTCCTCTTGAGCTGCGGCTTCAGTTGCTTACTCTCTCTCCTATCCAGTCTCGCAAACGCCAGAAATCCTTTTTGTTTGTTCAAGTCGGGAGCGCCACTGTTTCCGAAGTGGCGCTTTATAAATGTTCGTTTACAGTTACAATTACTGTGGCTGTATTTCAGGGATTTGAATATCGGGTAACACGGCCCATACACGTGGGACCCATTCAAACGGTCATCGGTGGTGAAGAATCTCAACTGAAAAATGAGCAGGATCGAGGCCATCCGGTTAATTTAGAAAAACGTGTAGGCCTACATTTACATGTACATTAAAAGAGAGTTAACGTGATCAGCCATTGATAGTTCGACGTCCTGAAGCAGTCAGATGGCGGACGACGGTAGTTGATTCCAGTCAGAGGAATCGTGACATCATCATCATCATCATCATCATCATCGCTATCATCATCAGCAGCAGCAGCAGGTGTTTGGCGGCGGTGGGTGCGAATAAATGGTTTCAGTCATTTGTTAAATTAAGTGTTGCTTTCATGTTTAGTCCAAGTCTTGTCATGTCCTCGTTTATATTGTCTATCCAGTACAATCCTATTGTGGTCTTTATTTGCTTCTCTTTCCTTTGCATCTTCTCTTGCATGTAATGCACTGCGTGGGATTCTGTCACTTCACTATAGGCAGGATATTCTTTCCATGTGATCAGACCACTGGAGTCTTCGCTGAACGACTTTATGAAACAGGATTGTGTCTCTATATTGTCCTATTTCATCAGTTTCGATTTCTTGTAGTAGTGAGATTCCTGTAATTTTTCGTATCCAATCATTTTGTTGTGAAGATTTTTCATATTGCTTTCTCAATGCCCAGCATTTTACCCATAGAAAAATGTATGCATCATCTCAAGTAGGCCAGTGGCGGATTTAACTATAGGCGTTGGGGGGGGGCGATTCGCCCCCCCACCCCCGCGTCCCTCTTCGTTATATGCTGGCGCCCGTCAGACCAAACCCGTGCATGGTGGGTTACTCTGTTTCGCCATATGTTGGCCTTTCTTCCAAATGCTTGTGAGGTGCGTCAAATTCTTTTTGTGGGCTTATGTCTTTTTCAGTGTGAACACTTGTGGTTAATTCGGCCTCCGATATTGACGATTTGGTCGACCGTTCAATAGTTTCTCCTTGGATGCTGAAGTTTATTGGCGTATCCTTAGTTTTTCTAAAATAACCATTAGGTCCCGATCTTAGTTTTCTCGGGATTTATCAGTAGGCCTAATCCGAATCTTCTACTGGTGCTATCTGTCGTTGTCGTAATGTTTTTAAGGCCTTTCTGTTCCGTTTCTGGTGACGAGGCCAATGTCGTCAGCAAATCGAAGATTGTTAACTATACCTCCGTTTAGTTTGATTCCTGCTTCTTTGTTGTTTAGGCATATTGTCATTAGGGCCCTACCACTAGGTTGAATAACACAGTGATAAGCTGCATACGGTTTTGTTTAAAAGTGTTCCGTGATCTTTTTGTCTACCTTTATCGCGCTCGAAGATTTCCAGTGTCTTTGCACAAAAAACTAATAGCTACGAAGTCATTGACGCCTGATTTATTTGCCAATATGCGTTACAAAGATTACCTTTTCCATCGTTTGATCACTGTTATGGATTTTAATAAGACACATATTTATTAAAATTTGTATAGGTCTACTTATTCAGCTTAAACACAGCCCACCCTAACAGTTCCTCTCCCTTTTTTATTTCTCTCTGTCTGGTCTTCTGCTGGCAACCGGATTTGGTTCTCGACCTGGCATCTTTGGACAACCCCACTTATTTAAAGCATCGCTCGGGAATAGGCTGGTGATGTGTACTTAACTTTTAAGTAGTGCCTTAGAAATTTCGAATTTACAGTTACGAATATCCGTCAACATAATTTTCAACATTAATTATCTGTTCGAAGAGGTGAAGGCTTGTGACGCCATCTTTTGAATAATAAGGTTACACAAGCACAGTCTGTTGAACCAGCTGGGCATTAAATAAAATCAGGCCATTATTATTATTATATCTTTATAGCTTAGTAATAGTCTGGCGCTGATGAGTTATTTGTCAAAGCTTTTGATTATGCAATTGTTTTAACTGAAATTCCTGTTTATATTTAAATGCAGGTGTAGACCTGTGTAAACGTGAGACGAGGTGGCCGAGTGGTTAAGGCGATGGACTGCTAATCCATTGGGGTCTCCCCGCGTGGGTTCGAATCCCATCCTCGTCGAAAACGTTTTTTGCCAACTGTAAGGCAGTTGACAGCTAAACTGTACATCGCAATCGAAATCATAAACTAATTTTAATTATAAACTCGGTTTTCAAAGTCTAAAGCGCAGTTATAATAACTTACCACAGAGAAACAGACAAACGTTATGGCTCACTAAAAAGACAGCAAACAAGACCTTTTGTTTGTATCGGCCTTTGACTCTCTAAGAACGTTGTTAGTAATTTTATCCTGGGATGATATCCACCCCAAATTCGGCCCGTGAAGCAATTCAACACCTAAGTCCACTTGTTCTTCATCCGTCTCGCCTTCCAACAAGAAATTTCTTCTGTACTCTTTCTGCATTCGATCACTGCTTAACCCTATAAATTCCATCCATTCTTTTAATGCTAACTCGCCTGTCCGCAACATGTGCAAATGTGCAAAAGCTTCAATGTTTCATAACAGTAAGTGAATGATTGGAGAATCTTCTCTTTAATTTAGAAATGATACAATCAATAACCGGGTAACAAATATGTTGCCTAAATGCAGTTTTTGTGTCCACTTCTGAAAGATGCCCCAAAAGCGTATGGAAAAGCGTCTGGGAATTTTGTGTTGTGTTGCTTGGGTAACACTGGGTCAAAGTCACAATTCTTACTTTGCTCTTCTGCCTTGGAGAACACAGTGCCCATAAAGGCATCTGTTTCGTCTCTATTTTCTTTCAGAGTGTAGCAAGGACAACAATCCCCTAGCCTCGACTGCCCTTTCAGTTGTGTTAAGTAAACTGTTGTTACTCTTTGGATTTTCTCTAGAGTGAACTTGATCAAGTGAAGCAGGCGTGGAATTCACATCATATTCATCGAACAAAAAATGCAAATGTGCCTTTCGGTCGTTACAACACCAGAAATACTCTCTCATCCCTGAGTTGTCGAATTCTTCCTCTTATCTGCCTCTGCTCTCCAGCCCCAAACATCACCCACCGTAGCTGCCACGCTGTCTCTCTCTGCCTGACTCTTGGATCTTGACCCGGAACCGAACCCTTCTGCCTATCGATTTTGTTTTGACTGAGCGCCTGTGAATAAGCTGGTCCCCGCGGCGCGGCTTTCGTTGGGCGCTGTAGAAATCTTGGGATTACGATTACTTGCAGGACGCCATCCCAGGCGACATAGAAGCTAGCTTTGAATCGCTGCAGTGCAGCCTACTGTACCACCTGACCAAGATGTTTTTGAACTGTGCAGCCGCATCATGCATCATACATAGTCAATGGATTTTTCCAAATGAAATTTCGCAAATGCTTTTGCTATCATTATATGAAGTTAAGGGCTGAAGTTCATAATTTACTGCATTTGTAACTGTGTATACATATGTTGACAGAAGGCCGGAACAATGAACTCATTTTCAGCTTCATTCATATTCATAGCATTGCATACAGTAGTATAACTTGTGCGTCTCTGAAAAACAGATGTCTCTAAAATCTCGTCCTGTTGCCGCAGCATATGCACTTTCAGTCATACAGCCTGATTTACGGACCTTGATCCAGCGGCGAACCCAGGGGAGGATGACCAGTATGATCGTCCTATAGAAGTTTCGCTATGTAGAGTGACTGACTGATCATAAAATATCCATATGGGCCGCTTAGAGTATGACGAATTTCAAAACACTGAGACGACCATTTATCTTTACTCTAGAAGGGCTTGTCCACTTTAGGCTGAAAATTTTTATTATACACAATACTTTTGTTTTCTGTTTTGACATAAGACCAGATACATTTCTGCTGGACACAACGCAAAGTCCTCAACAGTACAGGAGAAAGTAAAGAACACAACTAAAACATGCCACCAGCATTTGTACATTGTTCGGCTGGTGTACACTTCTTAATGCCATGGACAATGCGTGAGCTGCATTAACCACATGGCATGCATAAGTTGGTAGCTATTAAGGGAATACTGTAATGTCTTCTTATTTCTACAGCCTTCACATCTTTCCGAAGCCAGCACATTCCGTTAGACAGCGCAAATGTGGTGTCTTAAAAACCTTTTTAGTGACAACCACTGACACAAAGAACAAGTGCTTGCATAGGGAAGGCTCTTCAATTACATGCAATGCTAGCTATCAGCATGAACAAACAATGACTTCTGCAAAAGAAAGTGACTCACAAACTGCACCTTTGAATTGCTTTCACTTCACTCATTTCTGCATGTGTGAAAATTTGTCTCCAATACAATGCTGCCAAATGTGTCGTCAGGTATGTGCTGAACGGCAGAAGACCCTTCATATGAGATACAGCAACTGCAATTTGAGATTTATAAAGCGCCTCTTAGAGGATAAACGCAACAGAGGTGCTTCCGACCCGAACAGTACAGTCTTCAGGCGCCTGCGGAACACTGAGAGGGGCAGCAAAAGGAGCTCAAGTCGCAATTCTCGAGGGAGACGATTCCAGCAAGTGGGACCAACGTAGGCAAAGCTTCTGGACTGGGCCGCAGCGATTCGGCATGCGAGGGACAAACAGGAGTTCTTGAGTGGCCGAGCGAAGGGTGCTACGGCCCTCAACGAGGAGACCAAAGTGCAGAAGTGAATTAGGTAAAGGGGAGCAGAGCCAACAACACATCTGCGCATGAGGGAGAGGATCTTAAAGTGGACACGCTGCTGGACGGGGAGCCAGTGAAGAGCGTCACGAATATAAGACAAGATGTGGCCATAATCTGGAATGCCCCTATAAGCACAGATTGCCGCTTAGAGATAGATCATGTGACGCAAAACTCGGACCTCCACAGGCAGTGCTCCACACCACCAGCTGTCCTGCCAATTGGTACTGACTTTGACGCAGCAACTCGTTACCGTGTGTCAATATCCTGCTCTTTGGCAAGCCCTCAAGGAGACCCCATCACTGCTGCAAGTCTCCAATGGTCTTCATCAACAAGTGCAGAAGTGAATTAGGTAAAGGGGAGCAAACTTGAATTAAGCAATTCATTATGCTACAATGCATGACAAGACATGAAAGATGAATGTGAATAAATGAAGCATGAGAATTGCAAGATACAGAGCAACATGCAGTCACTGATCTTAAAATAAGCTTCACTTATCCAGCAACTGATCGATGCAAGTCAATCAAATGTACTGGTTAATTCTAACACATAAATTGCAAGATGTCATATGACAGTACATTACCATAACACACAAAATAAAATTGCAAAATGGAACAGCTACACAGATGCACAAATTGTCACCCGCATAAAAAATTACGCTTTGGACCTCCTTCGTCTTCTGCAGCCTGGACAGAAAAGTGCACTTTCACAGGACTGAAGAAAAAAAGTCCAAAAGTTGCTCTCTTCACTGAATGCAGAAGTTTGTGTCGGCTTATAATACTGGTGTTTGTGTCGGCTTATAACACTGGTGTTTGTGTCGGCTTATAATACTGGTGTTTGTGTCGGCTTATAATACTGGTGTTTGTGTCGGCTTATAATACTGGTGTTTGTGTCGGCTTATAACACTGGTGTTTGTGTCGGCTTATAATACTGGTGTTTGTGTCGGCTTATAATACTGGTGTTTGTGTCGGCTTATAATACTGGTGTTTGTGTCGGCTTATAATACTGGTGTTTGTAGTGCCGGTACTACACCGTTAGCAGCTGTTGAAGGGCAGCCCAAAGAAAGGTGGCTAGGTAGGACACCATACTGCCAGTTTACTTCTTCGCTAACTTGGCCTATCGATTTTGTTTTGACTGAGCGTCTGTGAATAAGGTGATTCCTGCAATTTAGCTTTTGTTGGACGCTTCTGACATGTCGAGAATACGATTGCGATTTCAGCTCAGGTCTTTCACTCAAAACTGAAAACACTTCCAGTAATCCTTCGGCCTTTCACTCAAAACTGAAAACATTCCTCTTTTCACAGATCCTATCCTGACACCTCTTCTTCCTCTTATTTCTCCCTCCTCTCCAACCCTAAACATCACCCCCGTAGCTGCCACGCTGTCTCTCTATCTGACTTCTGGCGCGGCTTTCGTTGGGCGCTGTAGAAATCTCGGAATTACGATTACGATTACGAATCCTATCCGGAATCTTCTTCCTCTTATCTCTCTTTCCGCTCCAGTTTTAAACATTCTGACTATATCTGCCAGACGCCTCGGATCTTGACTGGAACCGAACCCTTCCTGCCTATTGATTTTGTTTTGACTGAGCTTCTGTTAATTATTTGGTTCCCGCGATTTGGCTTTTGAAATCTCGAGATTACGATTACGGTTACCACTCCAGCAGCTGTGAAAGTCAATATGCTCAAAATTTAGTCACGACTGCTAATAAACTCAGTTAAAGCAAATGTTAATATAGTGATCATATCCTGTAACGTTCGGTCTCCTACATCCTTATTAAGCATATATGCCCTAGTTTTCCTGGTTAGTGCAGATAAACAGGTCACTGAATGAAATATAGTAGCGCTAAAGAAACCGGTTTAACTATGCATCCGCATACGACTGGCCAATCAGCGGTGTAGAGGAAAAAATAAATCTCACCCGGTAAAGTAATAACTTAAACTGTATCCGAATGCGATTACAGTTACGATATCCGAAGCCATAAGTATAACCAGAATGTTAAAATAGCCATTATGATGATACAGCATAAGCCCAGTTAAAATAGCTAGTATGATGATAAAGCAAAGTCTAATAGATAATAATAATAATTATTATTATTGTTGCTTCAGCAACAATAGATTTGTTTCATAATTGAAGATAATAAACATAATAATAATAATAATTATTATTATTATGATTATATAATGTTGTTGTTGATGATGATGTCGTTGTTAATAATTATTATTTTAATTAAAAACTTATACAGCGCCTTTGTATAATGCACAAGGCATCAACCGATGGTGTTTCAGATTTAATCCGTATTACAATACAATACAACTTATATTTATAACGCGCCTTAATAAAACAATGTCTTACTCAAAGGACGCGTTACAACATAATAATTAGTTATAGTACTGAGAGAATAAATGAGTCTTAAGTTTTAATTTTAAATATCAGGTCGATATCCAACAATTCTAACAATGACCTTATAAACGGCTCTGCCATTCCAATATTTAAGAAGACTCGATGACTATAAAACCTCATTTTAAAATAAATCAATGAAAAACCAGATTAACCCTAATACAAGTGTACTATTTTTTTACAAATTAACACTAGGGCGACAAAACAATTTGAACGCTAATTCTAACCGCAACCCAAACCCTAGACCGCAACCCTACCATTGATAGTTGTTGGATCCCGTGCGGAAGTCTCTTCCGGAGACGAGACGATGTAAACAAGGATCGTCTCAAGGTTTGTTGATGTTGTTCAGATATTGAGTTGTTTTTCTGCTTAAATGATCAATAGATCAATAATTATACCGATATAACCCCGGTTCTCGGGTTTTTCGCCATATTCAGTATATCCTGTGAGTTTTTGCCGAGTCGTCGATGCTTTTTTGCTCACTTACTTGTTGTAAAATTACACTAAACGCGACCGTGTCGTTGGAGCAAACATTCATATGGTGGCGCCATATTATATATTTGGAGTTGGCGAGATGTCTATAATATTATTTTGTGGAATCAGTTATAATTATTATACAATTTTAATTGAATACTTATTGAATGTCATTCTAAAATACACAACAGGGTTCTGAATTTATGCTGATTGTACACAAATTTACATTTCTTTTGACAGTTCGTGTTATTCCTCTGTGCAGGTGTTGTCCACTGCCTTTGAGGGGGTGTAGTCTTGCATGGCGGCTAATAAACTCCTCCTTAACCTTTGAAAACTGAATTTCTACTACTGGGCGCCACAACAGCTCAAGAAGTTTGAATAGCTTAAATGTTTAAAGCTGAGTGACTCGTTTCTTGAGTTGGTTAATGCTGCTTGTAACTTGGGCATTCTTTTCGATTCTGCTATGTCTCTCACCGTGTTTTTAAATGGCAAAATTTGTAAATCATACGTGTATGTTCATGACCATATCGAATTTGACGTTCCATCCTTGTGTCTTCATGGATATCTCTGACAAACGTATTATTTCAGTCTTTCTATTGGATTCCTGTTCAGCAAAGAATTTGTTTTAAATTGGGACTTATAGTTTATAAAACATTGAACTTTGGGCAAAAACTTAAAACCAGTTCTTATTTCTAAAACTTATTATTATTCAACCAGGTCATCTGAATGACTTTTGCTAGTTGTGCCAAAAACACAAGCGAGTGAGCTTTTTCGGTTGCCAGACCAAATGTTTCTCCTCCTGTGTCTGTGCCTTATGCTCAGTCTCTTGTGTCATTTCATTCTCAACTTAAGACTTGCGTTTTTCAGGTGGATTACCAACCATAGGCTGCCTCTCCATTTCAGGACACTGACCTGACAGCAGCTTGAATTTAGTATCCCACGGGTTGATGCCTTGTGCATTAGACAAGAAGTTTCTGTTTAATTAATTAATTAATCCTGCATCTTTCTGTGGAAAAGAAATAGTTTCGAGCTAAAACTGCTACGTAAGCTGTAACAGCCGAAACAATACTACTGCACAAGCCATTGCAAAGATCTGCAACTTTGTGTCTTGTGCTGAAAAATGGTTGCATTAGAGTCCCATGGGTCTCGCAGGAAAATTTGTCTGTATGGCCTGATGATTATCTTGCTCAACGCTGGTTTAAAAATCTACCCACCACAGTCTGTTCTACCTTCAGCAGGCCTTATCTACCTACCATAGGCCATATATATCTACCACAGGCCTTCTTATCTGTGCAATACAGTACAGCTATATTTTGATAATGCCCTCCACAAAAAGTTCTGGAATGGACACTGAAGCCAGGCAACAGGAAATATTAAGAACCATAAACAGATTGGAAAAGATAAAGTCTTCAGTGTAGAGCGAACAATAGTCTCGGTAAGAGAGTTGCGAATATGAAGACGTAGAGAGTTCCAGATGGAAGGTGTCAACCAGGAATTTCATGCTTTCCGGAAGATGCTGATGAAGATGCCATGGCAAGTGGCAATGGCTGACATTGCAAAGGTATAGAGGATGATCAACAGGGGCTTTATCGATGAACTTTATGGAACCCAAAAGAACACAGCATTGATGGATGACACGAGAGAGCCAATGCAAAGTTTTTTAGTACAATTGTAGGACTTGGAGACAAACCAGTTGAGGAATATGCTAGAGCAGAGATAAGTTCATTATACACTTTCAGAACAGCTGCTTCTGTGGAATGGAATCGCTTAGAACCTGACTGGACAAGTGAGAATTGGTTGTTTACAGAGAGGTAGGATTAGAGTTGTGTGTGGACTAATTGCTGTATCGTCTTAGGCAGGAAACAAACATTAGAGTTAGGCCTATAGTTGGGGCAAAAAGTGGGGTTATAACCACTTGCCTTAAGCTGGGGACATACATATGCCTGAGAGGAAGAAAGTATGCTAGTAGAGAAGCAAAGGTTGATAAGAAAAGCTAGGATAACAATAAAGATCTGAGGTTGAGACTCTAGGAGCCATGTAGGCACAGGGTCAAGTTCACATTGTTTGAATGTAGATTTCATGAGTAGGACAGCAGTGTAGTCTGGAGTGACGGGCTCAAGGGTTGATTGAGGTTATAGTAAGGATAGGTGAGGAGAAGAAGGAGGAGGAGGAAGAGGAGAAGGAGGAGACAGTGCTATATCGAACACTGTTAACTTTATCATGAAAAAAGTAACAGTTCTTGTGGTGTGATGGCTTAGCAGTCTGGAGGAGCTGGATGAGAAATCTAAGGCAAAGCAAAAAACCTGACACATCCTGATCTCTCCTCTAGAGGCATCAGAATTTTAGTAAAATGCGATCCAGGTACCTGTGTCCATTTTCAGTGAGTTACCATCACTCCATCATTGGGTAAAATATTGTCACTATCCGTTGCACGTATTTTGGGTGGAAACACCAATCAATATATTTCTTAGTAAAGGCAAAGTCATTCTTAGATGCATTTTTATGTGGTAAAATTCAGTTGAAATTAAAAATGTTGCACTTTCTAAATTTGCAACACTTGTTGTTTAATGCCTTGGTTGATATTTTGACAGAGCCATGGTACTACTGTACTACTATTAATGATATAACCTAAAGTTACCAAAGTTATTTAATATAAAAAGATACTGCATATAGCGCTACGATTGAAAGAGGTGAGTTAATAAAGCTTAGCTTATAATTTATGGGTTTATTTTAATCAAATAAACTGGCTCATATAAATAATTTCATAATATTCAATAGCACTCTCATCATTGCTAGAGAAAGACTTTGTCAACTGTATATCACCAATATTAACGGCGCAGAGCTGCCTGAGTATGCAACAGTGGTGATTAGCTTCAGCTGGCTTCTAGTCCTGCATCAGGCAGGACTGTTCAAGCAGATGAACCTACCATGGTTGCAAAAGTCCCTGATGTGGTGAAGGGACCAGATCAACATTTACTACACATTTACTAGTTTCACTAACATAAATTAGTTTTTGCACTCCCACCTGCTATAGTAGCCATGAGCCCAGCCAGATACCCGCAAGTTTGAAATGACCAGCTGGAGCTCAGCTGCTGTATGGGCAGAGGTAATAACAGCTGTGTGCTAATATTCCAGGCCGTTGTCTGCTTATCACTGGTCACTCTTAATAAGTAATTTCTAGAACTGGTGGGTATGAGGTATTGGATTTGCCTTTGGGTGCATATTGATAGGTCTATTCTATTCTTCTTCAGCCAAGTCGTCTACGTTTGAATTTTGCACATTTGTTCTGGAAGAGTTGTCGTTGGTTGACTTGTTGAATCTGGGCTACTTGAGTTTTGACTGTTCCCGCTTGACGATGCAACCTTTCGAGTTTCCTGGTTAACCGCTTAGATTTCTAGCCTTTTCTATAAAATCATGGGCATCCTGCATTTGACCAAATGTTGATGGTACGTGCATAGGGGCATGAAGATCCAGGAGGTCTTGCAGTGTGGTGTTGTAGAGGGAAAAGGCTTACTCATGATCAGTGGTAGGTTGAGGTGCACAGGCTATCTGAAAGAAGGCCTACCTTTCCTAGGTCTTCTTATCTACTTGGCCCCAGGCATTCTTATCTACTTACCACAGGCCTTCTTATCTCTTTACCACAGGTTTACTGGTCTCACTTCTGTAGGGCTTCGTATCACTGAAGAGATCTTTGCTTGATGCCTTGTGTGTTATGATAATGGCACTTTAGAAGTCTTGAGATTAGATCAGATTCTTTTCCATACTGTTTCCTTTGCTTATAAACTTCAGTCAGTTCTCTCTTGTGGTCCTTTGTTTTTCCACTGATATAGGCGTCAAAGATAAGAGCATGGCCGGATTTCCTCCTCTTGATCTGCCTTCGGAACACTGTGTCTGCAGGCTTTCTCTTGCCCAGTCCCTGTTAAATTTCCTGATGGAAATCAGATTCTGGCAACAGTACTCTCTTTGGAAAGGTCAGTGGGTCTTGAAAGCTGCTACATGGCCCAATGCACTGCATGTAAAATACAATCTTCCTGTGTAACCAAGCACACTGGATAAGGGCTTCTGGAAAGGATAAAATACAAACTCTGCCTTTTAACCTAATCTGGAAACTTCTGTAGTGCCATTACCATAATCCTCAAGCATCAATCAATGGTCGCTTCTAAGCAGACCCCCTTGTTAAGACCCAGTATTTACTCTGATCTTTGATTGACTCTGTTTGGTCGATTGCAAACATTCATCTGCGCCTCAGATTCAGATTTACTGACTGCAGTTATAGCAAGCGCTTTAAATACATTAAATGAAATGTGTGTCATCTTGTCGATGAGTCATCAAATTGTTGACTTGGTTATGATGGTATCTGTGTCACGTGCCACTAATTAATGATTGCGTCTAAATGCAGAGCCAAGTTACAAATGTCTTTGATAGATTTGTGCGTTTAGGAACTCTGATGATTCAGATACTGCTGTGATTGAGCTGTTCATTTGAACTCTAATTTAGAAAATCAAAGACTGTCTTTACTCAAGTTAACACTGTGCTACGAACAGGGCAAGTTGACTGTTTGAAGCCCGATTGATTGACAACTGAGGAAGATCACCGGCTAGGCTATAAAAGGCGCTATATAAGTGTTCAGATACATGCATGCAAGTCACTGTGTGACTTAAAATAGGTTGAAATGTTTATGTTCTGTGTTTACATTTTGAGTGCTACCTGACCCTAATTTATTGCTGAGTGCCAACTGACCCTAATTTATTGCTGAGTGCTAACTGACCCTAATTTATTGCTGAGTGCTAACTGACCCTAATTTATTGCTGAGTGCTAACTGACCCTAATTTATTGCTGAGTGCCAACTGACCCTAATTTATTGCTGAGTGCTAACTGACCCTAATTTATTGCTGAGTGCTAACTGACCCTAATTTATTGCTGAGTGCCAACTGACCCTAATTTATTGCTGAGTGCCAACTGACCCTAATTTATTGCTGAGTGCCAACTGACCCTAATTTATTGCTGAGTGCTAACTGACCCTAATTTATTGCTGAGTGCTAACTGACCCTAATTTATTGCTGAGTGCTAACTGACCATAATTTATTGCTGAGTGCTAACTGACCCTAATTTATTGCTGAGTGCTAACTGACCCTAATTTATTGCTGAGTGCCAACTGACCCTAATTTATTGCTGAGTGCCAACTGACCCTAATTTATTGCTGAGTGCTAACTGACCCTAATTTATTGCTGAGTGCTAACTGACCCTAATTTATTGCTGAGTGCTAACTGACCCTAATTTATTGCTGAGTGCTAACTGACCCTAATTTATTGCTGAGTGCCAACTGACCCTAATTTATTGCTGAGTGCCAACTGACCCTAATTTATTGCTGAGTGCTAACTGACCCTAATTTATTGCTGAGTGCTAACTGACCCTAATTTATTGCTGAGTGCTAACTGACCATAATTTATTGCTGAGTGCTAACTGACCATAATTTATTGCTGAGTGCTAACTGACCCTAATTTATTGCTGAGTGCTAACTGACCATAATTTATTGCTGAGTGCTAACTGACCATAATTTATTGCTGAGTGCTAACTGACCCTAATTTATTGCTGAGTGCTAACTGACGCTAATTTATTGCTGAGGGCTAACTGACCATAATTTATTGCTGAGTGCTAACTGACCCTAATTTATTGCTGAGTGCTAACTGACCATAATTTATTGCTGAGTGCTAACTGACCATAATTTATTGCTGAGTGCTAACTGACCCTAATTTATTGCTGAGTGCTAACTGACCATAATTTATTGCTGAGTGCTAACTGACCATAATTTATTGCTGAGTGCTAACTGACCAGCAACCTGCTCTTTTAGTCACGGTGATGCATCCTCATCGTGGTAGGTCCTCAGGCCATGATGCTCTTCCGGCTGAGGTTTGGGATGCAGAGTCTCTCGTTTGGTTTTAAGGTCACATGAAGACTTAACTCTTTTAGAAGTCATGTGCCTGTTTCATATGACTGTGAAGTGCCTTTGAAACTGCTTTACATTCAAACTGCACTATATAACTTGTCTTCTTTGCACTATGTTGTTATGTTGTTACATGACTACTGCTTCAGTCTTGAGGTGCTAAAATAAACTCTTGGAGTGTTGTTTGGAAATTAGAGTTTTGGAGATTGACATGAAATTAGAGTCTTGTAGTGTTAATATACACCACAGGGTCTTGGAGACTGACATGAAATTAGTCTTCAGGCACTGAAACAGTAGTCTGCAAGTATTGACATTATATTAGAGTTTCAGGTTGCAGACATTACATTAGAGTCTTGGAGTGCTAAGTTCTATGTTGAATTAAACTGGTACTTTTTCTATGCCTAAAAACTTTTGAAGAAATCCTGCTTTTAGTCTGGCATTGAATAGAGAGCAGGCCCAGAAGAGATATTATCTTCCCAATGTAACTCAACACATGGATGTCTTTTGGAAGTTAACTGGCCAGAAAATGAGGCCCACTTCTTGAAAGCATTTGTTATAGGTATTGTGGCAGAACTACGACAGTTTTATTGAACTCAACCAATGCATGCTTTTATTCGTATGTGGCATTTCTGTGTCACAGTACTGTCAACAACAACAACAACAGTGGTAATTACTAGCATATCCCGTGCAGAGTATCAGCAGACAGGCTTTGGCTAAAGTGTCCCTCCTGGACAGAATCCTCTGTTGCTCCTCATTGGCTGCAATATTTTTATTTTCATTTGTGAAAGATGGCACTGGCGTTATATTTAACGTTTTGTACTAAATGAACCAAAGACCACACATGCAAAGCTGTTATTATATAAAGGTGACACAGATGTCTCTGTGCTCTCTCCTGCCTTGCTATCACCCTCTGTCTCCCTCTGTCTGGCATGATGAGAGAAATTACTTTGTTTCCGTGTTGTTTGCTAGATGGCACTGGATTATATGTCGGCTTTTCTAAGTGTACTAAGTGACTCATGACCTCATACATGTCTGAGGCAGTTGTTACATATTTACAGTGTTTATTCCAGAGAAATGCTGTACCTAATGTTTGTAATATTGAGGTCAGAGTTCAAATCCCATCCAAGATGAAGCGGTTTAAAGATTTCTGTTCCATTAATGCTGTTTGTGAAATCAGCTATAAAATAAGTACACTGACCGTACACTGTCAGTGAGGAGATCAGGTGGTGAGGGAGCAGACTGTAGGAATACTAGACGCCCGCCGTCATGTGCCTATGCTAAGAAGTGAAGTCATTAACACTTCTTACCCGTGGTTGATTATCGGGTTTAGGGACTGCTTTTCATCTAATATTGTTTTCTGAAATTAATTATTATTATTAAATAACTGTACATTTTCTAGGATTTTGATGTCCAGATCATTTTTACAGTAATGTGACACCAGCATGTAGCTGTTTTTTCACCGGTTTTTGGTCAGCATTTGAGGTTTCGTGCCATTTTCAGAAGTCCTTGTGTTGCCGGTCAAATTAGAGACCGACTGCAGCTGTTGCAGTTGTATAGAACAGTTTATCTTCCGACATACTTGTCCTGATGGTGTTGTATGGCATTATTATTGTCTCCAGCTGTTTACTGGTATTTGGGGAGGGCAGTGCAGTTAAGGGGAGGGAGAGAAGTTGGGGGTTTGAGAGGTCTAGAGGGCAGGGCACGCAGAGTCATTTCAGTTTTTGGTCAGAATCAATTTGCCGTTTGCATGGCTCCACTCAGTGACCCATTTCCCGAACTTGCTCTTAGATAGCACTGTGTACGTTGTGAGTTAAGCCCATAGTGGGGTTTCTACTTCTGTTTTTCAGGATTTTCCTGGTGAGCTTACACTGCCATGCTTTTAAAAGTGTTGTCTGATACAACAGACACTAATGTAGCCAGACCAGTCATTATTGTCTCACTGTGGTCGGTCAGTCTGTCTGGAATAGGTTGCCTAGCAATCTAGGGCATAAGCTCCTTGGCTTTTTCTTTGGCTCTTTTCCCTTTCTTTGGCTCTTTTCCCTTTCTTTGGCTCTTTTCCCTTTCTTTGGCTCTTTTCCCTTTCTTTGGCTCTTTTCCCTTTCTTTGGCTCTTTTCCCTTTCTTTGGCTCTTTTTCATCAGCATTTGAAAACCCATTAGTTCAGTCGTGGTTTTGTTGTCAGGCAGTGAACGCCTCTGATGACTCTCTCTTGAAGTGCTCTACAAATTTGTTATTAGCGTTATAACATTTACAATTGTCTGGTAATATTGCACTGTTATGGTGGCCTGCAGTCATAAAAGCAATGCCTGGAAACAGCAGACACTTTGTAGCTCACAAACAATTGAATGGTAATACGCACAATCACTGTGACCTATTGCCAGACATTATGTGGCCTTTTAATTGGCCAAAACTGTCTGGCAGAAGGCAACATTGGATGTGTCTTAACATGAAACGGTTTGGTCTTTGAGCATTCTAGCCACTGTAGCGTCTGCCATTTGCAGAATTTTCTTTTTAGAGCACAGGATGCAATTTGCAGTTGGAAGCAGTGGGGGAGAAAGACCTAGGGAACAGATCTGTTAAATGCCTGGGGAAATGCAACCCAGTGAGGAATAGTCTGAACTAATGGGGAGTATCGGATTTCGATGGGGCTTCTCTAACTGATTACAATTTTTGACTAAGGTTTCACTTGAAGCATCGATCACTTAATGCCTGGTGCTTTGTTATAACAGCACAATAAACGTTAGATTAGATTAGATTGGGGTAGAGTCCCATCCTTCATCCTTGCCCACAAATTGTACCTGCTGCTGCCTACATAAAATGAGGAGAGAATTGCCACAGAACAGCCCAGTCACTAATCTGAGTCAATAATCTGTTTGGGAGATTTCTGTAGAGCTGTTGTGACAAGACTTTGAGCCAATAATGGGCAGTTGATTACTTTTTAAAGAGTTAAAAAGTAGTTAACTACTTTTGTGAAGTAGTTGTAACTCAGAGATAAACTGCAAAATCTCAATTTGCAGTTTAACTTTTCTCTAATGACTTTTTTAACAGGAGTTTTTCATTTGCAGACTGACCATCTTGTCTCCAGTGAAGTATTCTTTTCTGTCACAGCTGACAACACTGCGTGGTAGGTTGTATTTCCGGTTTTAGAATAGACTTCGTATTCTTTATTATGAATTAATAAAGCGATAATGTACAGCTCAGCAGTTCGTCATGTGACAAAGATGCAGCTAAACAAGTGAAAAGGTGTGCAGTGCAAATGATGATGCCTCCCGTCTACGGCAAGAGCAGAAGTAGTTGCAATTTATTTTCAGAAGTAGTTAACTACTTTTTATAAAACTAGTTGCCAACTACCAGTTTAACTACTTCAGAGATATTTGTAGTTAAACTACTTATAAAATACTTAGAGCCTTATGCAGTGGAGGATGTCAGTCGATGTCGGAGGATGTCATTACGAGACTTGTCATGAACCTCCTTGCATAACACACTTGCATGATAACACGAATTTTGCCGCAGTGCCGTTGGGCCTATGGTTTCCAGATGTAATTTGACTTTGTCTGACTACCTTGTTGTAAGGTGACCTCGTTTTAACATGGTTTTTAATAAAAATTGGACCCGTGGTTGGGCTGTATGCATACCCGTGTATGAATGCCCACCAGTGGTGACTTTTCTTGTTATCTGTGGATTATTTGCTTTCTGGCGAACTTTTTGTTCATAATGGCACTTTGCATATGGGTGGTGTTAGCCAAATGAAATTAATCAGCATTGAGCCCTGCTGTTACTGCAGTGGGTGATCATCCATGGAAATGATATGAGATTATCTGGGCTAACTCATTCCTCCATTCTTTCATGGTAGGTGAATGAGTACCATTGCAAGGCAAGAGGGTAAATATGGTGTTCTGTCATCAGATTGCTGTGGTTGTGTTTGCATCTCAGCTGAAAGAAACTTGAGATCAAGTTCATGAGCAGTTTCTACAGGAGCGTCTAAACAAGTGTGTTACCTTTTTACCGTTGCAGATCATGTTTCCGAGGAGCTTCTATAGAGGCACGTAAACAAGTGTTTACCTCTACCTTTATGCTCTTTAAGAGCTTCTTTAGATGTACATAAAGAAATGTGTTACTTTTAGTATTACCTTTGCATTACCTTTAGCATTACCTTTTGCATTACCTTTGCATTACCTTTACTTTTAATTTTTTGTTTAGTTTTTGAAGGAATCTAATTTGAGAGGTAGTTGGAGATGGATGATTCTATGGACTGTCTTTGTGCTCCCCAATCAGGGACTGCTATCATCAAAGAAGGCTGGCTGTGGAAAAGGGGCAAGTATATATGTGACACATCTAACCTTTTCTAATCTAATCTGATCTGATCCAATGTAATCTATAATTCAATCTATGTATTGTCATCAAGAAAGACTGGCTCTTAAAAGGATCAGGTACAGTATAAAACTGAATAATCAAATCTTATAAAATCAAATGTGTGGCTCAGTGGGCTGCTCAGTAGCATGCTTGGTCCATAATCTAATGACTGCAGGTTCAAGCTTGCTGAGTGGATTCTGCTTGGTGACCCTGGATGGTCACGCACACTTGTCTTCATCACCAAGCAGTATGCTGGGAAGTAAACAGCTACCGTATTTTCCGGGTTATTATGCGCACTTGTGTATAATGCGCAATAGCATTATTTTGCCTGATTTTTACTTTGATCCACATATAATGCGCACCGCAGCATAGTGCGCAAGCACTATACCCAGGACATACATTTTGACTGCACCTAGCGCATTATCCTTCATCTAGAGTAGAAAAATCCGCTCATAGCGTGTCTTCTATTCCTATATTATCCGATCAGCAATTTATTTGAAACTAACAAAAATAATTTAAAAATCATCTCTTACGTCAAATTAATTTTAAATTTCTGTAAAGTTTTTTTTTAATTTTATAAAATTCCGTTAAATATATTACCGTAATTTTGGCATGGTTTTCACCCGTCCATGCTGTTTCTCCATGTAGAATGAAAGCGGAAATTAAGATGGCGGCTTAGGCTTGACGCTTGCAAGTGTTAGATCAATAATTTATGTAGCGCTTAATCACTTCTTGGGAAAAATGCAGATGAAGGAGACTGATTTAAAATATTAAATATAAAATGCCAAGATCTTTATAAGTTTATTGAATTATCCAGGCCAGCTTTTAGTAGGCGTAGGCGCATGCGCAGTATGTCAGTCAGTGAAATCAATTGGCTACACTGAGCGATAATCAGTCCGCAAGGATGACATTTCTTTTGTCAAAACAAAGCGAGCGATCAGAAAATCCAAATATCAGAAAAATGGCGGAATTTTCTTTGTGTATTCTAATAATGGTATTCTATGCGAAAGTTTGACAAAATCATTATATACCGGTAAAATCATTATATAAAAAGCAACACTGAGCGATAATCAGGTAAACATTGACGATATTTCTTTTGTTAAAAACCAAGCGCGTGATAAGAAAATTCAAAAATCCGAAAACACAAATAGCGGATTGTTATTGCGTGTTTTTAAATAATGGTATTATATGCAAACATTTTTAAAAATCATTATATATTGCGCACCTGGGTATTGTGCGCACCGTCATGAAACACTAAAAAAAACCGCGCGTTATACCCCGGAAAATACGGTAATCCTGTAATGAATTGGCTTTGTTTGTAGAACCTTGACACTCGTCTGTTGCGGCTCAAGAGAAGGAAATGAGCAACCCCTGTATGTTCCACTATGGAACACAGGACCTTTTCATTTCATTTCATCTCTTTATCTTATCAAGTCTGATGTGTCATTCAATCTGTCATGTTACCAGGGAAAGCTGGCTCTGGAAAAGAACAAGTTTTGAAGTGACTAACCTAGTCTAATCAAATCTTATATCATCTAATCTGATCTAATCCAGTCTAATCTATAAGTCGTCATTATATGGAAATGCTTTTCCAGGTGAGCACATAAAAAACTGGCGGCGGCGATACTTTATCCTTCGGCAGGATGGCAGCTTTCTCGGATACAGAATCAAACCAGAAAATGACCTACAGGATCCGCTTAACAACTTCACAGTGAAAGGTTTTTCTTTCCTCTTCTTTATGGAAGGTATGTTGCCTCAGGTAAGGTAAGGCAAGGAAAGGTATTCAACTATTTATAAGAACCTTATTATTGCTTTCTTATTCTTCTTTACCTGGGGTAAGTGTAATCCCTGAGTTGGGAAAAAATTGCCTGGTGACTGTTAATTATGTGGAACGGCTACACCTCATTTGGTTATTATTAATATTATTATTGTTATTATTGTAACTGTTTTTACTGTTATCAATAAATTTTGTTGGCAGAGTGCCAGCTGATGAAGTTGGAAAAACCGAAGCTGAATACTTTCGTGATTCGTGGTCTCCAGTGGACGACTGTTGTTGAGAGAATGTTCTATGTTGACACCCCAGCTGAACGGTAGTCCACAAATATAATCTAATCTTAGAACTCCTGTAGCACCTCTTTACATGTCACAATGCATAAGACATCAATCAATGTCACACGAATACCTATCCGCAAAACCGGTCAATTCCAGAAAGTATCTCCTAAGAGATGATAACATGCAACAGGGCTTGGATGTGCAGACAACTCTGCTGAATAAAGTCATTCAGCAAAGACCAATGATTTGGTCATGTGGAAAGAATGCCAGCTGACCGGATCTCACACAGTCCACTGCATGTCAGTTGTGAAGGAAAGAGAAAACCAAGGAAAACCAAGAGTATGGTGGATGAAGACGTAAAAAGACTCGGACTGAACATTAGAAAAATGCCAGATTTGACAAATGACCAAAAGAATGGAGATATTATAATTGCATCCATCGCCACCAAATGGCTGGTGTCTGGAACATGTGGTGGTGGTGGTGGTGGTGGTGGTCGTGGTGGTCATGATGATGATGAGGTCCTAAGAAACCAAATATTGCAGATAATCCTGATGCACTAGTGGTTAATGTCTTGTGCATTATTATTACTTTATCTTGTGCAAAGATTAGCTCATTAATTGCTTACTGTTGTTTAAATGACATTTTCCTGTGCTTTGTGTAGGGAGGAGTGGATTCAGGCGATTCAACAGGTTGCCAAGATGCTCCATATGGTCGAGGGACCCGTGCCAATGGATGAAAGCTCTTTGGAGCGAGAAACAAGGAAGAAAAAAGTGGTTTGTAACCTTTTTCAAAGGCAGGCTTTGTTTCCAATCAGACTATAGCATTTGGAGCTGACTGCGTCTCTGCATCTGAGTGTCATGTGACTTGTTGTGTCACTCCTTCGTTCTTTTGTTTATTGGTGCAGTTGGTCCATAATCCAATGATTGTGGGTTTGAGCCTGCTGAATAGACTCTGTGTAACAACCTGGATAAGTTGTTCATACACGCTTGTCTCTGTCAGCAAGCAGTATAATTTCATACCAATATAAACTGAGAAGTAATCGGAAAGTCTGGTGATACACTGGCCCCATGTCCATGACCCTGAAATTTGTTCTTTCCCAGCCCATATACCGAAGAGTAGGAAATGAACGGCTTCCTTATGTTCCATTTTGGAATGTGGGAGCTTTACTTTTATCTTTGTGTCTGGTATACAAATGCCGGTGCATTGTGTGAAATTGAAGATGTGTTGTTGAACCATGCATTCTCTAAGAAATGGCTGTCTTGTTGTTGTTCAGCTGTTGCCTGAATCCATTTCTCCCTAAACAATACTACTAATAGAATACAACAGTATTAAGGTAAAGTAATTCCTCATTTATTACATCCCTCATTTAGCAACAGTATTCCCATGTTTATGGTAGGGTAAGGAAATTGTTAATTGTTATAATAGTTACTTAAATTTATAATTAAAATTGTTAAGTAATGCTGGTTATGTTATTTATCCTAGCAAACAAAAAATTGGGCCTCCTGTTTAGTAATTGTGGTTTGCTATTTCAGACTTTAGATGACTTTGAGTATCTCAAAGTCCTCGGTAAAGGTACATTCGGAAAGGTCATCCTGTGTCGTGAAAAGGTCACGAGCCAGTTGTACGCCATCAAGATCCTGAAGAAAACTGTCATCATTGCCAAAGTAAGGGGCTTAAGTTGTAATTGTCTTGTAAGTGTAATTTCAAACTTGCGTAGCCCATCTTAAAGAGAAGCTTCTGACCTGACTACACAAAACCGTAATCAAACTGAGTGGCTTTCAGACATTTACGAAAAAGAGGCAAAGAAACACCAAGAAGATTTACAAAGCGCAAGTTAATATACTAAATATACCGCAAATGTGCTGACAGTAGCTTAGTGTAGTCAGAAGATGTAAAAAAGATAAGTCTTCAATTCCTCCTGAAACTTTTGATAGAAATTTCTGGAGTGCAGAGTTGGACAAATAGTGCATTACGGAATGTTGGACCAGATACACCAAATGTTCTCTTATGTGTCACAGTGGCTTTTCTAGACCTTATTGGATTGTAGTTCTTTCCCGTGTGCAATTGAGATCAACCAGGAACCGAAGAAGTGTAACATTGTCTTTGGCTAAGGATATTGGCACCATTCCATGTAGACTTATGGGCCATACAGGGATACACAGGTCCTTAAGACATGATGAAGCGCAGCCTATGAGGCAATTACACATAAGCATTAAGGTCTTAAACGCAGTGCGTTTTGGCATAGGTTTTCACATGTTAAAGGAAGAGGGCAACTCACATAATGTGGGTTTCTTCCTGATTAATTGCTATGTAAATTCTCGGATAAAATGCTTAGATACAAAGCGTTCACTACGGGTTGTTCAGTTTTCCACGGATGGCCACCCGTTCAGATACTACTGGCTTTGCTCAGTTTTGCTTACCTTCACAGATGTGCACAATAGTCTAATGGTTAGTTTCCTGGACTGCCAACCCAGAAGTCTGGGTTCAAATCCACACCAGAGAGAAAGATGTTTCGAGATTTCTGCTCCGCTTGTGCCCTAGAACACTCGGCTATCAAATGAGTTCACTGACTGTACATTGTGAATGGGAAGATCAGATGGCAAGGGAGAGAACTGGCCACTTGCCTTCATGTGCAGAGGCTAAGAAAATGGACACCCATACCTGCCTCTTGGGGTTAGCTTAAGAGACTGACCCGCACTGCACCTGCCAGGGTTTTATCAACAAAACCAACACACTGTGAAAGATGTGTTGACTACATAAGTTCTTCTCAGACATTTGCAAAGTAAGAAACCACTGCCATAATCCATAATGTTCGTTTTTGAGGCTGTCCATTAAGCATACATATCAGCTGATAGCCAGCTTATCTGTACATATTAATCAGATAATGTTTAATGAACATTGCATACCTATCACTGCCCATCAGGTTTAGTTTGAGCTACTGATCATCTTTGCTGAGTCTGCCAGCTGTGATGGGTGTGGGGATGATGACAAGGATGTTTCTACTTGCTTTAGTATAGGTTAACTGCTATGCCGTTTTTTCAGGAAGAAGTGGTTCACACCTTAACGGAAAATCGTGTCCTGCAAACAACACGACATCCATTTCTAACAGTAAGCATGTGCGAGTTGAATGATTAACTTACATTTCAGCTTATAATTTTCTAATCTGTGAGCCTATTTTTTCCTATCCCCTCATGACATGCATTACCATACCTTAACCTGTCTTTATGTACCCTAGCTTGGTGCCTTATATTGAAATTACCCTATCTGTTTCACCATATTGTACCTTTAATCTTTCGTTAGTACGCCTTACTTTGCTATTGTCTTGCCTTATCTTATTTGATCTAAATACACCTTGGCTTACCTCGACTTACCAGGTACCTTACCTCATCATACTTTATCTGTCCTTGGTTAAACTTACTAAATTAAATTTCCTCATACTGAAACTGGCTGCCATTGAGCCTGTGACATGAGCTCCTTGTCCTTTCTCTGCCACTGTTTCGCCAGAACTTGAAGGCCATTCTTGTTGTCAGGTTGGGAGCATGTGAGGAATTTTCTTGAAGAGTCACTATGTAAATGTGCATTGAATTTAAGATATCGATGTGGGTGTGGCGATGCCATTTGGGATTGTGCCTGCCCGATTGAGGGAGATTCGGGACTGTGTTTCAGGTTTGGCTGGGCACAGAAATACATTGTTCTGTTGCACTTGCTTCAACAGTGCAATGTCATGGCTTTTCTTCTGGCCAAGGACACTACATGTACCTTTTATCCACACTTACAAACTGTTTTATTTTGCTGGGCTGAACTGGGAGCGCCTCTTTGTAGACTTCTTGGATTGGCTTTGCATAAATGCTCTGAATGAATGAATGCATTAGTGAATGAATGAGTCCAATTACGATTGCGATTAAAGTGGGTTTTATGTTTGTGTGTAAGTGTATTCCTACCTTAGCTCATATTACCTATTCCAGGTTAAAACGGCATTTATATTTGTGTTTAAGCATTTGAAGTATTCCTTTCAAACAACGGATCGGCTGTGCTTTGTGATGGAGTATGTCAATGGCGGAGAACTGTTTGTTCATCTGTCAAAGGAACGTGTTTTTGGAGAAGACCGTTCACGCTTCTACGGGGCGGAAATCATTCTGGCATTGGCCTACCTTCACGAACAAAACATCATTTACAGGGATCTCAAGGTGACAGCTATGAAGTTCAGAATGTATGTATGCATGCTTGTATATATGTGTGAATGTGTATATATGTGTGCATGTATGTATATATGTGGTATGTATTTATGTATGTACAGTACTGTCTCGTTTACGTGCAACCTGTTTACATGTGCATCCGGTTAATGTGCTGTTATGCCGTGGCTCCTGAAGATACCAATTTATCGCACTCGAGATTCATTAACATTCGGTACAGCCAATGATCACACTGCACTGGCTAATATTCGGTCTCATTGTCATTAAATTAGACAGCCTCTGTCAGCCGTAACAGCTGCCTCATTTTGTGGCAACAGTTGCTGGCTACAGCTGGCTGTTAGCCCTGCATGGAGCAGTACAGTTCCAAAGCAGGTAAATTTAATATAGCTATGCAGTCTCCCCTCCAAATGGATAAAGGGACCATACCTAGTAGCAGCCGTAGCTGAGATAAATTATGGTACTTATGCCTTTTCCTGCTCCTTGATGGGGATGAGCAAACTGAGGTCTTTTGGGAGTTCGTTACAAAGAGCTGGCACCAGGTAGAATTTGGGACTGGAGGAGAATGGAGGCTGACATAGAGTAAAGTAGGAGGTAAAACAATTTTGTGGGAGCACCTCTCCCACATAACATAAGTGTCACCTTGAGATCATTGTAAACGAATTTATGTATTGCGGTATGTGTGTTTGCATGTATGTATTTATATATGTATGCATGAATGTATGTAGGATATGTATATATGTGTGTATGTATATGTCTACAGTATATATCTGAATGTGTATCACACTTTTGTATGATACACAGCTCAAAGATGCTGCAGTATGGCTACTGGACAGATGTTAATATTCAGTTGCATTTGTTCTGTTTGATGCTGTAATTCCAAAGGCATTCTTAAATCCTACATGCTGTTTGAAAACTGAATATTTTGTGGTTTTATTGAATAATTTCAGTTGGAAAATCTTCTTCTCGATAAAGACGGACATATAAAAATAGCGGACTTTGGTTTGTGCAAGGAGGAAATGTACTATGGAGCAAGCACTAAGACATTCTGTGGAACTCCCGAGTACCTGGCACCTGAGGTATGAAACACCAGTGACTATACTACAGTGCAGGATGTTCAGCTCTGTCGCATTTACCATACTGTCTGTACTACATGGATAATTGGCTACCTTTTTCAACATGCAGGAATGAAAGATAAGCTGATTCAAGTGTTATTTCAAGTGTATTTACAAGGGTCAGTGTTGATGATAGAGCTCAGTCAGCTCGTTGCTTAAAGATGTTCTTATTTCCCCGGGGTCCTCATGCTGGACACGCCTTTGAATAGTTTGTTCTGTAAGAAGTACCAGTTATCAAATACAATACAATATGATACTTTGTGAAATTCTAAATGAATGAAAGCCAAGGATTTCTATAGTACGGCTGTCATAATACGTGGCGTCATTTGATGGTTGCTAGCTAGCACCCCCTAGCGACCTCAGGTGTAAAATGAGTACACCGATTGAACAGAGTCAGTAGGAAGATTAAGTGAAGCTGCCATGTCCCACAGTGGAATGTAGGGGAGGTCCTTATGTCCTGCTCTGAGGCCTTTGAGCTGGCAGTGGATGAATCCCAAAGTCCTGGACACAGGGCCAGTGCATCGCAAGATTTGCCATTTATTTCCTAGGTCACGCTTGTACCAATTGCTACTGCTCTATAACAGAGACAGTTATGCATGACCAACTTGTTTATTGTGTTGTTGTTGAGGCACGTTGCACGGAGTCCGTTATTGCAGGCTCAGACCTGCAATTGTTGGATTACGGACCCAGCACGATACTCAACAGACCATCGTGCCTAATGCCCCATGTGTACGTAATTGCATAAGCGCATACACAATAAATGATTACATACATACATACAATCTGTGTGATTTTGTTGTGCTGTCTAGGTGCTTGAAGACAGCGACTATGGTCGGGCAGTGGACTGGTGGGGTACAGGGGTCGTACTTTACGAGATGATGATCGGCCGGCTGCCCTTTTATAATCGTGACCCGGAGCTTCTCTTTGAACTGATCCTTATGGAAGAAGTAAGATTTCCAAGGAACCTGTCCAAGAACGCAAGGTCACTTCTCGAAGGTCTGCTCATCAAAGATCCAAAAGTCAGGTATTCATCGTTATCATTATTATTATTATTATTATTATATTTTATTATTATTTCGTAACATATGGTAGAAATGATTGCTCAGGAATGAAAAAATTGGGTTAGGAGTGAAAAATGATTGATTTCCGAGGAACAGTCTTCAGCCCAGTTTTTACAGACATCAGATGGAAAGACATTGGAATCGCAAGCAAATTTCACGTCCATCCTGTGTGTTGCCCCAACTTGGAGACAAATTCTACACCCTTAGCAGTTGTAGGACCAAGGGTGTCACAGGCAATAATATTAATATTATTATTATTACTGTTATTAACTTTGGTTGATATTAGTATTACTGTTCACTGCTTGAAGCTCTCCTCATCAAATATCAATGATTCCTCAGGATTTTAAAAAACTTATTATCATCATCCTTTTATTGTGCCGATGCTTTTATTGCATTTGCGTAACTTAGTGACTGAATCGTTGATGATTTTGTAGAATCGGTGGAGGAGAAGAAGATGCAAAGGAGATTATGCGACATCCATTTTTCCAAGCTATAAACTGGCAGGATCTTTACGATAAGAAGGTATGCTAGGAACTGCATTTAACCTGCCAACAGCTGATACTGATCTCATCACTTTTCAGGTTGCTTATCCTCAGTATCCTGTCATCCAGCCTTGGAGCATCATGGAGCTCTGCTGGTTCTGTCCAGTTGATTGTGATTTCATAATGGAGTTTTGCTTTGGTACGACCATCGATTGATGCTACGTACACGACTATGACAGCACTATAAAAGTTTCCAAATTAGAGCAGATTAGATTAGTGGGGCTAGAAGCCTAGAACACTTGTGAACGTAAACAGTTTGGTGTCGAGGCACAAATGGTGTTGACAATATCAAACCAGTTGTGGTGGCTAGTGATAGTCTAATGGTTGGCATGCTGGAAGATGTTGGTGGGAATATCAAGGACTAGCCAACCACCATCATGCTGTGCCTAAAAAGCATGAAGTCTGTCTGCCTTTGTGTCTCTGTCAAATTGTCTCTGTCTGTCCATCTGTGTCTCTCTGTCAGTTCGTCTATGTCTTTATGTCTGTCTGTTTGTCTGTCTGTTTATCTGCCTGTGTGTGTCTGTCTGTCAGTGTGGTTTCCTCAGTTGTGGAACAGTTTACTGCCTGCGATATCCAGTTGGTGATAGCTGGTGATGTCCATCTCCACCTGGAGGATCAGTCCTGGCGGGAAATCAAGCAGTTCTGCTTGCTGATTATAAGAATTTGGACTGGAGCAGCAAATCAACACTTAAGCACAAGGGCTGACTTGTCACCGTCATGACGAGAGACAAATGCACGGTGGCCAGTCTGCATGTTCCGCCACCAGCATTGTTAGATCATGATCTCTTGAAGCTTACCAACCTGTTTGTTCACGAGACCCCAATCCATGTCCTCAGGCATATTTGTGGCTGGAAGAATTTGGATTGTGATGCCTTTGACTTGGTGCTGCATAAGGGTTTGCTCTGTAAAGATCTTTCCTCTGTGGCTACATTACCTGCTTCTGACTTGTTTGACTTCTGGGAGACAACCTTGAGGAGCCCGGTCAACTCAGTACTGCCAGATCATTCTGTTATGATATGCAATAAGCCAACTACACCGTGGTTCAACGCAGAATGCCATGACTGCTTGAGAGACGTTACAGGTGTTCAGGATACCCAGATGATCAGACATATTGGATTCATTCTTTCATTAGCAGCAGGATTAGCTGCTATAGTGCCATCTATGTGGGCCGACCTTTGGTGTGCACGGGGCAGCTTGAGCATGTCCTGTGTGTCGCTACAAGGCTTATTGGTGGCATTGCCAAGTTTGACCATGTGACATCACATTATATTTGTGATGTACTTCATTGCTGCCAGTTTTGCAGCACATTGGATTTAACATTTCAGTATGACTTTGGTGATGTGCCTTCCTACCTTCATGAGCTGTGGAAGTCTTTGCTCCATGGCCTGGAGTGAGATTGTTCCTCGTTTTCCATGCCCTGCAACAAAGCAGAGTCGTGCTTTTTTCATGGTTGGGCCCTCTACCTGGAATGGACTTCCTCTTGATCTGCATGTCCTTCTGTCTAGGGAAGTAAGATACACCTTTCACCAACAGTTGGAATTGAAGGGGCATTATATTAATGCTCTGAATTAATGATTGAATCTGTCTGTGAGATTGAAGGATAGTCAGACAGAGGATATAATCATGACAGCCAGTTACACTTGCAGTTCGTTAGCCCTCTGTTGTTACTTCATTACAGGTCCAACCTCCGTGGAAGCCAGATATCAAATCAGAAACTGATACCAAATACATCCCAGACGAGTTCGCCAATGAACCAGTCCAGCTGACACCACCAGAACATCCGCGCCACCAGCTGGCTTCGATCACAGAGGAGACAGCCGATATGCCCTATTTCCAGTCCTTTTCATATCACGGAAGCCGTGGAAGCCTCGATAGCTATCTCCAGATCGACTGGTCGCACCGATCAAATGATGAAGCCGGAATTTCCGGAGCGTTCGGCCACTACTGATGGAATGGGTCGATCTGCAGCGATCTCACATTACGACTATATGAATTCTTTTTGAGGTGCATTGGTGTCGTTGGTTTTGGTACAGTAAAACCCGTAATGGTCAAACAATTTTGAAGACGAGTACAATAGAATCTGAATTGTGGAGTTCAGGTGAGTTGGAGATGGTTGTGTCAACTGGAGTAATTTTGCAAGCGATGAAATTGGTTGAATGTGGTGAAGATGATTTCTTGAAGTTTAAAGACCCAAGGTAGAAGTGACCTTGCAGGATCACTTGTGCCATTGGTGAATAATAGTAATAATTATACCAGGTAATAAAAATAATAATAAATAATAATAGTAATTTAATAATAATGATGGTAATAATGCTATGCACTGCTGAAAATGGTAACTATTATAATTACATTGGTTTTCATTGTCACTAATTACAATCATTATATAAATTTATTAATATTATGAACAATTATATCTGTTATTGTTATTACTAATAAGATTACTATTGAAATTATTCCATTTTTCTGAGGTATTTGTGGGATTATATAATAATTCCTTTTATTTTAAAATTTGTTTGGGTAATTTTTTCTAACAAAACTGTGCAGAACTGTCTGCAACTGCTTCTTACATGCCAATATATAAGCTGTTGAAAAGTTCAGGATACGGTAAAAGGAACAATATTTTTTATTTGTAGTCTGTAGAAATGTTTAGTATTGGTTCTACACCGTGTTCCTTGGCAGAAATATGCTTTGATATGATTACAAAATACTTAATTTTCTGTGTTACAATCACATGTCATACAGCAGAACCTCGTTGTAGTACAGGTCTTCAGTCATGACAGAGACTGCTTCGTAATGAGGTCTACAGCACATTTTCAGCTCACCTTCAGTTGCACCATTTTGAAATAGTTACTGACATTAAGTAGCTCGGTTGGTAGAAGCATATGTCAAGACGCCTCTGGAAGTGAAGATGGCCAGTTTGCCTACCGATAGTGGCTATATTTACCTAAGAGATTTTAATCTTGGGCTAGCAAGGTTTGTACCTGGGGACCTTATATGGTGTGGCACCCATTCAGCAGCGATGAAGGGTAAATTCATTGCAAAATAAACAGGGTCACGAGCATACAGTCATATATTTACACTAAAGTTGCAACTTTTTAGATTAGCTTACGTTGAACCTCTTTAGAATGTTAGACAGGCATGCTTAAGCACCTTTGAGAGGTCTTCAAATGGATCTATATAAATGTTTAGATACATACATATGTACATATATACCTTTTTAGATCAATTGGGTAACCACGTGTACAGAGCTTTTGAGAGGTTCCGAAAAAGCGGTGCATAAATGTCTAGATACATACGTAGAATAAAGAGGCCTGCAGCACGGTGGTCATTTAGCAGCAGCCTGGGTCTGTAATCCAAAGATGGCACAAGCAGATTCTATGCAACGACATGCTACAAGTTGTGCATGGACTCTCTTCTTCTGCCCCAGATTTAGATTTACTGGCCTTGTGAATGCACTGAGCGGAATAAATAAATAAGTAAGTAAAAAATTAAATGTAAATTTGCACCGGGCAGTTCGGTACTGTATGAACCAAATTTGCGATTGAACTAGACTGCAAGCTACATTTGATTTCGAACTGAGACAAAATCTGTGGATTAAAAGAGTATATGCTACAAGATGGCAATCAAGATTGTTCCTTCTGCACATGCCACATCATGACTTTTCAGTTGTTGGGCTGTCCATCAGGAACAACTTCCCCTGGATCTTCACATCCTTCTGGCTAAGAAGATCATGTGCACCTTTTGCCAAAACTTGAAACTGTTCTTGTTTGTATGAGCTCTGCTAGGCTGGTAGCGCCTCTGAAATGGACATCTTGAATGGGCGCTATATAAATGCTCTGAATGAATGAGCACTCGCCTTGTAGTGCTGAGGGTGGGTTCAAGCCTTTGACACAACGCTCATGACTGTTGTTTGCATTTATGTAGTGCCATTGTCTGCTGTGTTTTACATATGTATCTGGGTGTTTCTATAGCACCTTTTAAGAACCTTTCACAGGCATTGATTGTCATTAGACAGTGGTGCTATATGAATATAATTACCACATCAGAGCTTTAACCTTTTCTAAACCACATCCAAATCGAACAAAATGAATTTGCCCCATTCCCAAATATTTGCTTTAAGCTTATCTGCACAACAACTAAATCTATGCCATTTGCAAATATTTCTTGCAACTGAATTAACCCTTTTCCAGATATTTTCGGCAACTGACTTTGCCCCATTTCCAAATATTTCCTGTCACAAAATTTGCCCATTTTCCAAAGGAGCCCAAAAACACCAAAACTGCCCTATCACCAAATCCGTGCCAAAACTAAATCTTGTTGTAGCTAAATCTGCACAGATAGTGAATCTGTGCAGTAACTTTGCATGCTTTAATAAGTTTTCACTGTAGTGTTAACTCTTAGTGCACTAGCAGTCAATTTTGTGGTTTTCAGTTGTTTTGCAAAAATGCACAAGAAACTTCAGGAATATACGTTTTTCAGGAGGAATTTTCCGTTTTTGCAGGAATTTTTGTTTTTTGCATCCCTTGAACATTTTTTTATAAAATAGCTATGCTGCTCTGATTAAAACAATCCTATGATTTAACTGTTACTATAATTGGCTTAAGCCGCTCATGTTCGTCTGAATTGTTTCAGTTGTTTTGTGAGATGACCACAAGCTGCTTGTTTTGTAGGGCGGCACAAGATGGGTTTGGTGTCTGTTTTATCAGAGGAAAATATTTCTGTAATTACATGGGGTCTTTCACCTGTTCAAGTTGTAATCTGTATGCTGTAATTTGTAAAAGCTGTAATGACATTACGTAATTCAACACTTATCTTTTTTTCTGCCAAAATGGTGACGTGGGAGTGTCTTGTGATATTACTTGATGTTGCGTGTTACATCACATTATGTTGCATTGCAACTTCATTACGATGTTACGTTGCTTTTGCATTACATTGAATCACATTATGTTACACTGCATTGCTTCGCATTGCATCGCATAACTTTGCACTGAATTAAATTGGATTACATTAAATTGCATTGTATCATGTTACATTGCATTGCATTACGTATCCTAGACTTAGCAGATGTTAAGCAGAATGGTTTTCAAGTAGTTCTATCTCAACTGCAGCTGAATTCACAGGGTACAGAAGTAACGTTTCATTGTTTGAATTTCTGTCCTGACCCCTAATATGTTGTTACTCAACCGTATTTTTGGACCAATCTGTAGTTTTGCTGACAAACAAGTCACCTTTAGAGGATCACGAAAGGTGGTGAACATATTGCCAGGTATACTACAGTCGACCGTGTACTTGTACTTGATTATAGCGTTGTTATCATTGTAACAACAGTGAAATCTGTAACTGTGACTAATGGCGTGCTGTGCTTGCACTGGCTAGAGTTGTATGCTATATTCTAGTTGTTATGATGTGTTTGGGAGTTTATTTTATGTCATGTATTGTTACTAGCCTGTCCTGCACAAAGCATCTGCACATTAGTTTGGTATAAAGTCCTTTCTGGGGAAAATCCCCTATTGCTCCCCATTTCTCCCTATTCCTCGCCCCTCCCCTTCTTATTCTCTTATCCTACCTCTGCCCTCTCTGTCATCCTGTCTCTGTCTTTTCCCTCTCTGTTTTCATGGCCAAATGCAAAGAAGTTATATGTTTTTGTTATCTTCACATAAAGTGTTCTAAATGGACAAGAGACCACGTACCGACACATTTAAGCGTATTATTATACAGATAAGTGAAGTTCTGTTCTAAAACTGAATGAATTTGGGGTCCTGTTGCTGACCATGCTGTATCAGAATCTGCTGTTGAATGACCAGTATGTGTTCTAATCTTCTTTGTGGTCAGTCCATCTTTCTGGAATAGGTTGCTTAGCAACCTACCACATTTTCTTGGCTTTTCTTTGCCTATTCTAACATCCGTTCTGTTCGACTGTGATTCGTTTGCAATAATAATTACTATTACAGTTAATGTAAGGAGGTTCTGGTGTATTAAGTGACGACTCTGTACTAAGAGTTGGTGGTGGGATAACGTTATTTGACCACTGTTTACTAGGAGTTGATAGTGGGACAACGTTACTAGACCACTCCGTACTAAGAGTTTTTGGCAGGACAACATTACTTAAGCACTCTGTAAACAGTTGTGTTACCTTTCCCATTACCATTACCGTTCCCTTTGTGCTTCTGAGGAGTTTATTTTATCTTTGGAATGCAGCCTTGTTCTGGTGCAATAACTTTGTTATTGTTATTTGCCTGATATGTTTTCATATCAAGGTTAGTGTTGTAAGTAGGTTGGAGCTCCTCTAAGTGGTTGTTCCTGAAAGAGTCACTGTATAAATTGACAAATACAACACATTACAATTCCCTTCTAATTTCAGTCCTGCCATTTGCTCTGGATGAATTTGGGACCAACCCTTGAACTGTGGTAATCAATTCTAAGGGATATGCAGAGTGCTATGTAAATGCTTATATACACCTGCGCCATGCTTTTCTGGCATGAGTGGCTGTAGATCAGCGACCTGCTTTAAACGTCAAGATTTTGAGATAGTAGGTTCTAGAATTGCAACCCGTGCCAAAGGATGAGTTGCTACAGAATGTGTGGTTCTTGTTGATTGACCAACTCCAAAGGACGAGTCTGTGAAGTGTGTGTTTCTTGTTAAGCTACCTGCTGCAAGGGTTGAGTCTCTGAAGTGTGTGGTTCTTGTTGAGCGACCCGCTCCAAGGGATGATTCATTCGAATGTGTGGTTCTGCTCAATGATCTGCTCCAAGGGATGAGACTCTGAAGCGGGTGGATCATGTGAGCGATCCGCTTTGATCAAGCATTTACTGAATTGACATGTTCTAGACAGTTAACCTGCCGTAATAGTTTAAAGAGATGGTTCTAGCTTGGTGATCCCCATGATAATGCAGTCAAATAGCTAGATACTACTAAATGTAAACTTTTTGGTTTGTTCCACAACTGCTGTGAGTGCTATTCATCAAACCACTGGGGAACATGGTGCAAGTGTATTTAAGTAGTTTGGTATGTAAGTAAGTAAGTAATCTTTATTAATGTGGGATGATGCCCCCACTTTGCTAACAACAATGCTGACAAAACGGCAAAAAAGCATAATGACAGCAAAAACTGAAGTACTTGCAGTGCACTGTGTGCATACTCAATGCCTTTATACTGAATCAGGAGAAAGTATCCATTTTAAAATTTCCCAGTAAGAAAGTCCAGGAGGGCTTGGTTTCAGATCAGCGACCTGCCCTGCATGGGTGATTGTGATTGTGTGCAGGGTAGGTTGGAAGTTGAGTTTTCTGATGGGGTTATCAATTTAGTTAGTCAAACATTAGCATTGTCGTGTGCAAACCGGGTTTCATTCTAACTGTATCATGTAACATTTGAAAATGTTAAGGGATATTTTCAATGCTCCATTTCGTTACACACCAAAAATACTCTGAGTGCACGTATACTTTGACTAGGTAACTAAGGCAAGGGTGGATCCAGGGAGCCAGTCTGGCCGTGACTCTCGTGTGGGTTTGGGGATTCGAACTATTGGGTTATTCTCAGAGAAAAGCTGCAAACGTTGCATTACGTCCTGGTGGCTGACTAGCCGCACCTCAGATTCGCATTCTGTGTGACTTTGGGCACATTACAAAGTTTCTTAATAATATTACTAAAGAATAAAGCCATTGAAAAAAATTGGAAGCTGAAAGGGTCATTAAAACTGTGGGAAAGTTAAAAAAGGTAATAAAAATACGGCATTGCCCCACTTCTCCTTCTCTTTGAAATTCTGGATCCACTTAACTCAGGAAGGCACTCGGTGCATACTCATCGCATGCAAGGAACAATTAACCCAGAGTTAGTCTTGTTCGTCAGTGGACCAACCAACATTCAGCAGCTGAATGCTTAGCTGCTGAAAACCCAGATGTGTCCATAAACAGAACTTAAGTTTGAGTTATTGAATTTAGAATTGATACATATTATTTTGAAATGGCTTTTAACATCTTTAAACCAAAGATCTTAGATTACACTAAGCTATGACTCTCCCTAAATTTGCTGTGTAATGCACATGTGATGCTCAGCAATGCACAACAGCTGTGCCACCTAGAGGAAGGTTCGATGAAGTACATAATTTGATTCAGAGTCAGGCGATTGGGCCCTCAACATCGTCGATTGCAGCACCACCAGGCGGATGGTATCCTGTAAGGTAAGGGCCTTAGACATTAGGCAGCATCGAGTGTCATATCTTAGTATTAACCTCTCTAAGATCTTTGGTTAACCTGTGCGTTTATAATTGAGCTTAGCAAAATTCAGTTATCAACTGGCTTGAAACTTCTCTTGCTAATGCATGCGTGTATTTGCCTCTATAATGTATTCGTCGATAGCAAAATTGCTGTGTATTAAAGTAATTATGTATTAATTAATTTTGAATTAAACATGAATTAAGTAACTGTGAAATAATTATACATTAATTAATGTGTTTAAATTAGAACTGTAGAAGTTAATCGTGTCATCTTGTTTGGCTAGCTGTGACTGACCAACTGAAATGGAGTAAACTAGATTATAAATTTTAGTGAATTTATTGTGAACAATTGTTGCCACGTTGATTTGGTTTTGTATTGTAGTATTACGTCATGTTAAAATACAATTTGTAACATTGCAATGTTGCAAAGTTGATTTTTAAAAATGTATTGCAAATTAAAATGAATTAAAATCCACATTTAATTGAAGTCTTATTTCAGTAATATACCAGAACTTCCTTTTCGGTGTTGTAGGTCCGTTTTGAAAATTGAGGGAACATATCTTTTCGCGTATTTAATCAACAGGACTTGTTTACGATTTTAGATGGGCCTGCATTGGTTGGGCTTTACTTGTGCATTAAAGCCCACACCAGTGGTGACTTTGCCAGTTATCTGAGCATTATTCAGCTGATAGCTGAACTTTCTGTTTCAGCTGAACTTTTACACCACTTCTTTACCACGTTGGCTAGTATAGACAGCACCTTTGTGAGGTACTTGAAGGTGCTGTATACATACGTGTAAATCACGCATATGTATTGCATGTCAAAATGTTTGATGACCCTTTTCTCATCAGCATGTTTGACAATCTTTTCCCCATCATCTCCAACAAATTGACATCCCATCAATACTGTTAGTAGTTTTCATTTAATGGCATGACTGCTGTTACATAAAATGGGAAAAATTCTCAAATTTTGGGTGTCCCAAACTATATTTGGGAGACATCGCCATGGTTGACTCGGCATAAAATGTTAGGGGACATCACCGTGGGTGTATCCAACATAAATATTGGGGGATATGTCCCACTTTTCCCACAGGGATAAAATCTATACTCACAGTAAAATGCATCTGATATAACGGGGTAGGAATAGGGATCCAGAGTGGTCAATTCTTGGGTCGCCACCAGAGTTTGGGGGCAAAGCCAATGAGTTGACAATGACCAGTTAAAGCTGAAATATTTAATATCACAACAGCTGCTTAGATTAAGTTAAAAAAGACTAAAAGTTACATTATAACACGAATTTAACAATAGAAATAGAAATATAAATAGCAATAATAATATAAATATTATTTTGTCAATACTTTGGCATTTATAATCTTGAAATTTTTTTGAATCCTGAAATATTAATGCACCAGTAACAACAGCAATAATAATAATTTTGTTATTATTATATTCATTATTAGCATAATACTAAAATTACTATCGTGTTTTCTAAGCAGTACTGGCAGTATTATCAGCCAAATATGACTCGGAGAGATAATCGTAACAGCGGAACAGCGGGACCTGGTTTATAAGGAGATCAAGTGTATGGTCCATGTCTTGAGTTGGGAAGTGGGGCTGGATGTTCTCCCTGGTCAAGTGAAAAGAAGTTACACTGTATGGACCACCGAGCGATCAAATGTCCTGTCTAGCTGTACTAAATGGACCAGGACTAGATATGTGTGTATGTATAATTATATATGTATATATATGTATATAGAGAGAGACAGACAGAAGAGACAGAGACAGGGAGAGAGATTAGCATGATAATAATAAGAACGAGATCAAAATATCAAGAATATACTGATGGTGGTAGTGGTGGTGGTGGTGATGATGATGATGATGGTGATGGTGGTAGTGATGAGCGATGATGATGAAAATGGAAAAAATTAATCCAAATGAGTTGTCTTCCTTTCCTTCTAAACAACTATTCATGGGATTTGATCCTTTGGATAAATGGTAATTACTAAATAAATAAATACATACAAATAAATATACAGTAATTAAATAAATACATAAATGAATAAATATGACACTAGATAAGTGGATGATTTTTTAGAATGTTCTTGTAGGATGCAAATAAAATTTACAGATTTACAGTTCAATGATAAAAAGTTTATCACAACTTAATCAGATTATTCCTTCATGTTGTTGTTGTTGCTCAGTTGCTTTGGCCCTGGTTGTTCTCGAAGAACATAAAATCCTGTAAGAACAAACAACCATTTATTTCCAGACTTTCATTCACTTGGCTTGAGTGAATTAACTAACAGCTGACAGATAGTAATTTAATTATTCATTGTATGCACTGATTATCACCCTTGATCAGTCAGTCGATTGGCTGTTTTGACTTGTGCAGATTCGTACACTCGTCTTTCTTCACCGCATTCCTCTTTCACAGATCCTATCCTGACTCCCCTTCTTCCTCTTATCTCTATCTGCTCTCCAACCCCAAACATCACCTCCGTAGCAGCCACGCTGTCTCTCTGTCTACCTTTGGATCTTGACCTGGAACCGAACTCTTTTGCCTATCGATTTTGTTTTGACTGAGCGCCTGTGAATAAGCTGGTCCCCGCGGCGCGGCTTTCGTTGGGCACTGGAGAAATCTCGGGATTACGATTACGAACAGAAGCTCTCTACACTATTACTGTTCCCACGTCTCGTCTGCCTGGGGTCAATGAACTCAGCACCCGTCTCCTATGCTTCAGAAGCAGATCCTTCACGCTCTTTTAAACAGTACGTCTACGCGCGAAAATCTTCCACGGGACCGACAGAAGGGTGATTCCACGATTGTTTTGACATTCGCTCTTGCTGCCTTTACCCTTGTAGAACAGGTGTATAATCCCTCTTCTTCGGTCCTCTGGGAGTATTTCTTTCTGCTACGCAGGCCTCTATGTCACCTGTATGAGCCACATAAGCCCACAATCTCCACTCACTTTGAGCATGTTTGGCGTAATTCTGCAGGTGCCCGCAGTCTTGCCATTCTTCAGAGCCTGGACAACATCAGCAACTTCTGCTTTTTTATCAGTCTATATATGCAGGTTTAGCAGTCTGTACAAATAGGCCAATCTATCAGTCTAAATAAGTTGGCCTAACAGCCATATTTGTAAATAAGCCTATTTAGGCCTATTGACTTACGATTAGGAAAACGGATCCCAGAAGTGTGGCTTTGGCTTTGACGTCTAAATCCATCGGAACTGAAAGAAAGAAGAGCATCTAATCAAATCTAACCAAATTAAGTAAATTTAGTCAGCACTACAATGATTGTGACGACGACGACGAAATGACTCAACCAGGACTCTATATAATCACGGTGATAATGACGACATTTGATGACAGCAACGATGATGGTCATGGTGACAATTATTATCATCATCATCATCATCATCATCATCAAAAACCATGGGCTCAACGCCCGTAGGTGTCCGATGCCATTCTCACTATGTTTCTTCCACTTTTGTCTTTCCAGTTCGGCGTGGCTCAGCTCAGCTCCTGGAGTGATGCTCCACACCATTTGATTATGTCGTCTACCCATTCTTTATGGGGTCGTCCTCCCTTGTTTGGGCCATCCATCATTCTGAACACTAGGCCCTAATGTCTTGATCTTCCTATCGTTACTCATTCTGCATAGATGACCACATAATCCCAGTTTCTTCTGAATTATCTTCTGCATCAAGTTCTCTTTGAGACACATCCGTCTGAATAGTTCTGCATTGCTCACCTTTTGTGTCCATCCTATTTTCATGATCTTCCTATAGCATTGTTTCTCTCGAAGGCCAGTATCCTTCTTTGAACGTCTTTCGTTATTACCCAAGCCTCACATCCACATAACATGCTACTGAAAACACGTTTTCAGAACGCTGAGTTTTCTCTCTAGCTTTAAGGGTCTGCTTTTCCAGATCTTATCCATGGCTTTCAGTCTTGCTATCGCCATTGCAATTCCTACTAGTAGGCCCTACTTCTTTCCTACTCTCCAACTCACATACACCATGTTACATCCAATATATGTTAACTCTTCAACATTTTCCAACTGAATGCCCCTTCCACGACCATCTTTTTTGTTAAATTCTTTTTGCCAAATACCATTGTTTTTGTATTTTCAAAATTTACGGTAAGGCCTTATCTCTTTCCTTCTTCGTTCAGCGTTTTGCACTGTGTGCTCCGATCGTTGTTCGTCTTCTCCAATCAGGTCATTATCATCACCAAAGCAAAGTTTATTCATCCTTCTGCCGCTGACCGATACCCCGCCATCATTTTCCTTGATCTTGTCCAGTGTTCTTTCTAGGAGTGTGACGGTTAAGATGATGGTGATTATGGTGATGAAGCCGGAAGTAAATTTTGTGATAATAAATATTATGACATGATGTTGAAGACGACGACGACGATGATGTATATAGACACTTCATATAGCGCCCTTTAAGTTCCTCACTAAAGCTTTGCTTACGCTAGCCTAAGTGAAAGTGGTAAAGTCACGGTAATGATGTTGTCATCATGACTATGCCATATAAAGAATTAAATAGAGAATTATAAGAATGGATAATACGATTGTGATAACGAAGTCAAGGATGATAATTATGGGGACTAACTTCGGTGCTTTATGTCGGGCAGAGAAGGTCACCATACTTACAGGTTATTCCAAAGTTGTCGGCGTCTGTGAAGTACTCTTTGATGAAGCCGCTCCATTGTTTGCTGATCACGCCTACTTCAATCCCGTTTTCCGGTGCAAGTATCTAGGCAGATGCAAGACGTTTCGTCTGCAGAGATTGTCGCTGCAGTAGGCCTGCTAGAGGAAGAGGATGGAGGTGGGAGAAGGATGAAAGCTGGAGTAGGAGCAGTTGGGAAGGAGAATGGAAGAGGAGGAGGAATAGGAGAGAGGAAGGAGAGGAGGAAGAGATAGAGGAGAAATGAAGCGGAGGAAAGGAGGATTGAAGAATGAGGAAGAGCATGGGAGAAGGGCAGAAAGAGGAAGATGCAAAGGGAGGGAGAAGCAGAAGGAAGTAGGACTAGTATGGAAAAAGGATGGAAGAACGACAGAAGGAAGAGGGAGTAGGATGTTAAACGAGAGGAGAAGGAAGAAACGGAGTATCACTGTATGAACTTGATTTTTCGACTGTTGTGTAAACGCGCGTTGTCGTCGAAAATTTTATGACTTTACATTGATGTAAACGTGATTTTGACCTGTTTGTGATTGCCTGGTGGGTTCCCGCTCTTTAGGCGCGAGATTTCTGTGACGTAGCGTCGACACGTTAACTGGTTGTTGATTTGTTTGTGATTGGCTGGCGTTAGCGCTTATTTTGAATATACGCTTTTAATTGGTGGGCGTTCGCGAGCAGACTTGAATATATGCATCTTATTGGTCAGCTCTTGCGCGCAATGTCTTACGTTAGCAGGGTAGGCCTAACCGTTGACTTGACGGCAAATTATTATTACTGTAAAAGCGAAAGAGTCACCGAGGATATGCACGTAAATATGCTGATGGTGGACCGGGAAATTGTAGGGCTACGGTAACCGTAGTTCCTGGTCTTTCCAGCCTCGCATTCGTCACTTGTCACCGTGACATAAAAACATGGAGGTCGACCAGCGCCTGGATTGCACAAGTTTTCAGTGCAAATATTTATAGTCGTGGAAGCCTTAATTGCCTGTATCGCTCATGCGAAGTTCCATGGTGACGACGCGGCCGCACCTGTCCTTGCGCACCTGCCACTTTCGGAGCATCGATTTGGCTGATCGATCTTGCACTCGGCTCGATCGATGCTGGTCACACACGCTCCACTGAACACACAAAGCACTTCGCTCAGAGAATCGCCGTTCATGAAGGCAACCCGATACTCTGTTGAAAGCGACTCCGTGTTACAAATAGCCCAAAAACTATACAGCACTATAAGTATGCTTCCACTGTGAATAGTGGCTCCCTCTATTGGTTGAAAATCGATATGTGATATATGGTCAAATTCATGTTAGGGGAAGCTAGAAACTTGTGTCAACGATCTCAAATTACACTAGATATGGTAGGCCTACTGCTACTGCTCTGCTGCGTTAGTGGTGTTCAACAACGCAAAACTGCTGCGCCACCCAACGGAAGGTCGGATCAAGTACCGTACATAATTCGGTCAGTTACGCCACTTGGGCATCGTTTTTTTGGACCCCTTGAATAATACGACCTCTTTGATTGGGCCTAGAACTTTCGTGGATTGCAGCTAAACTATGCAGTCGGCATTTTATAGGGTAAGGGCACGGGACATTAGGAAGTTTGGACCAGGCTGAGTGGCACTGTAGAATTATAGGTAACATCTGGTGACTTCGCGATGAGGGCCTCCTTAAATACAGTACACACCATGGAACACTGAGTCTCCTATGGTAGAGTAGGCCTACTCCATAAGAACGGCACAGAACTCGGTGTCCCTCGCTATAGGTTGTGTACTCCTCCCATAAATGCAGGTACTGACGAGTAATACGATGAAGCTTAAATAGTAGTAAGTGATTTTGAAATATCGGTCATTCTTTAAAAGAAGTTTAAAAGTTAATTAGATCAGCATTTAATTATTAATTAAGCAATCGATCGATCAGTGAAGCATTCGGTTACTCAATCAATCATTAACCATATCAAATGGTACCTGTCTCACGGATTTTGTTTTTAACTAAACACCTATGAATGGTTTGGTTCACAGGCATGACTTAGCTTTTTGGGCGCTAAAGAAATCCGGAGATTATGAATGGGGCTAATCAATCAATCATTCAGTCGGTCGATCAAACAAACAGTCAGTCAATGAATGAAACACTTACCCTGAATTCTTGTTCGGCTGCGCAGCAGGAGCATGCACAGCTTGGACCTTCAAGCATGAGTACCTTCTGACCTTGACTGTCTGTTATGGCGAATTTCGGCGAAAGACAACTAGCTCTGTGAATTTTGACACAAATGAAACGACATACTTTGACTTCCCGTAGAATAAAGTTCTGCTCACAAAAGCTCCACTGCGCATACCAAGCACAAAGCACTTGATCCATGCAGGCAGTCCGATACTCTGTTCAAAGTGACTCATTGTTACAAATAGCCCCAAAACAAAGGAATCTAGCATTGTGAATTTTTGACACAAACAAAACGACATACCTCGACTATAAGTTGCCTTCCCGCAGAATGAAAGTCATAAATTCATAATCTCATTCGTGAACGTTTAATTACTTGGATTCAAGCACTCTGATTGGCCACGTTAAATTTTAGCGGGTGTGGACTTAAACGTTCACTACTGCTGGATTGGTGGCTTTGATTGTAGGTCCTAAGAGGACGCGTGTTTCTCTTTTATGTGGGTTTCAAGTCGACCTCTATGCATGTTTTGATTATCAGGGTTCTTAAGGTGTGACTTGAATCTACACGAATCAGAATATCCAACGGCCCACTTCTGATCCAAGAAATTTAATTGGTCGCTTTGACTTTGGTGGGCGTTTAATCCCGACGGTCCACTCATAATCCAAGCAATTTGATTGGTTGCGTTGATTTAAGTAGGGGTTTACTTCAAACGGTCCACTTGTGGTCCAAGCAAGCTAAATGGTAACGAGTGACATAGGTGGGCGCGTACTTACACTTGACGGACGTAACCGATGACTTGGCCGACCGGAGCCTGGACTTCAATTTCCATGGAACAACATCCACAGCAGGCGAAACAGTTGAATCCAGCAAAGCACTTGAACTCTCGATTTACTCGAATAACTTCCTGTGCAGATAAAGATGTCACCTAGATGTCTGCTAGATGTCATCTCACAATTCATGCGAATGCCGACCGACATAAATGGATGCCTGCCGATGATAGGCTGCCAAAATAGAAGGGCGGGGTCACCAAAACCTGAAACCTGCGCCTTTTAATATCTCATTAACGCACTGTATTAGCGTTAATTTTCGGATCACAGTCTATCCATTCCGAACGTTGAGTCACCAGGTATTATGGCACCTGCCGCTAGAGTTGGGGTAACATGTTCCTCTGCCCCTTTGTATTCGATGCTTCAGCACCAAGATAAAGAAGAAGAGAAATAAACGATGAAATCTATAGATCAGTAAGAGAGAGAGAGAGAGAGAGAGAGAGAGAGAGAGAGAGAGAGAGAGAGAGAGAGAGAGAGAGAGAGAGAGAGAGAGAGAGAGAAAGAGAGACAGAGAAAGAGAGAAAGAAAGAGAGAGAGAGAGAGAGATAGAGAGAGATAGATAGAGAGAGAGAGAGATAGAGGGCTGTGATGAATCCGCGTGAATAACGTTTCCTATAGGAAAATCTCCGCGATATATGGCGCTTAAAGGGCTATAAAAATGCGCTAAAGAAATGCTAAAATAGTGCCTACGTACACCGACATTCGTAAGTCTAACTACGACGATCCTCTTTCCGATCAGCACCTTCTGGAAAACATGTTGTTCCTGGTACACTGTCTTTGGCCGGCGCTTATTCACAGTTGGTATCATCATATGGAACTCTCTGTCCCTCCTCATGTTCGTGACTTTCTCACCGAGACTAAATCTTTCGCTCCAAACTGAAAACTTGCCTCTTCCAGTCTGCTAATGGTCCTTAATGCTTCCGACTGCCCAGGTTCATTGTGCACTTCTGAACATTGTAAGGGCCATCATCATCAAATCTCAGTTGTATTGTATTGTATGTATTGTATTGCACTGTAACTAATACCTGTCCAAAGTTGTCGACGATATGCATGACAAAGCCTCTCTGTGCGCCGCAACAGGTGCGCATCAAGAGACCGGATTCTACAACACAGTAACAGACGAAACAAAAGATGACAACAGACGAAATAACTTTGACTTACAGAAAAAAATAATAAAATGGCAGAAGATTAACGGAGGAATCTTGCTATTTATACAGCGCCTTGTAACAACCTCACAAAGGCGCTATATAACCATTAAGTTTAACCCTCAACAGGACACGTTCTAAAAATCACGTTTCTGACCACCTGGGGTCTCTTCGGACCCCACACTATTTATTGCTTAAAAATACCAATTTGCAAATGAAGAAACTATTATGGGTAGCACATGCCGTTCGCAGTGTATTAGACTTCATTTAGTTTATCAGGGCAAGTGATTTTAAAAGAAAATTTGTTGGATTTAAAGGAAAATTCCTAGAAAATTTATATAAAGTTCTAAAAATCCAATGATTGTCTTGAAAGTTATAGACATTCTGAGCACATTACTCTAGGTGTGCCGTGATCTTTGCACACATTTCTGTTGCAGACTGCGCAAAGTTGCTTTGTTTTTCTGTCCTTGACCCTTGGACATAAGACACAACGCCTTTTAGCTGGTGGTTTATTCGACAATGTTGAATCTGAAATGGTATATGCAAGTCTCTTGAGGGACAGTCGTGCTCCTTTCTGCAGAGCTTGTGGATTACAAAGACGCAGTTGAATACAATCTTCCACCAGTTGTCTGCCAAGTTGGATCAGAAAATTTCTCCGAAGTCGTTGTTGTTTCGCAAGGTTATCTGGATGGCTGTACAGCCAGATAAGAAAGGCTGCAATTCCACCAACATCGATCATGTTGAAAAAAACCGCAAGTGGCCATCGGTTACATTTTCGCCTGCAAGTATAGGTTGTGGCAAGCTTGTCCATATTGTCTACGCCTCCTTTGAAGTCATTGTAATGAAGAATTACATGAGGCTTTTTGGTTGGTCCTTCAACAGCACAGTCATGATGCATGGTGGACAATAATGTCACCACCTTCTTTTTCTTTGGCACATACGAGACAAGTGTCAAGTGTTCAGAAAATGCAAATATAGTCGAATTTTCCACTCTCCCTTTTGAATCTGTCAACTGTGATGGAATATCCGGTTTGTTTCTTCTAATTGTCCCCACAATTGTAGTGTTTTGTGAAAGCAAATTTTTTGCCAGAGGAACGCTTGTAAAAAAGTTGTCCATAACAATGTTGCGTCCTGATTTCAACCATCTGTTGGTCAGAGACATAACAACTCGTGCACCTTGGTTCTCTTCACGTGCACTGCCTGGCTGACGTCCCAAGTACACTTCCCCAGACAGAGGAAAAGAAGTTGTTGAATCACATGCCCACCAGATTTTTACTCCATACTTGGCAGGCTTACTAGGAATGTACTGGCGGAATGGACATTTGCCTCTAAATGGCACAAGTTGTTCATCGACAGTTATGTCCATTCCTGGTGTTATGCACTTCGGCAGTTGGGCAAGGAACATTTCCCAGATATCCCGAATCGGGGCTAGCTTGTCTACAGAACGACGCTGCTCCCTCGTTCTCTTGTCATCGAACCGAAAATATCGAAGAATCGCTTTGAATCGGTTGGAAGACATCACAGCGGCAAAGATCAGTCGTCCATGTTCCTCTGACCACAAGTCTTCCAATGGTTCCAGTCTTCCCCGGTACACTCCCGATAATATCAGAAGACCAAGAAATGCTTTCATTTCTTGCAGAGTCGTCTCTGTCCATTTCCTCTGATTATCATCCTGATGTTCTTGATTCCATATCTCACAAATCCTCTTTGCCTCCCGGTTTGTTTCGCGTACAATTATGTCGAATATTTCTGGTGAGAAAATCTTTTGAAAAGCATCCAATTCTGTTGTTGAAACTGCTTCACGTCTCACTCCAGGGCGGTTGCGAATGATGTCATGTGGGCCCCGACGACGGGAAGCAGGAGGATCAGCATCCCACTGACTTCCGTTCTTGGAGGTGAATAAGGTGCCTTCATGTGTAGGATCTGGACACCAATTAGGTCCATCCTGGTTAGCCACGGCAGTGGCTGTTGCTCTTCCTCTTACTGAATTCGACGATGCGTATCGGTTGCCTCGTGCACGACCTCTTCCTCGTCTAATAACTCTAGGTGGTTGAGGACAATATTGTTCATTATTACTCACTTCAAGATGGCCTTCATCAGAATTATTTTCAGAGGAGTCACTGTCTGAAGAAGATTCCTTGGACAAGTGATCCACTTCACTATCTTCTTCATCCTGAATAGAAGTTGTCTCATCGTCGCTGTCTTCCATAATTCTTCGTAGGGCTTCCGCTGCCGAAAATCTCTGATGTCGCTCCATTTTTTTCACGAAAACTTGCAAATAAGTACGTAAAAGAAAGCATTAGATGTGGAATAACTTATGTGAAAACCTTTCCTGATAATAAAGGTGTTACACTGAGGGTTTCAATAAAATAAGTAACAACTTCCAGACTGTTTCAATAATTGCAATGTTTGGGGTCTACAGAGACCCCAGCATATTTCTTCTTTGTCTGGGTACCAGATATATTTCTTTTCAAAACTTTTTGTACCGAAATGTTGCCAAAACACTCCTTGAGGAATACATTAAACAGCATCTGCATGCCATCTGGCGAACAAGCTGTAATAACATTATTCTAGCACTGGGGTCCAGATGGACCCCAGGTATCCTGTTAAGGGTTAAGAGATCACTCATACGGTCAGGCTACTAGCAGATATCATGAAGATGCGCTACATTATCTCGCCTAAGGGATCGAGTCTAAGCACAATAAGCCCCCATGCAAAATTATATATAAGCAAACATTTTCTTAGGCCTAAATGCCCCCTCCCTTTCAAACAAGGTCGCCGACACTTGTTACATCATCCAGCCTCTACAATCATGTGTGTGATACCATACCATAAACCGACCTTCGCCGGCGAAATAGATCTGTTGTCCCAGAGTGTTCTTCACCAGATACCTGTTGCACGTTTCGACTCCCGTCAACACTACAAGAGCAGCAGACAACCAGTGACAACAGCAACCAAGTCGGTGCAACCGATAATTGATGAACATCATCGGCATCAACATCATCGCCATTCTTATGATCATCATGATCATCATCGCCCTTATCACTATCATCATCAATCAACCCAAAAATTATTATCATTTACCAAGTAACTATACATATCATCCATATCATCATCATCGTCGTCATTATTATCAATATCAATATTACCGCCGTTGTCATCTTCATCGTATTTGCTATCATCATCAAAATCATCCAGCTTCGTCGTCGTCGTCATCAATACGTCGTCGTCGGTACTAGACTTCTATAGCGCCACACGAAGTGATATGACGGGCTGATACCTTCGAAGACTTCGACCTGCTGATGGACGAGCAGCTGGTCGATCTGAGTGAGGTACTCGAGTCCAGGGGGCACTCCTGGCACCGCAGGTGGTCGAGCCATCAACTCCTGACGACGCTGCGGCTGCTGGCCACCACCACCGACATCGACACCACCACCACCCACTGCCCCTGCTCAGCAGCCAAGCCAGTCAACTATGTTATATTATTGTATATGACGCGTAAATTTCTTATTATAATAATAATAATAATAAAAATAATAATAATAATAATAAGACAATTTATATAGCACCGTAGAACAGCCGAGGCCGAAGAAAAGGGCGCTGTACATGAACTCAAAAATCAACTACAGTCATAAGATAAAATTATCTTAAAAAGATCCATTTTGAGTCGTGATTTGAATGTGTCCAGGGATGGGGAATTCGTCACATGGTCAGGAAGACTGTTCCACGCATTAGGACTATTATACCAGGGTGGTGATTGGAAGACAAAATTACGTCGTGGAGGGAAGTGTAGTGGTTTTTGTAGATGAATGAGCGGGTGTTAAGAGTGCAGAGATTAAAGGAGGGTGAGGCCGTAGGGCTTGGGTTTGGATGATTATCCCCGCATGACAGAAGGAGGAGGAGAGATGGAATTAATTTCTTAGGGTTGAGGTGGTGCGAAGTGGTGCAAGAAAATATGCAAGTTGAATGACTAAGAAGTTGCTGTGTTCGGCTATGCATAGTAAATTGTAAAATGTATAGGTTTTATATAGCGACCGTATGGCCTCGACCCTGCTCATTTTGCAATGAATTTATCGGGTGAGATCCTTTACCACCGCTGCCCCGTTTGAATGGACAACACGCCACTTAAGGTCCCCGTGCACGGACCGTATCAGCCCGGGATTTAAATCTCTGAAATAGGCCACGACCGGGACGCGAACCTGGGATCCTATGTAGGAATGATGGAGTAGGACCTTGAATGGAAAGTGATACAGCGTAGGTTGAGGAGAAGGAGTAGGAAGAGAAGGAGGAGGACGAGCTATGCACGTGAACAGGCTCGGAGATGAGAAGTTTAAAACAGAGCACTGCAGACTGTAGGCAAGTACAAGGCATTTAGACCACTAAGAAAAGCTACAAGACATGGAAAGAAATCACAAAGTCTGGAGATAAATCCAGATAAAAACCGAGTTTCCGATGTCAGAAGAGACGCAAAGAGTAAGAACATAAAGATCATGAAAGAACGCTCATCGCATCTGCTGACTCCCACGTGACTACGCTTTCCCGGGGTCTCTGTTTCTTCTCGTACACCCAAAGTCTCGGTCTCGTCTCAGAATCCTAGGCGAACGCCTCGGGCTCGTATGAGTCTCGGGGGGCGGGGGGGAAAGTCTCGGGTCTCGCCTCGGTCTCCGTCCCAAAGGTCTCTTGAGCATCCCTCGCATGCTCCATCCTTGGATACCTTTAGGAAATTTATTAAAATTATCGTATGACTGTAGTTAATTTTCTATTGTCGCTTGAACTTATGTACAGCGCCCTTTTCTTCGGCCTCGGCCGTGTTACGGCGCTATAGAAATTATTATTATTATTATTATTATTATTATTATTATCCCTGGTTCACAGAATGACTGGTAAGTGCTTTTTACTTTGAAACTATACTCGGTGTGGAAGAGAAACAAAGTTTTATTCAGTTAGAATGAACGTGACATCTTGATTGGAATGACACCATCGTACCTGGACTGGAAATTACCACACCTCCGTTTCCACTAGGTACGTAGCCTGGTTGCAGAGGACCTCCCTGGACACCACAACCTACATGGTAGAAACAATTACATACGTTGTAGCCCCACGCACTGGTCGCTTGTTCGGAGTGTTGTATGAATTAACCATTAAAATATAATATAAACGCATGAGTACATCTTCAGTTGACAATTGATGAAATTTATATTGAATACAGGCGTACTCTGATGTAATACTGTGTTGATTAGGCTACTCTAAAGTAATACTGTATTAGTAAACTGATGCAATACTGTATTGAGTTCTCTAATGTAATACTGTGAGTACTCTAATGTAACACCTTGAGCACTGTGACGAACTCCCTTTATTTTTGCTGGGCCTGTCGGGTTCCATCTCCCTCCCTTAGGGTCGAATGCAGAATATGGCCCATGCACCAGGATGACGCCGAAGGTTCCCGCATCCCAGTGCAGTACAGCAACCCATGGTTAGTGGGTCGAGGTCCAGCTTCGGGGAATTTGCCCATAAATCTTGCATGTCTATCATCGGGCCCATTTGGGGAATTATCCCAACTGGAAGTGGAAAACATCTTTAACTTTGAAATTAAATTATAGCATACACTAACGAACGTTTAAACATAATTCCGTATTCTCTGTTGAAATTAACTACAGACAAAAATCAACTCTATGAGTCATACTAATCAATAGGGTGACTGTACACAGCATTTCATTAGACAATGGCCCTTTGCCCCTTAATACACCGCACAACTTACTACTTACTACCTACATAGAACAATACGGACTTAACACTGCTTAACATGGCTTGTCATCCTTGTTTACTGCTCTCTGCTTCTGTCTCTCCGAAGACGAGGAGCTTCCAACCCAAACAAACTCCAGCTCACCAGAGAAGGCACCACCAGAAGAACCATCAGACAAGCGAGAGAGGCCCAGTCTTCTCTATTTACCCTCTGCTGGTTTCCTCAGTTTTAACTCTGGCAATGATTCTGGCTTGCCCCTACCTGACTGCCAACTGCAGGTGCACTTAACTAATAGGTGCTCATAGCCTGTCAATGTCTATAGGCATGTGCGGGCCAGCACCGGCTCTAATCAGGTCAATATATACCATATGCACCTTATTTGCATTAAACTAATTACCTGGGGATCTTTTTGTTTGCATTCTCTATAGCCTTACTTGGAATCACCATCTTTATTAACAGATGAAGCTCCTAAAAATATAATGTCACTACATAATAGGCCCTACAGGCCCTCAAGTTTCTGAAATTCAGAGAATATTAAGTAAATAAGCCTATATCAGTTGGCTTCAAGGATTGAGGTATTCTGTCCCCACAGTACTCTAATGTAGGCCAAATACCACGTTGAGTGCTCGAATACAATACCGTGAGCACTTCAGTATAATCTTCTAGTTAGAATCGTGTTGAGCGTTTGAATGTAGCCAGTGTCTAATGAAATGCTGCGTACAGTCACCCTACTGTACTCTACCGTTTTGAGGTTGTCTTTGGTAGGGTGTGAGCTGCATCTGCCTGCCTGACCCTTGACCTTGGGTTTCCATTGGCCTCACCGATGTCATGGTTGTCTATGATTACGTCACTTGGATTGATACACCTGGATTAGGATTAAGAAATATTTACAGGTCAGTAAACCGGGAGTTAGAGTTACACCAGATCGACAAACCTGGATCTGTAGTTACCTTTATGTGTGACCAATCTAAGTGTATGTTGTCGATGTGTAATGTAATGCAACGTAACGTAAATGCAATGGAAAATGATCTGAAGTGATCAAATCTGGTCATAACCAATCTTCAAATCTGATCTGATCCTATCTGTTCTGATGTTGTCTAATCTAATCGAATCTATTCTAATTTCTAAGGAAAGAACAGAGGTCTATTTCGAAATAGAAGAGTTTTAGAGCCTTTGGCAAGAAATCGAAAATGCAGAACCCATATGTCCTCCCATCCACTTGACCTTCCCCTTCCTTCCCAAAGACCTGCCGTTCCCTTAGGCTTCCTCGTTAGGCCCTTGCAGAGACTGCGAGAGATACAGGAAAATTACAGATTTTGGGGCCTCTGGAGCATCGGAATTTTTCAGTTGCAGCCACAGGATTACTGTATGTTTACTCTTTAAAGAGTTTTACTTCCATCCGTTACATGATTCTAAGCAAGGTAGCTGCTGCTGCTGCTGCTGCTGCTGCTGCTTATGGAATATCAAATTATAGGGGAAATGGGAGCATCTCCCCCATTGGTTCAGATTATATCCCTTTAAAGATACACATTCGCAATTCGTTTTGTTCCTACACATTGGTCTTTCGTCACAGTTCAGACTATCTCCCGACGAAGATACACATTATCATATGCACATTTTTATACAATGTGTTTTTATTTGGCCTTTGATTTAGAACTCCTGGAGACCAAGACCAGGTCTTTACATTAGTAGTTGGTAAGTCATTGACCTAAACCTTTATTCGCAATTAATAATTTTCTCACATATTAAAAACCTGCAGAATCCAAGACTGCATAGCGTCATTTCCTAGGCCTGTACTAGGCCTATCTGAAGTTCTGAAGGCCTAGGAGAGGCCTGCACATTAGGCCAAGATGAAAAACATACTCACTTGTTCTCATATTCTTTAACAAGCGAATCGAGACAAAGAACATCGCTCGACTAAAAAGTCGAATAGCGTTCGAACAACAATTCCATGCCGACGAAAACGAACCACTGCACAGAGGCCTACGCAACCGGATGTCACAAAGGTATCCCACCTATAGGAACAGCGATAATCCCAACAGGTATACAATGTGCCACTGCAGAATATATGGATATATAGGCCTATATATAAATTTATATATATGTATATATATATATATATGGATAAGTATACATCTATGTATACAGTTATACAAATGAATATAGAATTATGCATCTCTCTCTTTCTCTGTCTGTCTGTCTGTCTCTCTCGTCTTTCTCTCTCACTCCTCTCTCTCTCTCTCTCTGTCTCTCTGTCTCTCTGTCTCTCTGTCTCTCTCTCTCTGTCTCTCTCTCTCTCTATTCCTCGATACATATTATATTTAAGGAGCATCATAAATATCTTTGTATTTAATGTACGGATACTCTATAGTAACTTATAGGTCATAATAACTCATGGGTTATATAAAACGAAATCGACGGACGATGCAGCCAACCATGACGAGTTCCGCAGTTTACCAATGGAGGGGGAGCAGAAGACGAAGACGAGAAGCAGGAGGAAGAGGATGAGGAAGACGAGAAGAGGAGGAGGAGGAGAAGGAAAAGGAGGAAGAGGAGGCAAGTGCTCGTAAAGGGCCAATTGATCTGTTTTCTCTGTCTCCAGGGCGGATAACAAAGGCTCTCGAGAGGGACTTGGATCAGCCCACCGCAGGAAGGCGCATGGTATGCCGTGTGCACGGTTGGGCAGGCATACTCGGGAGTCCAGGGGGCGACACCACCTCATAATTACTACATGGGGAGTTCGAAGTCCAACAGGCCTTTTATGTTGGAGGTACCAGAATCCTCAGCTGACATCAGAGAGGCACGCCAATAAAAGAAACGACTGTCCACAGCAGAGACTATTGTGGTATAGCCACTAGGGGCTGTATTTATTTTCTGCTTCCTATTACTTCAAAAGCAATTTTCTGTAGTTTATACACCTTTCAGCAGCAGATTATAATTGCTATATGATCTTTAAATTAATTACCATCAAAGAATGATTAAGCTATAACAAAGTTCGATAAGGTGAAGTCAGTAAACGTCAACGACCCTAGCAGCCAAAAGATATCGCTGAACACTAGATAATTCATTGCCCTGTTTGCATTTAAATCGCTTTCGTCTGATGCTATGAATTCGTCATCAGCTGCGTTCAGTCGTCAGCGAGGAAAACAGCAACATATTATTGCTGGTTAAGGTAAGGTCGACGTCAGCGTCTTTAAACACAACAACAACAATAACAACTACTACTATTATTACTGCTACTATTACTACTACTACTACTTTACAGGAGGTCACACACAAAGTCTCCTTGCTCATAAGCGAACATGATTCGTGCCACCATCTACCGCGCTGTATCCAATCTTCCTCCTGCGGGCTTTCCGTACATTTCATTACATTTGGACACAAAACTGTCTATACGGCCGTTCGGCGTGAATTCCATGCGACTTCACAGCTGATTTATGCACTGAAGCCGTTTCCTCGTTTCTGCGTTTAAAACTTGCCTTCTTGTTTGTCTCCTTCTTTGAAGAGCTTGCTACGTTTGTTTTGTTCTGAACTGGAATGCATCCACTCATTCACTTTCATTCTCTTACTTTTTGGATGGCATTTTCTCCAATTTGGTTGTTAATTGCAGTTTATGAGGTGATCCGATCACAGTTTCAGATTTCCATTCATTCTTTCTGCATTACTAAGTTTCCGTTCATTTTGGAAAAAGTTTCAATGCGGCTGAAGATACAAAAGGCGATGGCAGATGTCGTGCTACTAAATACCCGTCAAAAGGGGACGGACTCGCATCCATTGATCATTTGATTGGAAGGCAGTGATCGAGTTGTAGTCAGATTTCACTTCACAAGCACAATGCCCATCCGAGTTAAAAGGCCAAATGCCGCAAGTTGTAACGCGTTCTTCAGCACGTCGCTGTATATTATCGTCACAGCGACACGCATGAATTGTCATGGCATCCATAGCTGCGGAACTTGTGCAACTGCATCTATATAGACAGCATCTGAAGCTCGAACCGAAACTCCGCTAAGTCTTCTCACGTGTTCCTCAGGAACCACCGTTTCAGTCAACGAGTCAGATGGAAGTCCTTCAGCGCTGTGCTTCGATCGGCTCAGTGCCAAACGGTCACGCACGACTGATGGTGCTGTCATGCCACCCTTCTCGAAGCATGCGACACTGGAGCTCCAAAGGCAGCGATTGAGTCCGTTCCGGTTAGATGTTGTCGTCTCTTCATCTCAGAGCCAAACGCAGCAACGGAAGCAACAGCCGAGAGAATCGTTCCGGTTGGCTGCTGGGTTAGTCAGTGATGCCGAACGGCACAAGAGGGACAACGGCGTCATGGTCGAGGAACAGGAAACGAACGACAACAGCAGCTCTCCGCTCTGCGCTATTCTGGCGTCTGATGACCAACTTACCATTGTCCGCTAATGATAATGATAATAATGATGATGATGGATGATGATGATGATGATGATGATAATAATAATATTAGTAGTAGTAGTAGTAGTAGTAGTAGCAGTATAGCAGTAGTAGTGGTAGTGGTGGTGGTAGTAGTAGTAGTGGTGGTAGTGGTAGTAGTAGTAGTATTAGATTATCGTGCCAAACGTCAAACTTGAATCAGAGGTTTATGAGGTTGTTCAAATGCAGACGTACATACAGAGGCATGGTCATGTCTGGGGTCGCCCTGCATTTTTCAACCCCTCCCTGAAACGAAAAGCCTGGATTCGCCGCTGGGGGCTCAGGCCCAGCGTCGCTGACGTCACTGTACGTGAAACTACCTGTTGAACGAACGTATCGACTCGTCACACACAGTAGAACTCGTTCCATTGACGTTAGACCTGCGTTCTCATGCTGTGCGTCTCAAACGTACAAACAAAACCTCTCTTACAACACGCGCCACTATAACGCCAACTCTGATATGTCGAAACGGTTATTTCATTTCTCTGCTATTTTATTTTATTTATTTATTTGCTTATTTGTAGAACTTATTAATTTAAAACGCCCAAAGGTCATCTGAATCTGAGACGCGACATAATGTGCACGAACAAACTCTCCAGGGTCATTAGCAGAGTTCACTCAGCAGGCTCGAAAACCCGCAGTTGGCGAGGGTCATGAGCGAGGCTTCCGAGGCGGATCGAGGGGGTGCAGCAGCCGAGCTGTTCTGATTATAGTAAGCCTAAAGAGCGTCGTAAGCTCCCCAGCGGAATTCAGGGCCGAGTCCCAGCCGCAGATGATATTGGGTCATATAGACTGAAGAGTACCATAATTAAGAATGCGACAGAAATTGTGTGTTTCAATCAGCTGCCATCTGCTCGAAAGCATGGATAACAAGAGAGAGATGCTCTTGGATACAGAGGAGCGAAGAAAGTGGAAACACCAAGGCACATAAGAGGCAAGACAGGAGTATAGAAGTTTAAACCACAAATTACGAAAAACAACAGATGAAGCCAGAGAAAAATGGTGGGAGGAGCAATGTAAAGACCTAGAAGCATTACAACAGATTGGAAGACATGGTCTGATATACGAACGGGTAAAGTAAACAACTATCCAAGAAATCGAGGACAGGAGGAGGAATTACAGTCAGAGACAAACAAGGCAAAATTCTGCATGAAGCCAGTGAAGTCAAATGGAAGCCAATGGAAAGAACATGTGGAGAATCTGTACATGAGCGGAAACAGGTCCAAAGACCTGGAGGAGAACTGCATCTCGGACAATACGGAAGCCATTGGACCGGAGGTGTTGAAAGACTAGATGCTGGCGACCATCAGGGCCTAATGAACTGAAAAACAACAAATCTGAAGGGATAACATATCCGCAGAAATGCTAAAAAATCTGGGTGAAGAGTCAACGATGGAGTTAGTAAGACTGTGCTAAGATACTTACGCAACTGGAGTATAGCCAGAAGACTTTTTACATCGACATCAGCTTCTTTTGCCTGAAATTTTATGCAATCCGGAGTAGGCTTTTTCTCATTGCGTAAACTGGGTCACATATTCTGCACTCATACACGACGCTTAAGTAACGACTTGACGATATTATGGTAACTGGGGCAAGAGGTTCCCACGCTGAAGCAGGGCTCCGCGCGCTAAGAGGTGGGGTCAAGTGACGCATGGACCACGTGGCTCCGCTGCCTAAGCGATATATCGAAGTTGCATTGAACAGATATCGTTTTCAGCCGCGTAATTTAATTCTGGATCCTCTCTCCGAAACGCGTCATATCATAATTCACGTTATACCAAGGCGTGTGTTAGGCAGGTTCCACAGTACACGTGTAAATGTATGACGCTGTCTAATATAAAAACATCGTCTGTCTACAGTATAAACAACAGTTCGTTTGGCAGACAGGTCGATGCCAGTTTGAGTAGGCCTACAGGAGGCCCGCTCTATAACGATCAGTAGGCCCTCCTCTGTGCGCCACCATGTGCGATGCTCCATATGAATTTCACTAATAAAAATAGCACAGTGTAATGTTTCGTTGTAAAGTTCAAGCTAGTAACAAGCACGCAACAGCCTACATATAGAAATACAAAATTATAGAGGTAATTGATATTGGTACATTCATAGCATCTTTGTGAGATTCTTTAAAAGGCGCTATATAAATAGTCAGATACATAAATACGTACACTGCCTCTGTATACCAACCAATAACTATATATGTAAAGGCTATTTATTTATGCATACAGAGCCTCTGAACAGGTCATAAAAGGTAATATATTTTTGCCTATATGTATTCACACACATATATATATACACTGCTTATATATATATATATATATATATATATATATATATATATATATATATATATATATATATATATATATATATATATATATATATATATATATATATATATATATATATATATATATATATATATATATATATATATATGAATGCAATGCCTAAACATACATCAGCATACATAGGCATTGCATCATTGCATGCATATATTATATTGTGTTTTTTGTTATGTTATACTGTGTTATATTTTTACCAACATATGTTATGGGATGCAGTGGTGTAGTGGTATGGTCGGTGCCTCGTAACCGGAGGGTCGCGGGTTCGAATCTGCCTCAAGCTACTGCGTAGCGACATTGGACAAGTTCCTCATCCACAATTGTCTGTGAGGAAGTGTGGCGGATCGGCCACAAGGCAAGTCTGCCGGGAAAGAGGCAGGAGTAGCTATGACGCGCTTTAGGTAGCCGCTGAGTGCTGCGATTGTGTGTGCGATTCGGCCGCGTTAGTTGCATAGGATTTTAGAGGAATTAAATTTTATTAAATTTAAGCTTAATCTAATAACAGCTTAATAATTAGGTCATGGAAAATTCTTAGTGTAATTTTAATAAAGTAACGCACAAAATTGTTGAAATTTATAGGCCCTAAAATGTTTGTTTTAAGGCCAGTAATCGGTAAAAGTTAGACACCTTTATTTATGTTTTATCAAGCGGACCCGGTAGAGCGAGGGCCCACTCTGCCATAGATCGCGAGGCGGTCTGAGCCACGACAGTGGACGTTGAGGTTCGACAGAGCTCGGGGAAAGACCCCGTTCGTAAGAAATAAGTACAGGTCTGTGGCAAGTAAAGGGTTGGCATCGGGAAGCCTACCCAAGTAGTCGGCGAGTGTCAGATAAAACAGGCCCGTGTAAAACAAGTGGGAAAGTTGCGGAAACTACCCCTTTCTTTGACCGCGTAAGAGAAAAATCTGATCAGTGCGCTCCCGAGAACGTCGCAGCCGTTACGAACCAATCTGTCTGATTTCTGACTGGCTCCGTTGGTCCGGCAGGGCTCGGGCCCACCCTGTTGGAAAGTCGCGAGTCGGTCTACGCAAGTCACGATAGTTGGGAAGCAGACGCAGGGCGAGGCTCGGGGAAAGACGAGAAGACAGGTCTGTGAAGTCTAGCGGTAGCATTTGCCGTAAGAGATAACTGGTGCCATAATACTTGTCCGTGCGCTCCTGAGGAAGTCGCAACCGAAACAATCCAAACTGTCTGATTTCTGACTGGCTCCGTTGGTCTAGCCGGGCTCGGGCGGACCCTGTTAGGAAGTCGCGAGACGGTCTGAGTAAGTCACGATAGTTGGAAGATAACGGGTTGTGCGAATCTCGGGGAAAGACGCGGCCGCAGTTCTCCGGGTCGAGATGCAGACGGCAGGAAGAGATACGGGGAAGAGACCGGATCATAACGCAGACCAAGTAAAGCCCCGGTACGGAAGAGACCGGAAACTAACGCAGACCAAGAAAATATCCGGTACAACGTAGTCGGGTCGGTTCCCCGATAATACCGAAGTCGACACGGGAGGATACCGACTCCTCTATATGGTTGTCACCACACACTGATCAGAGGACTGACTGATGTGCGGGGAAGGGCCCCCCCATGCGTAGGTCAGTACGAAGGTTCGTGTGTTTTACAAAAGGTTAGAGAGAGGACCTTCTCTTGAGTGTTCCATAGGGGTATCCTATCCTCCGAAACACTGGTGGTCAATAATTGCCAACAGAGACCTGGTACGAAAATTTACTCCTTAAGTCCACGGAGATAGAGTGAGAGATAGATAGTGATAGCGGAAAGATGTCTCCCCAATATCTATGTGCCTAGGGCGGAAAGGCACAGAGGCTCGTCGTAAGACTTCCCTGTTCCCGGAACCGAGAAAACGACTGGTGTCTCAGAATATTGGCGGTAGCGGGCGAGTTACAAGATGTAGAATGGTGGTTACTAGAAAGTCCGTGGTGAGGAAAGCACGTAGAAAGGGAACGACTATTGCCGGTTAAGGAACGAACCCTGTTCGGAGTAAAGGCCATCCTCAGGACGTTGCCCATCCGGCGACCGCGGAAGAGGCAGAGTCGGATCCTGAGACCGAGTGCTACAGTGTTGATTCTCTTAAGGAAGCGGCCCATCCTGAAACTTCCTTAGAGAGGACGAACGATACGGGCAGAGACGATACGGAGAGGCCATTTTACAGTGAAAATACAAGGGGCAGTGAGGCGGGTGGCTCTGAGCGTAGAACTGGGCTGGAGTACCCCACCCCATGGACAGTTAGCCCGACCGAGAATGCCACAGAAGGCAATAGGAAACCACCTCACTCATCTCATCCCAGGGTGGCATAAAGCCAATGGACCGGCCTTTGGGCAGAGAACTCATCAGCATCATCAGCATGTTATGCACATATAGATTATGTAAAATGAATACGGCAAGATAATAAAGATTTATACCATATTATATTATGGTGCATACTGTATACACATGAATGTATATACTGTAAACACATGAATACCTGCACGGATTATATATATATATATATATATATATATATATATATATATATATATATATAGGTGTATTAATATAGATTAAAAGCGTTGTGTTTACCGTAATGATCAATGATCGTTACAGAACTGTACAATGTGTAACGACCTTGGCAATTGTTTTTGTGTGACTGCCACTGCCAGGAAGCTGTTGAATTTGCTATCATGGAGAAAGATGCACTAGTCCTGTATCCAGGACTCTATGACTTATCCCTTGCCAGCTCAGGACATAAGAAAAGAACATCAGCACATTCCAGAAGCACATAGTTAAGATTCTGAGAATTCCCCAAAGTGCTTAACAGTCACACACTTGATGACATGTCCCTACAGAAGCTACTCCGAATCATAAAGCATTTGCATATTTGTACACCGTATTTGTTAAGCGCCACTTTCTAATGACTAAACATCAATCGGTGATGCTGAAGAACTGGGCATGACTAACTTTCGCGAAGTCCCTACATAGTAAACACCTCGGGAAGGTTCAAACCCACACCCTCTGCACTACAAGGTAAGCGCTCAAACCAATTGGATACCATGTCACAAAAGATAAAGTTAAGGGTAGCACACTTCTGTATATGCCTCTACAGAACTTCTAAGAAGCATAAAGGTACAGGTAACAAGCTTGTTTACATGCCTCTATAAAAACTCCTGAGAAGCATAAAGGTAACACACATTTACATGTCAACTTGTTTACACTTCACATTTAACAGTACATGCGTCTGTAGAAATTCCTTAGAAGCATAAAGGTAGCACACATGTTTACATGTGTCTCTAGAAACTCCTCACAAGAATGGCAAAGAGGTTGAAGGATCATTCGGCTGAGGCACAAATATAACCACAGCTATCTCCTTAGCTGAGAAAATGGTTTAGACATTTGAGGTGCTTTGTGCATGGATGTCATCCATCTGCCTCCGGCTTAATCCCGGAAAGACTCATCTGGCTTGGTAATCATCACCAGTTCAAAAAAGACAGACTTGCATAACTTGCAGCTTTACTTTCAAATGCTTCTTTCTCAACTTCTGTGCACAACCTGGGTCTTGCACTGGACCAGGAATTGACTTTCTCCAAGCATTTGAGGACAGTATGTCAACAAGCTTTTATCATCCATGTGAGATCCACGCTATATGCCACTCACTCTTTGCCAAAGCTGCTTCTGCCTGAATGCATGCATTCATATGCACTAGCAGGGACTATGTTAATGCCATCTATGCGGGCCCACCTCTTTTTCAGACTGATCAACTTCAATCCTTTTTAAATGCTGCAGTTCAGCTAAATTAGTGGTAGTCCAAACAAAGGTTGGTCAAATATCAAACCAAATGAGCTGCATTGGCTGCCCATTAAAGACAACATGAGTTTAAGATCCTTATGCTGTTAAGTAACTGCCTGACTCATTGTGCTCCACCTCATCTTAGAAAGCTAAAGCTATGGATTTCAGTGTCATCTTTACCTGGTTGCAGATCTCTATGCTGTGCAACGCACGGTGATCCGATTGTTCCTCGTCCCGTACTGCCAGAGTGCAACATGGCAGCTTTGCCACTGTCATCACTCATACTGGAACAGGCAAACAGGCTTTTAGGCAACTTGAAACATGCTTCTTCTCCTTTCTATGTATCCTCGGTTGAAAACCATTCTATTCAATCAGGGTCTTGTGTTGTCTGGCTAAAAAGACCTCGGATTAGTTTTCTTGAAGAGGAGCTATATAAATATGCACTTACAAATTACAATACTCTAAATACAGGACATCTTTTTAAACCTTCCAACTTGTGTTTTTACTCATTTACTAACCACTGAAAAAAAATGGCGAGCCCAGTGGGCATTGGTTGCCTATCCATGTGATAACCTAGCTCATTTTGTTTAACTTCACTGTTCCTGCCAACGTCGTATCAACAAAACCAAGCAGCCCCTAAGAATTGGACAACTGTAGCTTTTTGACTCATCACGTAAAGTAATGTAAGATATTAGGAAATCTATATAGCTCTAAGAGCCTTGGCAGCACTAGACAACTACTGGTACTTGTAAACACGTCATCTGACGAACAAACTGCCAAGAAAATTTTAGAACCCATTATGATTTTGTTTCGACCCGTTCTTACTTTCAAATTTCCGACTTTACACATAAAAAGCACTTCAAAAAACACATAAATAAATGACAAAATGCAAGCAAGATGAATCATTTTTGTTTGTTTAATTAATTTAAGTAAAGCTTCATTCCAGAGGGATCATTTCAGACAAAAGACCAATTGTTTAATTAATTTAATTAGCAATGGGTCTTTAGTTTGTACGTTCACTTGTTCGTTGGTAACTTATTCCAGCCATGGGCCATACAAGATTGAAAACAGCAACAATAAAATTAACACTCATGGCAAAAATAAGTCAAATAATCAGTTCAATTGACATCCTAAAACAATAATATAGTAATAACAATATTTATTGATACTAAGCAAATAATATTGATAATAAGTAAATAATAATATTTTCAAACCCTTAGGGATCCATAATAATAATTAAATTTTCTTATTTGGCACAGAACCTTTGAATTTACAAACTACAAAAATGTGTAAAGCTTGAAAGTTCAAAACATTCTCAAGAACAGCACAACATTCTCGAGAACAGCACACACTTGTATCACTGTGGGGGTTTAACTGGGACATGTACCTCAACTTTTAGCACCTGTGAGAAACTAATCTCTGGATCTAGGCTCCATATAAATGTTGCACTTGCGATTACTATTACAATTTATATACACGAGAAATAAATATTAAGCAACAGAACTCAGTTCAGTTTTATAGATTCTTCCAGATAGCTGTAGTGTTCTGATGACACTAAAGTGTTCTACGGTTATGATAACATTCCAGTGTTCAACTGCTTCAAGTTTCTGGATTGCATTTTCACAAGACTGTTTCGGAAACGCAGCTGAGAAATGTTTTGCTGTTGATGATGCCCGTCGTAGCAATTAGGATCTTGTAACCTGAAGTTTTCAACAATTGTTTTGAACACATTTAGATATGTAATTACAGATCATACAGCGCCCTCTAAGAACCTCTTAAGAGTGCTGCTTGCCAGACTCTATGATGCCTATAGCCTGCCTACTGGTTTAACCAGCCAACTGAATTTTGACTGAACTTCTCCAATGGATTAAAAATTTTACTACATTTCGCTTAAAGTGACAACTGATTTTACTCTGGTCACCGTTTTACTCTCCTTTTCACGACTCTGAACATTTATTTACCTGTTCCTCAGATTCAGAATCACTGACTGTGCCTGTAACAAGTGTTTTAAATAAAACCAATACATAAAAAGACTTATACTAGGAGCATAAATCACCAATATTGAAAAAATATGCAGAAATATTTAATAAATAAAAGTATAAAGAAATTAAAATGTAAATATTTTCATAAAAAAGCAATTTGGCATAGCCTCCATCCTGTATATGATGCCGCCGACCTCTTTGTTTTGCAAGAAACCGAAGCGCAGTGATCTCCGAATATGTGCAACCGCCAAGAAAGTAGACCATGGCTACTCGACTTGCCGGAGATACGGCTCTACCTAAAAATCAAAAAAACTAATTTCATTACCTAATATTTATTATTTTATCCCATTCTATTAATTTTCCTAAACGGTCCTCCAACTAGCTATTCCAAACCATGGGTAGCTATTTTTGGACATAGTGTTCCTATTTTGCACACAGCGGCAATTAATATTATTATTATTATTAGTGTTTCAATGTTGTTGCCATAAAGTGTTAAGGACCACGGATCATGTAAAATCATTCCGAAAATGAGAATTACAGCAATGGCTAAATAATATTATTATTAATGTCAATATTAATTATTCTTATTGTTATCATCATCATTATTATTGTCATCGTTAACATTATCAACATCATCATCAGTATCATTATTAATACAGGAAAATGTGTAAAGTGCAACGTAGTGTAAATAAAATTAAGTTACACCAGATGCATTCCTTCCTCTAATAGCCTATTAAACCCTAAATCGCCTCCATGCTCAATTCCATGCTCACCCCATACCAATAAATATTGTATCTGATCAGTGGACACTGAGACGCTTGTGCCTCGCACCAGAACAGTGTTGGGTTCCAGGGCGTTCTCAGTAGTTGACACTAGACCTTGGAATCTGCTGCCCAGTTCAGTTCATTCTGTCGCTTCTTTGATGTTCTTCAGGTCAAAACTGAAGACTGATTTGTTTCAACTTGCTTAACCACCATAGCCTTACTTCTGGTTTCTCTGATCTACCAGAACCTAAAATGGGTTCTCCAACGAACTGTGCTCTTTGATTATGATTCGCTTGAAGCAACCATCGATTGAATCCTTGAGCATTACATTATGATAATGGCGTTACAGAAGTCACTGGATTAGAATAGATACTCACTTACACTCCACTACATTAAATTACACTGTAAGAGTATTTTTTTAGGCAAGACAGTCAAGATACAAATCTGACCTTTAACGGACTTTGCCCTTGCATTCACTGTCACTGGAACTGCCAACAACTTGTCAAGCTCCTCTAAACCTACCAAACCTTCATGGATGAGAACCTGGAAATGACAAACAGAAGTTAAGTACACAGATACAACTACATCAACTAAAGCGTGTGTACGTATGGATGCATATGTACGTTTGTATTTAACTATATATGTATCAACACTTAATACAGTACCTTTAAAGCACCTCACAAAAGCGTCTAGCTTATTAACCGGCAATATATAAAATATAGGCTATAGAAGACTGTTTCAAGAGGAAGGTCTGATATTCGAGAAGGCAATTAATAATAATTAATTCATGTAATGTATTTAAAAATAAACATACAGTCATATAAATACTGTTGAACTTGACTGCTCTGCATACATTTTCAACCTGGCTTCACTTGCATCTGTTAGAGCAGTTAGATTGCCAATCATTTATGCAGTGCTTTTGAAGGTTAAAAGGTGCTATATGAAATGTCAAAATGCATTAAATACATAATTAAAAATAAATAAATACCAGGTACATAAGCAATGTATCATTTGAACTGATTTGCATTGCACACAACTGTGTCCAAAAGAGAAATTCTGAAGTCTGTAACAACCTGTTCGATCATTTTGCACAGCATCGGTGTGTATGCGCCACTAAAGACGTACGACATGTCATTTGGATTACGCAAATTCACGTCCTCTGCCGACTTTGGAATCTAAATACAAAAAGATGAAAGTCTTCACTCACTCACATCACTTGGCTATTTGATCAGAGTTGCTGTAATGTAACAGTTACAGTTCACATACCATCAGGGAGACCAGCTTATTCACCAGCAATATATAAAATCAAGTCTGCAAGAACCAGGCTGCTGGGTAAGTTTTAGTGCCATGTCAAAATATGGGAGGTCAGGCTGGCAGAGACATCATTTACAATAGCGATGGTGGTTGCAGGATGATGCAGGATCTGACGCATAATAGGAAAGTTAGAAAACTTCAGTTTTCAGTCTGGCGTGAAGCTCTCGAGGAGAGTGGGAATTACGTGTCATGGAAAGTTACCATTCAAGTGCAAAATACTTATCTGTCACCAAGCAGTAGAATTTGGTACCAGAACACACTGGGAAGTGAACAGCAAGACCTGCAATGCACTGGCTTTGCATATTTAACATTGGGATTCGTACATTGCTGGCTCAAGATCCTAATAAAAGGAAATGAGTGCCTCCCCAAGTCCCACTATGGTACACAGGACCTTGACTTTACTTACTTATGTTACTAAAAGGTAAAGGTAACAAACTTGTTTACACATCTCTGTAGAAACTCTTTAGAAGAATAAAGATAAAAACATATAGGTAAATGGTAAAAGTAACACACTTGCCTACACACTTTTACAGAAACTCCTTAAAATCATAAAGGTAAAAGGAAAGATAACATACCTGTTCAAGTGCCTGTATAGAAACTAATTAGAAGCATAAATACAAGAAGCAATTCAAATTTTCATCTCGTCACTACTCATAACAGAAGCAGAAAAATCTCCTGACCAGGTTCAGTCGCTTGCAGATGGACCTGAAAGGACACGGAATTGGAATGTTGACTGCAGCTGCGACCTTGCCAAAGTGCCTGGCCGCTTGCGTTTTCTCTGCCTCGGCCAACAACCCAACTCGTTTCAAGTTATACAGCGTCAGCAACTGATCAAAGCCAAAGCTCTGAAAAAACAATCGAACAATTCATGCTTAATGAAAATGATGTTTATGAAAAGGAAGATGATGATGATGATAAAACAACCAATAAAACAATCAAATGCAATCATGATTAGGACTGTAATGAAAACACTAATAGGCAAATCTGCTACACAAAATCCTGGTCTGTTCTTGGTCTGCCCTTTCATCCCAGAAGCATTCTGTATAGCGTGTCTTATGAAATCAGTATGCATGCATCAAGACACTTTATGATATAGTGCCTTTTAAGTGCCTCAGTGGTGACTCTTCTAGTCATCTAAGCACTGTTCACTTACAAAGAAACTTTTGTTCTTAATGACTTTAACATCACAGGCAGTGCTTTTGAGAGGTACTTAAAAGTTGCTATGTTAAGTGTCTACATACTGTACATACTTACATAAGTACAAAATGATCAAGAATGATTTATAGCGACTGACCTGTACAAAGTGCTTCTTAAATGACTTGTAGATGTCCGTTGTTAGGCCCCCTTGCGTCACAGACAGGACACACAAAAGTCGAAGACACTGTGACATATTTTGCTGAAATAGTGACAAATACAATATTAAACTAAAAACGGGTTAACATACAAATACTTCTAACTTCCTCCTTAACTCCATGGGCACACTGTCTGAACTTCCATGGTGCAGGTTTGCTGTGGTTGGTCCAACTTTCTGGAACAGGTTGTCTAGCAATCTGTAACATTGAGAGCTCCTTGGTTTTTCTTTACCTCTGTTTCGTAAGCAGCCAGACAATCAGTAATAGCAGCATAACTAATTAGCGCATAGCTGTCATAAAAATGAGAGCGAGAGAGGGAGAAATAAAGAGTGGACAGGGGTCTGCTGATTGGAGTGTGGATGGGGACAGATGGCTGACTGAAAGGTGGAAGTGAAAGATAAGAGGGAAATGAAAGAAGTCAAAAGTGGGCAAAGCTGGATATAAAAAGATCGCTAAATGGGTGGTCAAGCGGGCAACACTCAGTGAGCCCAAAGATTAAATAACATGCATGGGTTGACCATGTGCAGTCATTGAGTGAAGTGAATCATGGACTCTTGATATTGCTATGTTGCTAAGGCTGTTGTAATTATTTTAATATACATAATACAAAAAGTACATCTCATTATCATTATAGACAAACACAAATACCAATAAATTAATTAGTAATGATTCATCATATATTCAGACTTTGGGTTGAAAATGCTGGCGTTTTTTTCTTGTGTGCTCAATGGTCAACTAAGATATTCTTTAGTAATTAGTCCAAAAGAGTCAGTGGCCAAAGGACTGCTTTACTGATTTTTCACAGCAGAGCAAAGGTCAGCCTATTAGATTGCCAGGCAACAAAGGCAAGTCAACCTGGTTGCCAGGTAGGAAAGGTAATCCCACCTGGTTGTGACCTAACACACCTGTCGTATGATCATCTCTTCAATGTGGTTCTGACATGCTTTCATATCTACACCTTCCAGAAGACCTGGTTCAACACAGAAAGTCTAAGAACAGTTGTGTGTATCTGGAAAGTTACACATCTAGTTTAATCTGCTCTAATCTAGTGACTCATATCGTGCCATAACACAGTGCACAAGGCATCAATCAATGATTGCTTTGACTGAGACCATAGTTAAAAAATAGCATGTTGCAGTAGTCCAGTTGAAATCAGACTGGTCAGGGCCACAAGTTAGGCTATAGAGGGTAAGCAAGTTGAAAAAGAGGAGCAACAGCACCTAATATGAGCCTCTCAAAGGTGCCGAGGATGGCTGTCAGAACAAAACCATCCAAAAAATTTCTTAAACTGGCAAAGTTTAGATTTTCAGCAGAAGATTGTTCCAGACTAAAAGGTCCAATGTGCTTGCATCATTGTATAGTGAAAGTGGAAGTAACAGGTCCTCACCAGCTGCTGCGGCAAGTGATCGTTGGGGATCAAAGAGGATCCTATTTGCTATACAAAATTCATCCTAAATAGTAAATAAGTAATAAACGAAATTATGTCTACAGATTTGTTTTGTCTACTTTATTTCCTCTTAATCATTTATTCATAATATTTTATTTGATTAGATCAATCTCTGGGGAGTTAAGGAAATATTACTAATAGATTAGAGTTCAGAATGGCAATAATTGCAACGTCCTGCCACAACAATCCAACAGTTAAACACAATCTGTGTTATGTTTTAGGAGCCAGACATCTGCAGTTGGCCATTCCAGAGCTGCGCTCTATCTTGCACAGCAGTTTTCTACTGTGAAAGTAGAAAACTATGCTGTGCAAGATCATCATCATCATCATCATCATCATAATCATCATCATCATCATCATCATCAGTGGCATGTCCTTCTCTGGAGCATTGTAATTTTCATGGCTCTTTGCCAACTGTTCTGGTCTGGACTCATCTTTAAGATCCATGTAGCCCCAAGTTCAGTGGGTGAAGACCTTCTCTACCATCAGGATCCATATATTCCCACTCTATCTGACTGCTCTCTTCCAGCTCCCTGGGTGCCGAAAATCAAGAACTGGAGTGCCCTAGCAAATTCCTACCTGCTGCTGCACCAAGCAAAGTGACTAAACATCCAGTCTCCTTGGGTTCGTCATCTCCAAGACCGATGCCTGTCTCATGCACCTGTATGTTTCTGCATTATACTTTTTCCTCTCCCTCTGAACTTTATCCTTTAGGTAAAAAACAATAATAATATTAACAGGAAATCCTTCTCACAGTGTTCTGTTCTCAACATATCCGAGAAGTCGCTTTCTGTTTTTCCTTTTGAGATCTTCTCACACGCTCCAACATCTAAGACACAACAACAAACAAAACCCGACACTCAAACAAGATGACTGAACCAGACTCAAACTGAAGCAAAAATCTTCCATCCTTGAGACTCGTGAATAATGAGAACAAAATATTTAGGAAACGTATATTGCTGAAAATTCATCTTTTACCAGATCGCCTTCAAAAAGTTCTTAAAAGGCAGTACATAAATAATCTGATGCATACATATATACAAACATATATGTAAACATATAAATACATACACACATACATGATTACATACATACACACAATGGCTGGCACTGCTCATATGATACAGGCAAACTTGACTGAGTTAAGCAGCACAAGCCTGGTTAGTACACTAAAGTGGTGCCAGAATGCCAGACACATCTGGGCCAACTCACCCCTCCATCCTTTCATGGTCAGTAAGTGAGTAACAATGCAAGCTGGAAGGTTAAAAAGGTGGATTCACTTTGTGCCTCACCTAAAAAGTCCTTCGATCTCACTTCTGAGCTTCCACAGTAAAGGTACAGAGGTGCTATATAAATTTACTTCACAAATCCCAGGAGGTTTATCCATTTGCACACAGTGTTAACTGCCAACTCTGCATGAGAATCCATTGGTTGGGCTCTGTCTGTGTGTGTGCATGTGTAGGTGTGTGTGTGTGTGTGTAGGTGCGTGCGAATGCTCCCTGGCAGTGACTCTTCTGATTATCTGAGCACTTGTTGCATACTGATGAAGTTTTTATTCTTACAAAACTTTAAACCCCTTAGGGCATCATAGGCAGAGCTTTTACGAGGTACTTAAATGGTGCTTTTTGAAGTGTCTAAATACATACATACTTACGCAGAGACAGCGATCTGTGCTGCTGCTTCAAGTTTCTCAAATCATTGGCAACAAACTCCTTCATTTCATTTACGGACAGCAGCCCATGGCGTTTCTGGAACACAGAGACAAACAGTTACAATGACAAAAAGACACACTGACAGAACAACAGAGAAAAACACAGAAACAGAAAATGACTGGCAATCTAACTGCTCTAACAGATGCAAGTGAAGCCAGGTTGAAAATGTATGCAGAGCAGTCAAGTGCAACAGTATTTATATGACTGTATGTTTATTTTTAAATACATCACATGAATTAACTATTATTAATTGCCTTCTCGAATATCAGACCTTCCTCTTGAAACAGACATTTCTGACAGTGGCACACAGTTAAATGAGCTTAAAGGCAGGCTGACGACATAGAGAGGCAGACACACTAAAAGGCATAAACAGACAGATAAACAGACGTGGAAACAAACGGAAAGACAGCCAGAGAGATAAGCAGATATGGAAACATAAACATTAAACCAAACATGATATAATCAGTCTGTTAATAATTTGTACAGGATTTCCCGTCATTGTTGATATTATTAATGTTTAAGCTCATAACTAACGTCATATCCAAGCTGGAGTTCTTTGGCCTTTGCGCTCAGGTAACAGGAGACATTGGAAAAATGTCGATCACGGATGTCTTCAAAAATCTGCAGAAAGCAATAGAAATGTCAGCCATAAATGTCTTTAAAAATCTGTTGAAAAACAAGGAAATGTCGGTAACAAATGGTTGCCCTTGTTCATTTAGCACCTTGTTGCAGTCATTCTGGGAAGCACTGAAGTCAAGCAAAAGTGTAGAAAAAACAGTCTAAAAGTGACTTACTGTATCCTGACTAGTCAGCAGTAGCTTAACGCTCTGATCTTTTCCTGTCACATCTGATCCAAACTCAATAAACCCTATATGAGAAAAACAGAGAACAATAAAGACTTCATCAGTCAGACAGCACTTGAGACACGTCTGAGAAACTTAAGGAGGTATAGAATATCCAGTTGGAAGGTTTGTTAATCTATACCTGGGAACATAACCCCCCCAAAAAGGATTAAGGAAGTATAGGATATCCAATTGGAGGGTTGGTTAATCTATACCTGGGAACATAACCCCCCCAAAAAGGATTAAGGAAGTATAGGATATCCAATTGGAGGGTTGATTAATCTATACCTGGGAACATAACCCGACTAAAAACAGAAACCATACAAAAAGTAAAGTGCAGAAGTTTCTCTTTTTAGGACACATATGAGAACAAACAGGAGTGACATAATGCAGTACAAAAAGTATCTAAATAGCACTGAGCATATAGGATATTCAACCAGAGAGTTGGTGGTTAATCCATACTAAGGAAAGTAACCTCACTGAAAAAAGGAACTATACAATTATATAGTAATAAGATGGTAACTCTTTTTAGGTTACATGGAGGACTAATAGGATCGGCATAATGCAGTATACAAGATTTCTACATAACAACATTTTCCAACTTTAAAGAAACCAAACTAGACAGCAGAGTACAGGATTTCTACGTAATGTCATTTTCGAACATCAAAGAAACCAGAATTGACAACAATGCAATGTATAGTATATCTACATAGGATCATTTTCCAACATTAAAACCGCTAGGGCATCAAGGTTATCACGGTCCTGGTCAACTTCTTTGAGGGGCTGGAATCTTAGAGCGGATGCTTTTACTATTTTTTGAATGTTATAATAGGTTTAATGGGGAAAATTTGTTCTAGATATGGATTCTCATCAATAAAATTTTTTCATAATTTATTATATGTGTCCTAAAAAGAGATACTTCTACATTTTACTTTTGTATGGCTTCTTTTTTAGTGGGTTTATGTTCCCAGGTATAGATTAACCAACCCTAGAGTTGGACATCCTATACTTCCTTAGGTCTCCCTACATAGGGACTACAGAGAAAATAAAAGACGATGATGGAAGTTTCTGGTAATCTATTTACAAAAGTAAGGGCCATTCAGAGATGGAATTTACAGATTTCTATTTATGGGTTTGAATGGAAATAAATAATTTCTGACAAGTCATGATGATGGAAATTTCTTGCATTTACTTATAAAATTAATAGAACAGTCAGAGAATGAACGAACTGAAGAATTTCTGCTTATAGAAATAAATGTAAACACTGATGATGCATGGGATTTTGGGGTATCTATTTACAAAATAAATTACAAACATACCACTGGCTACGCCAAATGTGTCATCCAGAAGTCCTTCATATGTGACTTGGGAACACAGTGGAGTCACAAAATCACAGTCTACAAAGTTCAGATGATAAACGATTGTAAGGATATACCCAAAGACCAGTCATTCCAGACTGAAACAGTCACTCTAACACAATTTTGTCATCCTATTTTCAGGACATAATCTTTGGGTTTCAAAGTATTAATACAAAATAAGAATAAAACTAATATTAAAATAACAATCATAGGACACAGTTGTAACATATATAAAAACCCTTTGTCCGCGTTCCGTTTAGTACAATTAGAAAGGCAACGTAAAATGCTAGCACCATCTAGCGAATATTATGAGAACGAAGTAATTTCTTTGCACTTAACCACGAAGTGGGACAGAGAGTGGATGAAAACACAGCTGTCAGTTGTGTTATCTGTATAATAATAGCCTTAGATGTGTGTGGTCCATTTAGCAAATTTAGAAAAGGCATCACCATCTTGCAATCATCATTGTGAATAATGTGAGAACAAAAAAGCTGTAGCTAACAGGGAGCAACAGAGGATTTTCCCCCATAAGGGCCGAACTAGCAAGCAGATGCTCTGCACAGGATAGGCTAGCTATTACCATTATATGAGTGAGGACACGGCCCAACTTTTCCAGCAGCTTCCTCATGCTATTAACATAAATTTCAAATCCTAAGGGATCAATTTTACCTCAGGTCTCAGCTCATACCTACCTCTATTAATAATTAATTTAATATTAAAGGAAATAATTACCTCTGTCTACAAGAAAGAGGTGTCCAATTTCATATTCTGGTGTCAGTTTAAACTTGGAACACTCCAACATTGTATTCATCAGCCTGTTTACCATCTGCAACAATTACCACTAAACACCGTCAAAACTGGAAACAGGCTTGATAAAAGAGTTGCTCGTTTGTGCATACCACCAGCTTCCAGCATCTATTCCGAAGGCCGAGTTTTCATGCTTCAAAAAAACAATCGAAACTCTATCTGTTATTTACGGTAACTCTAAGTACTTGCACTGACAACTGACATTGTAAAGCACCCTAGAAGCAGCTAGCTACTTGTGATGTTATATAAATTATCATTGTTACAACTGCAATTACAATGGGTGAAGATGTGAGCCAGGAAGGGGCAATTCCCTCTGTCTCCCATAATTTTTGGTAGACAACCAAGCATAACGAGCATATTATAATGAAGTCAGTTTTGCAGACATTGTCATCGGGAAGATCAGATGCTGAGAGAGAGGACTGGCTTGGATTTCAACTGGACTCTTCCAACAGATTAATTTTTACCGTGGTTTTATTTGAAGCAACCACCAGTTGATGTCTTGTCCATTATGATAACGGTGCTACAGAAGTCATTAGATTAGACTAGATTTAGTTTCCCCAAACTATGGGATTTTGACTAGACATCTCCAAGAAATTACAATTTCTGAATATGGTTTCATTTGAAGCAGCAATTGACTGATGCCTTTGCGTTATGAAAACAGAGCTATAGAAGTCATTTGATTAGATAAGATTATAACAGATTATATCGGATCTGATTTGCTAGGTTAAATATATGGTATAACCTGTGCGCATCTACCAAAGCAATAGACGTTAGGAATGTTTTGAAAAATTTCTTGTATTGTGACAATCGATCGAGCAACTTGGTGAACACCAGTCTGATCTCCTTCCTTCAAGGCAACACAATACAATATAATGCAACACAATGCAACCAACAAAATACAATATACTGAGCACAATCAATTAATGCACAATGTTTAGCCAAACAACTCAGTTAATCAATGCAAATGGTCATTCAAGATTTCTAACCAAAAACCCAATGACTGATACAGGACAGGTTGGCTCACCCGGTGTCTAGTGTTTTTGTCAATCCATGTAATGTACAATGCAGAGGTTGTCCAAACATTGTTACGTTTGTGCAGCAGCAAAAAGATCCTTCAACCCAAACACCTGTTGTCATTCCTCATCCTCGTCTCTAATTAGTTTCTCTTGAAACAGTGCTATATATATACACATACATACATACATACATATATATATACATATATATATATATATACATATATATATATACACACTTTCTAATTACAATTTTCCAGGATGACTGTTATTGAAGTTGCTGTATAATAATGAATGAATACCTTCCTTTACCTTATCTTAACTGAAATTGTTTACCTTACCTTACCTAACCTTAGCTTAATCTTTAATTGCCTTACCTTACCTTATGTATCCTAACCTTAACCTTAACCTACCCTCATCTTGCCCAACCTTAAATTATGTCAACTTAGATGACCTTACGCCACCCCCATTTAAACTTACCTGGCCTTACCTGACCTCCCTCATCAAACACATTTTGACAGAAGTGCATACATACAGCATCATCGGTGAGTGATTACTTTTAAGGAAACAATATGGAACAAATTCGTGTAATACAAACTACCTCTCAAAAATACATGATAGGCAAAGCAATGACCAATATGGCCACAGACATGCACATAAACCCCACAAAGCACAGACTACTGGAAAACCATACCAGAAAGAAGGATCGGAAGAAGGATGGAGACTCCATTGACAGAACATCTTTGTCAAGGACAATTAAGTCCATAGGAAACTCATCGATGTCAACATAGCCATAAACACCTTCTCGCTCCAGAATCAGTTCACAAATGTGGAGCTATCATCATCAAAAATGCAAAAAAATTTCTCAGCACCTCTGTGTGTAAATGTTGTGAAGAAATGTTGAACCAAACCCAAGCTACATGACATTACATTATATTACATCACACTGTAATTGAAAATGACCTCATATGCAAGTAATAAAAACCTGTGAAATCACAATATAGTTCATTCACACTCATTCATTCATTTGATCAATCAATCATTCACTCAGTCATCTGTTCATTCATTCAGTGTACTCCTTTCATAGACGAGTTTGCAAAGGGGTGCATAAGTGAAGCAGAAATCTCAAAACATCTTTCTTTCCCAGAACGGATTTTAACCCTGACTTCTGTGTTGACAGTACACAAAACTGTCCCCTTTTTTCCAATATAGAAGTAATATTATTAAGTTACATAAAATAACCAAAGCAGATGCACTCATGTTACGCACTCTTCTGGGTACCAGTAGAATTTTGTAGCTGCGAGTGATGTTAGCCGTGCGCTCCGCATTTACTTGATCGGCGACAAGCTTCACCATTGTTGGGCTTGCACGAATCATATATATTCGCCTGCAATGAACGCTAGCAATTACTTATCTAGCACATGTAAGGAAAACTTAGTATTCATAACCCATGTTCAAGGTGTCAAAATTTTAGTCAAATGTGGTTAGAATACCAGTGTCCAATCTGAGCGGTACCCAACCAAAATATCACTCTGCCATTGGATAAATAATGTCACCTTCTGATGCACGTATTTCAGGCAAGAACATTAATGAATAATTTGTTAGCAAAGGCAAAATCACCTGTATAATTCTTAAATACACTTGCTGAAATACAAAATGTTGCACTTTCTAAAGATTTGCAACACTTGTTGTTTAATGCCTTGTTTGATATCTTTGACAGTGCCACTGTATCACAGTACTATTAACAATCCCACCCAAAGTTATCAAAGGTGCTATATATAAAAAGATACTGTGTATAGCACCACAATTAAACCAGGTAAGTTAAAAAAGCTTAATGTATAATTTATGGGTTTATATTAATTGAAATTGTGTGTGCCACATAAATAACTTGATAATATTCATTAACATCATCGTTATTGAGGGAAACCATATCAACCGTATACCTCCTATATCCAATGCACAAAGCTGCCCAAGTACACGACAATGGTGACTTGCTCCACCTGTCTAGAACACCTGCATTAGACAGGGATGTTCCAATCAGGTAAAGTTACCAAGGCTGCAAATGTCCCCGGATGTGATGAAGGTTCACTAGTATCACTAAGATAAATTACAGTGTGTGTTTCCTACAAATATGTCGCAGCTCCTGCTAGCCTAGCCAGATACTGGTTAGTCTGTGGCGACTCCAGCTTGAGCTCAGCTTCCAAGGTGATAACAGCGGTACAGAGGTGATAACAGCTGTATGCTGATATCCCAGGGCATAACTTGCTGGTTCATCACACTTATGTACAGTGGTGTGCAAAAGTCTGGAACCACCTACGAATTTTGACATTTTTTCAACTTTATGACCTTTTACTGTAATTTTTTCATTACCCCACTAATTTTTTTTGTGTTTTTCGTTATAAGGGATATATTTGGCTATTATAATCATCTTTTTAATACCAATTATTTCTGTTTTTGACAGAAGTATAAGTTCTTGCCAGTAGCGTGGGACGCTTGCACATCGTCGATGGAATGGTGAACGGGGCGAAGTACATCACAATACTGCAAAAATGCATGTTGCCATCAGCGGAGCAGCTCTTTCCAGGCCGGTTCCTGTTCCAAGATGACAACGCACCTTGCCACCGAGCCAAACTGGTGATGAACTGGAAGCGTCAGCACAAGATTGAGTCACTTGACTGGCCTGCGCAATCTCCAGACCTCAATCCCATCGAGAATCTGTGGCACAAGGTGGCATTGGAAATTTCAAAGAAGCGCCCAACTTCAAAGCGTGAGCTAATTGAATCGCTCATTACTGCCTGGAATCGCGTTGTCACGCATGATCACCTCGTCAAACTTGTGCACTCGATGCCGAAACGGTGCAGACAAGTGATCAAGAATAAAGGGTGGCCCACCAAATACTAATTCACCACGGTCACACAAAACGGCCTTTTTCAAGGCCACCTAAATGATTACGAAGGAATACAGACCACACGTGACCTGTTTTAAGCATACATGTACGTACTAATTATTTTACACTATTGCCTAGGGATGTACGTACACGTGTACAAATTAGGAGATTTACACGCTAAGCGATTAACATGGTAACTTCAACAAAAAAATTAGAAGATTAAGGCCAAGCTAGGTCAAAAAGTTGATTATAATAGCCAAATATATCCCTTATAACGAAAAACACAAAAAATTTTAGTGGGGTAATGAAAAAATTACAGTAAAAGGTCATAAAGTTGAAAAAATGTCAGAATTCGTAGGTGGTTCCAGACTTTTGCACACCACTGTAAGTTCAAAAAACTGCCAGGTATCTGGTACTGGATTCATGGCCCGGGTATCCACCTTCAGGCACATAACCAGGACTCCAGGTGCTCGCTGACAGGCTTAAAACGTTCAAAGCATTTTTGAGAGGTCCCTAAAAGGCATTGTATAATAGCCAGATACATACATACATACATCATACATACATTCATGCATCACACATATATACATCATATATGAATACATACATACATCATACATACATACTTGCACACATACATACATACAAACACACATGCATACATACATACATAGATACATACATACATACAGCTTCTACAAGTTCAGATGATGTAAGCTAATTAATTGCTCTCATGACAGAATTTAACATACAAAATGCAAAACTGCAATGTGAACTTGAGGCAGAAACTTACTTTTCACTTCCTGGAATTGTTTTAGAAGTTTCCAGTTTGTAGATTTTACCAATTCCATTTTCCTGGCAAAATAATATAATAAGAAATTAAAAATTAATAATTAAATTTATACAAAATGAAAACAAAAAAAATTTGAAATACTTACTTCCATGTATAGGCTTCACATAAATATTGTGCTACACAAAGATGCAAATATAAACTTCTCCGAAGAGTAAAGAAGAGTAGTCCCTTGACCTAACCTCAAGAGGCAGCCATGCATGTGAAGTGCTACCAGCTTCAGTTTTCTCAGCCTCAGCACCTGTGGGCAAGTGGCCACCTCTCCCTTGCCACCTGATCTTCCCACCAATAGTGTACAGAGAAGAGCAGATGATGAGGGAAAGGACTGGCCACCCACCCTCATAAACTAAGGCTAGGAAAATTAAGTCAGTAGCAAGTAAGTAAGACATTTGTTAACACGCCGTGTGTCCATCGGCTGAGCGAGGAATCGTAGGCGTATTGAAGTGTATTAGCACTAGCACTTCCTGTTCATGCTGCATCTCAGGATTAGCTTAAGAGACTTCGTCTTACTGGTATTTCTGCCAATCTCACATCCGGAAAAAAACTGCTTTCTGTTTAAATCCATGCAGCCAACCATTCTGTGTAGCTGGATGGATCTGAAAACTTTTACAATCAACACTGGTTTACAGAACAAGATTTGCAAAGAAAGTACCTTCAGAAGCGAAGCTCCAGCCACACGATCCAATGGTTTCATCAGCTCTGAATCCAAAACAAGGTCTTTTACCCCTCGCACCTATGAAACAAATATTATGAAGACACATTCATCTATTCAGCATTTATCAATTACAAGTTTAACATACATACATCTATCTGTATGTGGTTACTAATAAAGGGCCTTTTAAAACTTCTCTTGCCTATCTAACAGAGATAGGCAGAACCAGTTTCTTAAACCTCTGCCAAACTGTTTGATATTTGGATATTCAATATTCAGCATGGAAAGCTGCTGGTCAAATAATTTTTAAAAATTTTCATATTGTCATATTTCTCCACAAAATTTTCTCACAAAAACACCACTCACCAACAGTTATTAATCCAGGCAATCACCAGAAATTTCAAACTGCTTCCAGCTATTGTGTAAGGGGACCAAAAGGGCCCAAACAAGGATAAAATTTGTTTTCACACATTTTCTCACCATGTCAGGTAACCTGTCCAACTAAGGCTTTTAAACTTCCTATCAGAATTATTCATTTAGTGCAATTAGAGGCGACACAGGCAATATATACGCCATTTTGGGACTGATACTGGAGAATATGTGGTCCGACAAGATTTCCCTCAGTCCCTCTCTTCCCAGCTGGTGCTAAAGATACCTGATTGGGTCTGGAATGGGTGGGGATAGCCTATACAGATACACTGTAGTTTCTAATCGTCTTGATTACTGTAACTCACTTTCAAATATCGTAAAAAATAGGTAAATTAAAGCCCTTCAGCCTGGACTGGAGTTTAGTTAGTCATGTACAGCTCACAGTTACACCGACTCAGTAATCTTAGATGATTGATAAGGCAGGGTTGTCACCTATTCATGAGCTGCCGTGAGCCTGATCCTGCATTTCACCCAAGGGGAAGTGAAAGCTGGCAATTCCAGTCAAATTAAAGTTGAGAGTTCATCACAATATAACAACAAAGTAATTTCAGACACAAATGCACACTTGTATGCTCTCTGTAGTCCCTCTGGCTCATAAAATGAGGACAAGTAGGTTGCAACAGATTTTCCTAGAAAGAAATGTTAAATAATCTGACCCACTGCAATTCAGCTGTTAAAAGAGACAAAGAAAGAGAGGGAGGAGAAGGGAAGGGGTATGAGATTCCTCACTCAGCCGATGGACACATAGCATGTTAACAAATGTCTTACTTACTTACCTTACTTATGAGAGGAAAAGGAAAGCGAGAAATAGGAGCCGCAGGGTTGCAGAAGGAAGAAAGGGAGGGGAGAAAAAGCAAAGGGGAGAGGCAGAGTGGGAGTAAAAGGAATTTACATCTTGCAAACACTACAAGGCGTTTCTATCAGTTGGCCTTAAAGCTCGCTGGTTTTGTTGCAGCTCCGACTAAATCCAGTTTTAAGTAATCATCAAGGCCTTTGTAAAAATCAGACTCACGTCTTTTGTCTATTAAAGCGCTAAATAAATTCGTCATTTGCTTACTATGACCCCTTAGGCTGGGATCAGTCTCAGACTTTAACAAGTGAGTTTCCCGCAAAAATTACATGGGTCCAGCTTTGCTCTTACTGATTGTAATTTTTTAACCAGTTCTTCTCTCGCTATCTGCCGTAAAATTTGTATGTCGGGCAGTCTAACGTCACTTGATGTCCCCGCCATCTTGAGAGATGTTTATGTGGTTGGGATTTTACGCGTGACAACTCGGCTCTATCATGCACACTCTAAGCCCAAAGAAAGGACGGAGCGGTAATTCTATGTGAAAACTGTACTGTAATTATAATGCAATGTAAATTATAGAACTTGCTCAAAGCTCAACAAAAGCTGGGTCAGATATATTAGCTTATTCAAATCAACTCAGCAACAGCCTCAGCCAATTCGCTAATCCTCTCTTTTCACCTGTAAATGCGAGCTCTCTGCGTGCCCTCTATCCTGGATAGTATAACTCCAGATTGAAAATCGCACTTTAAAACTACCCTATCCTGCACGGGATCCTGGTATGGACTCTTCTTCGACCACCGTCTTGCAATTTCTGCTTCGGCCTTTCACTCAAAACTGAAAACATTCCTCTTCCACAGATCCTTTTATCTGCCTCTGCTCTCCAGCCCCAAACATCACCCACCGTAGCTGCCATGCTGTCTCTCTGCCTGACTCTTGGATCTTGACCCTGCACCGAACCCTTTTGCCTATCGGTTTTGTTTTGACTGAGCGCCTGTGAATAAGCTGGTGCCCGCGACGCGGCTTTCGTTGGGCGCTGTAGAAATCTTGGGATTACGATTACGATTACCGTTGCCATCATTATCGCTTCCCAGCTTAAACACGGCCTTATCCATTGGACTCTGACCTGGCAGGCTGGCACCGAAAATTAGCAAAACAACCTGGTTCTTGCGGACTTGACATAGCGCCGGTGTTAGTTGGTCTCCCTAATGCTGCTTTCGAGTGGCGCTGAGATGTTTCTGAGATTTACATTAATGTTACATTAAAGCTGTCGCTGGGTCAGTTTCAGATATGCAAGCAGGTTAAGGTGTAAAACATCTTTACCTGATAAAGATGTTCTTTGCTTTGTTACCTTAATTGGTGAAGCTCGAGAGAAAATGTGGGGTTTCTTGGACAGTTTGATACGATGCTATATCCCTCACTTCTTATTTCACATTTATGTTACTATTGAATTATCTTGTGCTATCATATGTGTCTTTTCTCTTACTTACTTGATAGTGTTGCGTCAAGAAACAAGAAGAAGACTTGTTAACATCAAACTAAACAGCATGTCAACGTGGGGTAATTTAAAGTTATATATTTTTAGCGAATATTTTGAATTAAGACTTAATTTCGTAAGTCCTCCGTTGTCGTGAGTTCCTTCCGATAAGCGATTTACGGTTGTATGATTTAAGGTTGCAGTTTTGTCAAACAATCGAATATTTTAAAGTCGTTTGATCCCCACACAGATTAGACTGCGCCGCAAAAAAAACTGGGAAGAGAAAAGATCAGGATAGAATAATTGGCATACTTATAGTATCGGGGACCGCTGTGGTTTGGGCGTGGCTTTCGGCCTGGATTATGCTTACTGTGATTACTGTGATTGGTTGTAATTGCCGCTAAGATGAATCTCTTCAAGCTAAATATTATTTGCAAAGACCAATTAAGTGTTATTCAATATTTACAATGCCGAACTAACCCTAACTTTAACTCTAACTGTTATTTAACAGCAGGCACTAGAGTTCATGTTTATTTGCTTAAATCAATGACGGGTCACTCACAGAAGCCACGCCAATAAGTAACTGCACTGCAGCGGGGTATGCCGAAAAACAACGACCAAAACAGAGCGGTCCCCGATACTATAAGTATGCTCGTTTATTAAGTGGCGTCTGTCTCTCTTAATTTCGATCAGACAAAGTCCTCTATTGCAATGGTAACTAGAGTTGTTGCGTTTTGTGTACTAATCACGCAGACACTTGGCATTTGATCTGGTGAAGACAAGACTATATATAAACAGTCGTTATTGTAAGCTGTATTCGAAGTTGTGGAAATGAAGGACACTTTTTTGATCTAGGTGTCTGGCTTAATAGATGCATACGTACTTGTATAAGAACTGAACTTATCACAGTGTGGCCTGATTACAAATGTTTCAGATTCAGAGGACTACGAGCCCAGCGCTGCAAAAACAACAAAGGTCAACAAATGGGGCAAAGAGGATGAAGCCAAAACTAAGGTTGAGTATTTTTCTGCATTAATTTGTACTGTAAAGTAGCACAGTTCAAGGTAATGATATGGTAATAAACTGTTTAATTTTGTGTGGGGTACCGTAGCCGAATAGATAGAGCCCTCTACTTGTAGCACGGAGAGTACGGGTTCGAGCCTGTCCTTAGTTGGTTGCTGTGTAGGGACCTTGATCAATTCCTTCACTCACAATTGCTTCACACCTTGGATTCAGATTTACTGACCTTGTGCACGTAACAGATGAAAAATAATAATTATAATAATCCTAAAAAATGGCACCTGCGATTGTCCTACTTGTAAACAGTATGCCTCAGGGAATTAATGTATGTAGTGCCTTTTACACAGCTCTCAGTGGTGCTGAAATGTGATAACTGTGGCTGGTTTCACACTTCATCAAAAAAGTCAATAGGCAGTGCAGATTCTTGTTATTCTGTATGTACATTTTTGTACAACCTTCAGAAATTTGGTAATGTGACTGTAGCTGAGTTGCTTCAGCTGTTAGCAATGATTTCAAACTAAATGATTATGCGCATCGCTTACCTAAGATCTTGGTTAAAATGGACATATTGACTGGATAAGCACCAGTTGCATGTAGCTTTGTGATCTTAACTGTGATTGGCTGAGACAGTGGTATTTCTTGTTATTATGCATTTGTTGTTATACATATTTCGTGTTATTATTTGTTACTATATTATGCATTTGTTTGTTTAATTCATTGAACAATATTCTGTTGATGAACTGAAAGTACTTTACAGTACCAGCATTACTTCAACATTCTGCCAGTGATTGTCGAATCAGTATCAATTTGCTAATGGTCCAAGTGTGTCACTCAGTTTCAGCTTTCTTCTTTGTGCTTCAGTATAATGGGCCAGATCAGTTAGTCTGAGTTATGTTTTAGGACAACTGGGATGAGAACGATGAAGGAGGTTCTGAAGAGGAAAGCGAAGAAGGTTAGTAACCATCTCTGAAATTTGACTGTCAGCCATCGACAAGATTCCGTTGGTCTGGTTCTACACCAATGTGAGACCCTATCATATGAAGACGTACTGAGCTGTTCTAATGTAATCATATCGTGAAGCTACTATAAGACCTTAATGCACAAGGCATCAATTGATGATAACTCCTAAGCAAAATCAGATTCTGAAATTACAGTCCATTACGCTGAACAAGGGCCTCAAAGATCAGAAGACAGGCTATGAAGGATAAGCAGGCCAATAAGGCTGAGATTGTTACCCACACATAAGACATTTTATTTTTGTGAACCTTACAGCATTAGATGTAGCATAAGTGAACTTCTTCATTGGACAGGGCAGGTAGCAAATGTAGGAACCTTGGCCAAAGACCCTGAAAGGCCAAGGACTTGGACTTATTCTGACTCTGGGTACAACAGCCAAAGCATCTGCTAAGCGAATGCTGTTTAACAAACACCGACAACATTTAGGCTTTCTGGTCGATAGCCAAGAGGGGACTCCAAAAAGATATGGAAACAGCCTATGAAGGAAATGAGTACGAGAAGAGATGCGTTTTCTTGACTAAAAGCTCATCTGTCCCTGGACAGACCATTGACTGATACTTTGAGCATTATTACAGTGGTACTGTAGAAGTTCTCAGATTATTTAGGCATTTTTGTAGCGCCTTCAGGAACCAGACGTTGTTGACATGCTTTTGTGGTTGCTTTCAGAACCAGTTGTGGCCATTCAGGTGAAAAAGAAGAGCCTGAAAGAAACGTTGGCAGAGAAGGAGAAAGGTACAGAAGAGGATACTGCAGAACAGGTGAGCAGTTGACTGCTTCCCTGCACAGGCTGGCAGAATTTTGCGTTTCTCTTTTAGATCTTTCGATTAGATTAGATTAACTTATTGAGCCCACTATCTGCAGCATAAACTGTGTACTGTATTTTCCGGACTATGAGTTGATCCTTACTACTAGTCCAAGTGATGCAAAAGCAGCAAAAGTTTTGTAAAATCAGTATATAAGTCTGCAAGATTAAAAATGGCTAAAGCTTTGTAAAGTCAGTACATAGGTCACACTGGTATGTATGGTGAACCCCTGCACAGATTTCCAGTCAGAACGGGTATAAGCGTGTTTGCTAACAATGACTGTAAGTATATGGCCATCACTAGTAAATAATTGCTAAATATAAGTTTGTTGTAATAAAGTTATTTTGTGCACTTCTGAAATTAAAGATTTTTATGATTTGTTTGTTGTGATTTGATAGTAAGCACTTGGTTCTATAAGTAAATCCAGACAGCTGAAGGCATCCAAAGATATTATGTTGAATGGTAGAAGGCACTGTTAACTATTAACGAGGAAGTATTTAACAAGGCCAGAGTTTACAAGTTGTTTTTAACAAGTAAATCGATTTAATTTACCAGAAATGTTTATTTTATTTGGTCATCTATGAAAAGGCCATGAAAGTCCTTGTCTACTGTGTTGCTTTGAAACAGTCCTGCTAGGGCCTGTTGGAAATGTTATGTGGGGTCTTCACTTTCTTCATCTGTGTCGTCAGTGTCCTCTGTTATCTTTTATTTGTGCCTTCTTAAAACCTGCAATAATTGCTTGGAATTAATGTTTGTTTGGACACTTCACACGGTCTGATAGCAGGCAGGACCATGTTAGGGCCCTGTTAGCCTTCATTTTCGGCCCTCTAGGAGCTTAAGAGACCAGTCAATCTGCCCAGGCACACATAGACTCAGTAGGTGTAGACTGATCTTCAGCCACTGTACTCTGGGCTGGAGATGACTGGGATAGTTTGCAGAGTCATAATTAGAGACAGGCTTATATTTTAGTGTTGCATCCTTGCGCAGTGGATCAATATTGGCAGACAATTTATGAATTCCTGCAGTGGGAGCAACACTATTTTCTTTCCTCTCTATATTCTCTCACTTTTTGTCATTCTGTTGATAAGGTAGCAGCTGAAAGCCTCTGTTTCCATTTGCTCTATAAATATGGTGCAGTAGTAAGTGTAGTACTGCATACACTACGCATATTTCACCTTTACTAAATCTGATTTCATTCGTTTGTTATTGATCTTTGCTAAATATAACTTATTCTGAAAATGTTTGAAATTTTTACTTATAAGATGCAACCCAGAAGTTCTTGTAAAAAAAGCATTACTATAGTTCAGAAAATACGGTATGTGTCATTTGTTTGTAGGCAGAAGCTGCTGCTTCTGCTGCAGGCGATAAAAGTGCACAGTCGAGTAAAGATACAACAAAGTCTGATGTAACTTCGGCTGAAGCTGTTGGTAAGATTTTTGTATTGCTGTGTTTAGATTCTCTGTTAATTATTATCCTTACATTAGTTTTGTTATTGAATTAAAATTATCATGTTAACATTTTAAATAATAATGTGATGCCATGACATTTTGAGGCATGTTTACTGAAATAATGAAGGACAAGGCCTGATTTTCTTTCCAGATACCCATTAACAGCTCCTAGCGTTATTTATTGTTCCTGAGGAATTTCAACCATTATACTTATATAGAATTAAATTACATTAAAATTATTAATATCCTATTATTATTTTATTAGAATTGTTATTATTTTTATTAAAAATAGTAAAATATTAAACAATATTATTATATCGTTATTCTTTTTATTACAGGATCATTGCTAAAACATGTTTTGAAATTGCATATTTTTGGCTTTAGGTCAGATTGACCAGTTTGAACCAACAAATAAAGAACAGTTTGACAGATTTGGGGAATTGTTGAAAGAGAAGATAACGAAATATGAAGTGACAATTTCTTCTATTTATTCAATATTCTTAAATATCCTGAACCTTTATGTTAATTATTAGTTATTAATTAGAAATTTCTGTATTGCCACTGTACGATGTACAAGGCATCAACTGATGGTACACCAAATTGTAGCCGCAGTCAGGTCAACATCCAGAAAGTCGGTCCACTGAAACGGAGAAGTAGCCTATGGCAGATAAGCCAGCTGAAAAGATAAGTCTTTAGTGGAGAACAAAATGCTTTTCGATCTACCTGAAACCAGTCACCACTGTCATGTAGTTGGGCAGATTGTGCAGCTGCTATTGGTGGTATGCAGTTGATATAGATGAAATAAACCCATAGATTATAAACTAAGCTTATGTCATTCTTAAAACTTTGGAAATTGCCCCTTAGCCATGGCTGTTCCACCACTTTGGAACAAACTTCTGCCAGAATTACAACAAGTATCTGATCCATCCCTTAAACTCACCAACACTGCACATCTTGCAAACTGTGCACAGTTCTGTCAAGTAAAACTGAAAATGTTCCTCCACAAATCTGATTACTCTTTCCCTTATTTCTCTTGCCACTTCAGTTCTGAACACCATCCACTGTAGCTGTTGGCTATCTGCCTGCCTGCCTGACCCTTTGCAACTGAATCTGACCTTATGTACCTATAGAATTTGTTTTGACTGAGCACCTGTGATTCTGCTGGTTCCTGCAACTTACCTTCTTTGAGCACTGTGGAAATCTTGAGTTTACAATTATGATTAGAATATTTGATTAGTGTTCCTTCCCAAAATGTGCGCATTGGAGGGCAACAATATTTATCCGATGATGGAGTGATGGGTACCCGGTATCTGCTCAAAATGGACACGGGTTCCCAGGCCGCATTTTACTAAAATTGTGCACCTCTACACAGTAGTTGGTATTCATAAGGAGGCCTAATAATGAAGTTGTGTTACAATGATGTCGTTTTCTAAAGCCGAGCATAGGTTCCATGTACCTGACTATGCTGTATCAGAATTTGTGCTATAATGAAGTTTGTTATAAGGATGGTCTGGTGTTTTTTCTGGTGATCCACGTGAGAACCCATTTTTAGTGTCTCTCCATTGCACATAGCATTACATTGCTGTTGCATTCAGGAGCACATTTGCAGATCTCGGTGATAAAAACAGTTGGTTCCAGATACATTTCTTGCTACTGTACTGATATGTACTTCAGGTAAAAAATTGATAATTAATATTTGCCATTATGTAGTTTTTAATTAATAAATAAGTAAAGCAGTTATTAATTTTTGTCTTACCCTGTTGAGGTTAATATTTTCTCTTAATTTTTTTAGGTTTCTTCTTTCTATGCCGCCTTCTTGGAAAGCCTGTTACGCGATGCATCAGCCAATCGTATGTGAAGTTCTTCTGTTATACAAACTTGAATTACACTGTAACAAATTACATGCACATGGTTACTTTATGGCAAAAGTTTATTGTTGTGTTACATATTTAGTATTACAATAATTTACACTTGAAGCTGAAAACGTTGAAGTGAAATTGCAGTAAAAGTCCAGTAACACGTGTTCCAGGAACATGTTAATTCATTTAACCTGCGGAAACATCATACCTCCCAATGATACCAAATTAACACAAGGAAGTCTAACATGCAGGGCGCAGAATGTACGTGTGCACTACATACATGTACATTAGCCGACTTGTTTGCACAGCAAATGGCGGTAAGTGTACATGCAGCAATGTACATTACAGGCATATCGTTTTTTTCTGATTACCAATATTGGTGAGATAGATGTATCACATATTTGTACTGTCATGCTATCACTATTTTGCATACACATAAATATTTAAAGGGAGATTTGTATATAACAGATATATAGAATATATAAATATATATAAAAGAGATATATATGTAACATATATATAGAATATATAGAAATTATTAAAGCCTTAGATTAGGCCTAATATCATAATGGCTGTGGGCGAGCATCAAAGTTTCTCCATAGAAGAAAAACCACCCATCAAGTTTCTGAAAAGATTATTTCTGACGGATACACAGCCAGGCCAAACTACAGATCGGTTTAATAGATATGAATTCTAATGAGGGGCTTCAGCAAAACATGAGGTGCTATTCAGCAAAACCAGATGCAGACAAAGATGTATACATAAATGTTGCTTAGGTGAGGCAAAAGAAATGCTGCCAATTATTCAAACATTGGTCCAAAAATTTAGAAATTTAGTCATCTTAATGGAAGATAATGATGTTGTACACAAAGGGGTGGTAAAAGAACTACTGTGTTGCCATTGATGAGTCATTTGAGGCAGTTGTACCTCACTGTAGATGCTTGATACATGATATATAGTCTTTGCTAATAAACTATGTGGATGTGTTGTTTTAATCTAACATGAAATTGTATTTTTAAAACAGTTGTAATGTTTTCATAACTTAGTATATTTACTTTTTACAGATCTGTAAAAATTTACTGTGTTTAGCGTTTTAATAGGTCTAAATTAAGGATGCTGTAAATACATATAAGGAAAAATATACCTATATAAGAACATATAACATGCAGATTCTGAGGTTTTCGCTGTAATACAGTAGCACATGTTCCATTATCACACAGTTCTGACAGCTTGGCTGCCATCATCCGTGCATTAATGGGCTTTTACTGTATTTGGCAAATACTGTATTACCGCAGTTTCCTTTACAGTTAGGCTGAGACAGTGTTGTAGTGAAATTACATGTCTTTGTTACAAATATTGTATTACCATAATTTCTTTTACAGTTGAAGCTGACGATGTAAAGAAGATACTTAACACGGTGAATGCCGTTTCAAATGAAAAAGTTAAACAGCAGAAGGTTGGCTTATGAATTTGTAGCATAACAACCTAGCAGTAGGTCTGCTTAGTGTAAATGGCACTGCCGGTATAAAAATGTTCAGCTACATACATACATAAATACAAGGAATGTTCTGGGAATGATTGGGAAGTGATTATGTTGCTTGGAAAAGCCATGGAAATTTAGGAGATCCAGTGGCATTAATGCAAAAAAGCAAGAGTCAAGAAAGTTCTTGTGTGCTGCATGATTAACTGTTTATCCGTTTTGCTCACAGTGCTGTGGTGCAGAAAAGTCTGTTTTGAGTTGTGGCACAATTTTTTGTTCTGCCTCTTGAACTCTACCTTCTCATTGCAAGAGGGGCCTGTGAGGCTGTAGCTCCTTAAATTAAACACACTGTTTTGCTGGAGCTGGATTAGGTGTGTTTCTGAGTAGTTATCTAGAAGTAAAAAGTAAGTAAAGTGTGTTCCATATCTCACAAGTGAGACGTCGGGGAGACGCTCATCTCCTTTTCTAGGCCCTTGAGCTACTATGTCAAATTAAGTTACATGTCAATATAATTTTGAATTGTCTTTCTGTTTCAGGCAACCAAAGGCAAAAAGAAACCCAAGAAAGCTACTCTTGTAGTTGGAAAAGATGCCGTTAAAGATGAAATTGGTGGAGATGCGGATTACGATGAGTTTGATGACTATGCGTAGAGAATTTTTAGATGCAGTGATTGGGATTTTTGCCTTAGGGTGGGGGGAAGGTGTGACACAGATTGTTGCCAACTTTAAGCAGAAATTGTTTTTTAAAGATTTCAAGTGAAAGAGAAAGATAGAAGTTTATAAGATTTTAGCCCACATTTTTAAAAGCAAAATTGGTTTTGAGATTATCCAATCGCGTTTTAAACAGAAATCGAAGTACGAGACTCTTTTGTAAATTTAAAAAAATTTTTCCAATGGTTTGGAAGTCTTGATGGGGTAGCTTTTCTTCTAAGCAAATGCAGAAATACATGTAATATGTGAACTGAACATTTTAGCTTGTGCTGCATTTACATTGCTTTTTTAAAGTTTGATCTTTTGCAGTCTCTTAAAATCTTGAGATCTCTTAAGCCCCGAGAGGCAGCCATGGGCAGCTGGAGAATGTAGAGAGGTTCACTTATCTTGGAAGTAATATGACATATGACCTAGATTGCAAAAGTGAAATAAAGATACGAATAGCGAGGGGAATGGCAGTGTTGAAAGCAATGGATAAAACTTGGAAGAGCAAAGCAATCAGCATGAAAACAAAACTGGAGGTACTAAAGACATGTGTATTCAGCACCATGATTTATGGATGTGAGACATGGGTCCTGACAAAAGACTCACGACGGAGAGTCTTGGCATTTGAGAGAAAATGTTACAGAAAAATCCTAAGGATCGGATGGACTCAGAAGATTAGGAATGAAGAGGTCTACGAAAGAGTGGCTATAACCGAGAATCTACTGCAGAAGGTTATTCAGCGAAAACTTGGATTGTTTGGACATATCTGTAGAATGAAGGATGACAGAAATATTAAGACTCTGACTTTTGGAATTATGGAAGGTACGAACAAGAGAGGCAGACCACATCGAGAGTGGGTGGATGACATTGAGGAGTGGTGTGGCGCGGACTTGCAGAAACTGGGACATGCGGCTCAAAACAGAATCGAGTGGAGACACATTGTGAAACGGGCATCGGACACCTACGGGCATTGAGCCCATGGTTATTGATGATGATGATGATGACTTCATTTTTCTTAGCCTCGGTATATGAAGGCTGATAGTGGGCCCTTTGCCTCAGCACCTGATCTACCCCACTAATGGTACACTAATTCTACACTAACTGTACTCTGTAGCCGAGTTCCCTAGGAGGCACAAATGAAGCCAAAATGTCAAATCATAATTTCTGCCCTGGTGTTGATTTGAACTCCTGACTTTGACAGTCCAGCAGCTAACCACTAGACTATTGCACTCTGTCATTTAAAGTTTGATTACTGACATGTAATTAATTATGTAATTGAACATAACTTTGACAGCATGTGTACTGACACACTTTGAATAAGCTGGTTCTCTCGTAACAGTGGACTCTCTTAACAGGACCATACAACACATATTTGTTCTCTGCACTGGCTTCCTGTATCTGAGCACATCCACTTCAACACCAGGCACTCCTCATGTATAAAGCATGTGTGAGTCATCTGCCATCCTACCTATTGTGCGTGGTTATATCCTGCAGCTTTGTTAAGGGTGATCCTGTCATCAGTCGACATCTTCGAGAAAGTGTTTTGTTCCTGGTACAAATCTTATCTTTGGCCAGTGCTCATTCACAGTTGCTGGTCCTAGCATTTGGAACTATCTACCTGCTCGTTTTTGCAACTCTCTTGCCAAGTCTTCTGCTCTAAACTGAAAACTAACCTTTTGCAGTCTACAGTTCACAATTTCCTATTGCTTGGCTTCAACATTCACCTCTGAACTTTGTAAGGGGCGTTATCAAATTTCAGTTATCTTGTACAGAAACAAACATTTGGGCAGTGAAGGGTAAGGTAAAGTAAGGTAAGGTAAAATAATCACATGCCTTTCAGCATTAGTCTTGGTGGAATGGCCTTAGATTCCTTGTGTTGAATGGCTTCTTCTTCAGTGTTTTCCCCTTAGGTAGGTCCAAGAATCCAACAATGCCATTCTTCTCTGTTCTTTTCCTAACTTCTTTGAAGCCCAGTCTTCTTTCTTTATCCATAATTCAGTCCAACAGCATATTCTTGGTCTTCCTTGAACTTTCTTTCCCTCAATTCTTTCTTCAATCACTGTTATTGAGAACAGTGTTGAATGGTTAATGAGTTGCAAATTTCACTTGGTAAACCAGGGTATGAACCCTTGATGTGGATGAAATTTTTCTGCTTTACAACAACCCCAGAATGCACTATTACTGAGGTTAAATAGTACAGCCTTGCTTAGTTGGCCCCCTTTGTAAACATCGGGATCAGTCAGCGAAGGTCTCCTAATTGTGTCCCGGAAGAACGCTGCAGTGGTGAGAACACTAGAAAGCAGGAACGCTAGCTGTACATAATGGGAAGAAAAGCCTAACCCATTCATTTCATTCAGAACTCCACGCTTTCATTTCTTCTGATTTATTTTCACAAATAGATCCTAATAATTATTCATGCAAACTTGACACATGGTACTAGTTAACATCATTAATATTCATCCAAACAAAGCAGTTGTTACCAAAACTTACACCAAGAAAAACTGACAAAAATAATCACAACTCATAAGACTAATTACCTTCTCACATGCTTACTTAACAGTTATTATTTCTGCTTTTATTAAGTGCCACTAGCTAATGACAAAGCATTAACCAATGACACTGAGGAACTGTGAGTGAAGGACTTGCTGTAGGTCCTCACACAGGGAAGGCTCGAATCCGTACTCTCTATGTTACAAGCCAAGCACTAACCACCATACCTCACAGCAGCCGATTGGTTAATGCTCTTGTCTAGTGTCTTTTAAGAGCCTCTCAAGCATTGAAAGGTTCTTTAAAGGCACAAAATAAATGTCCACATAGAATTTATTACTATTTTTCTTAAAAACTTTGAATAACTAGCAAACAATAAATGCTTCACAAGAAGTGGCTATTCAGACATGTATAAAGAGCCTTTCCAAGTGTCTAAGTAATTGTCAGTTTGAACTGTTGCATCATTGTAACAAAGTAATTCATTGTCTCTGTATATTGATAAAGCCCTTTTAGGAGCCTCCCCTCAAAACTGAAAAGACCTGCACTGGGACAGAAACATTTTGCAAGAGATCACGAATCGGTTCAAAAACAGACACTCATAAATAGCTCTGCCACAAAATAGCACCAACATAAATTAAATGCAAATGCACACTTTAAACCTGACTAGACCTTTATGTGCATCTAGCTGTACAAATTTCTATTCATTTGGGACTTTTGAAAGGTTCTTACAAGGCGCTACATAAATGCTTTAATAGGTACATACAACGCATGAATGCATACATACATAAACATCTGTAAACAACTGAGGCACTGGTTTACGCACAGAGTTTTATGTTCATAGTGAAGCAGACTATATATATATATATATATATATATATATATATATATATATATATATATATATATATATATATATATATATATATATATATATATATATATATATATATATATGCATGCACCAAGGCACTTAACAGTGCATAATAAGTACCTCACAAAAGTGCTGCAGAAACATTCAAAGTGAACTTACTTTGATAACAGCTGTGCAAAGGATAAAGAATCTGCCCATTAATTTTTTAGTTATACAATCAAGGTATGAAAATCTGAGGCATGAGTTATTAAAGCATGTGTGAACAGTGTGTCCAAGGTCTTTGCACGGTCTGCTGATCATGCTCACACCTGCAATCACCGATTATAGATGCAGACCCTGCATGTTACCCAACGGACCACCTTACCGCCAATTGGCTATTGTCTTATATCCATCATAGAAACACAAATATCAGAATAAAAATGAAACAGGAATAAATATCATTTTCAATTCAAATTGAACTAGAAAAGCAAAATATAAATTAAACAAACTTAATACTGCAAACTTTGTTGCACTCAACATAAAACATGTTGAAAACTTAGTTACAAAAGGTAAACAACAATAATTAAACAAGATAGAATAGAAGAATACCTGCTCTGGACTGGCAGGAAAAAATAGAAATGCAAAATCATATACAGCTGTATAAAACAATACTATATTACAAAATAAACTTTCAAGGACCAGCTTGAAGCTTTGGTTCCTGCTTCGAAACCTCTATGGTTTAACAGCGGAAAAGCAAAACACAGATTGCAAAACATAGATATCTGTGTAAAAAAATGCATTACAAAATAAACTTCTGAGAATCATTTTCAAGCTTTTCGCTCCTGTTTCACACACTCTCTAGTGTACTATGAGAAAGCCTAACAAGACATGTGAAAACCATAAACATCTGTATAAAAAGAACACCACATCACAAAATAAAGTATCAAAAACCATCTTAACGCTGTTGGTTCCTGTCTTGAGCCCTCTCCAGTATAATATGAAAAAGGCAAAACATAGACATGTGAAAACCATAAACATCTGTATAAAAAGAATACCACATCACAAAATAAACTATCCAAGAAGTTTCTAAAAGCTTGAGTCGTAACATGCAAAAAACTATTGTTATCAATTTATGAACCAGTTTTAGTTGACTCTGACTCATAATAAGGGTCAAATAAAGCCATGCACATATTAAGTGACAACAATTTACTCATGATGAGTCAAGCTCGCCCTAAGTGACTACACAACTTTCTGATTTTTACTAGTGTTGAGTTGCCATGAAACCCAACAGTATTCACATTAGCCATTAAAGATATGGTAGAAACATGGATGGCATTCATTCACACTTCGCTGATTGCATTGTTGCCAGGTAAGATGACATGCTTCGCTTGTCATAGCTGTCTGCTTCTTCGAGTCGACTGCGGAACGCATTTACGACTCGAATCTGAAAGCAAAAACAAGGGAAGGCAATTTTTACATAGAGTAATTCAACTTTTAACGTAAGTAATGCATTATTATTATTATTATTAATTATTATTATTATTATTAATTATTATTATTATTATTATTAATTATTATTATTATTATTATTATTAGCCCTGATGTAGATATGAGCCCTGAGCATTTTGAAAAATTAAACTACAAGCAAACGGAAACATCTGGAAAATCAAGTCTCATCCCCAGCAGTGGACAAGGCCTGATCACTGTTGTTATTGTTGTTGCTATGAGTCAATTTGTATAGCGCAAGATAATGTAAGTAAATGCACCAGAAAAAAAAAATGCATTATTATATCCAATGTCTGCCAGTGGTCACTTTTCCAGTTATCTGAGCATTATTTGCTTGCAGATAAAATTATTTGTACATTAAATTTACAACTTAAGTTAGCACTCTGACTAAGGCTTCTGACAGGTACTTAAAAGGCACTACATTAAGTATCTGGATAATCGTAATTTCAAGATTTCTACAGCGCCCAACGAAAGCCACGTCATAGGGACCAGCTTATTCACAGGCACTCTGCCAAAACAAAATCGATAGGCAAGAAGGGTTTGGTTCCAGTTCAAGATCCAAAAGTCAGGAAGAGAGACAGCATGGAAGCTATGGCAGCTGATGTCTTGGATTGGAGTATACATTCATAAATACATACATACATACAGACATGCATACAGACATTTCTAAAATGGAATTAAATTTGTGATCAACATTCCCAACTGTGTTATCAGAATTCCTGTCATCCTTAAGTATCTCATAAAGAGTCTAATGTTTAGTTCAGAAAGCGCCTGTTGATGATTGTTGTCCTGGCAATTGTATACCTGACTCCGAAGCCTTCTGAGTCCACGAATCCAAAGAATCCTCCCTCGAGTGCCAAAGTCATCACCAATTTCATCCATCCCCTCAATCCTCTGATCCAGTTTCTCGATCTCCTCAATCGAGGCCGCTCCAAATGACATCATTTTTGGCAGCTTACGGGTTGGGATAGTTGCTATGACCTGCACAGAACCTGAACTTTTACTTCAATTTATATAACAATATGGTTAAAGGTATAGGTAAGGTAAAATGCTTCTTCAAACAACTACAGTATGCAGACGTTGTTATGGGACTGCTGTGGCCACGTTGTTTGTGCCTCAGCTGGTACACTTATAAACCCAAGAACCATGCCTCTAAGAAAATAACACCCCGACAGCCACGTTCAATGAGCCACTAGCTGGCCTGCATTGAGCCACTGGTGGAAATTTGTGGGCCAAAAGAACGTGGCTGCGAGGTGACTATGAATATAAAGCGTCAGTGAATTCATTTTCTTAGCTTTGGGTGAGGAGGGCTGATGGCCAGTCCTCTCCCTGGCTGCCTGATCTTCCCACTGACAGTGCAAGGTTGATGCTGTAGCCTCATTCTTCATCTCTGTATGACGTTATCACTTCACACCAGCCAACACGCCTGTCCTCAAGACGACCAGTTTGGTTGCACATGCCACCTGGGGACATGACAGCTATCCCGGCATGGAGGGATGAATGGACAGCAGTGAATGTGAATAACCACTCCCTCACTGCTGAGCCGTCTGTCTGTCCTCCAGGCTTCAACTTGCCTCAACTACTCTGGTCCACAATAAACCAATTTTGGACAGGCCTGGTTGTTGTGCCTACAACATTGTCACACGCAGAAAAGCCACTGATCCTTAGTGCAGCTGTGGTGCCGTGCTGGCTACGGCGTACGCTGTCAATGTCTGTCCACAAACGCAATTCAGCAGCAGACTATTGGCTCTTCATCTTGCTGGTGATGACACTTGCACTTGGCTAAGCACAAACCACATATGCTCGTCCAATGATCCATTCGTTACACTGGTCGCCAATCAAGCAAAGAATTCAGTTTAAAATCTGTCTTATGATTACCAAAGCATTACTTTAAATCAGCTGACAAAATCTCCGCTCCTTGCTCACTTCTCACACTAGAAAATATAGCACTCGATTAATGAACACTTTAACTCTTGTGGTGCCGTGCACCAGAATAGAGTTGGCCTCTCAGGCATTCTCGATGGCTGGTCCAAGGCGTTGGAATTTACTGCTTATTTCTCTGTATTCTGTTGGTTCTCTAGTGTCATTCATATCTAAGCTTAAAATTCATCTGTTTCCTACCCACTACAGGTTGACTTCTGGTTTCTCTGACTTAATGGACATCGACCTACTTCTCCAATAGATTACAATTTTTACTACGGTTTCACTTGAAGCAACCATCGATCAGTGCTTTAAGCATTATGATAACGGCACTGTAGAAATCATTAGATCTTTGTCCAGGTAGGAATCTGAACCCGGCTTGACAGTGTAGCAAGCAAACCACTAGACTACCACATGTCCCAGTAGTTTCTAACCAGGCAAGTAAACAAGTGTGCTACCTTTATCTTCTTCTACCTTCCAAAGTAAAGCAAAGCTCCCACATCCAACAGGAAACACGGAAAAAGCACTCATTTCCTTCTCTTCAGCCCTGACCCTGCAATGTTACATGGGGCAGTGCATCGCAGGACTTGCTGTTTACTTTCCATTTCATGGTGTACTCATGGTGTATTCTCAAAGTTACTTTTTCCTGTCTCAAAGCAAAGCAAAGCAAGCTATGAAAACCGAGACCTACCTGTCCCCAAACAAGCGCTCCCAGTCCAAAGAACAAACACCACATCCACTGATCCATTTCAAGACGAGCAGTTGAAAAGACAAAAGAACCAAACTGCACCACAAGAACCTGTTAATTAAAAACTGATCATAAGTACAATAATTTCTCAGCATTATTATTCGAAAATGCATAACTTATGTTACCAGTTTAGTTCAGTCTATTCCACTTTACACCTACAGCACTTTACGTTAAAGGCAGATATTTGTATAGTTTAGTTATTTTTATTTCACCTTGTGCTTCACCCTATCTTAGACAGCTACGCATCTCAGTTTCATCTATACCTGGCTTTAGATCCCTTTGCCTGCCGCAAAAAAGGCAACCTCATTGTGCCACCTACTAAAATTTCCACAATCCAACAAAGAAGCTTTGCTAAGGTCAGTCCATCTTTCTGGAATAAGTTTCCCACTAACCTATGATATGAGAGCCCCTTGGTCCTTGTCTCCTTTCCAAAAGGGCTTGAAAACTGTTTGATCGTCATCTTCTGTACTCAGGTCAGGAGTGCCTCAGGAGTTTGACTTGAAGCAGTGCTACAGAAATTCATAATTGCAATTACAAATTATAAACAGGTAAGCATGCCCTCATGTAAACTTACCTGCACCACGAACATTCCGATCCAGATGCCCACAAAGATGTAGTTGCTGAAGAGACCTTCAAAGACGTTCCTCTGGCCGTGAATCTTCCGAGCATTGATCTCGTTGAAAAGCGTCATCATCACGAACGTGTTAAAGACGATGCAAAAGTGTTGCGATGGACGTGCGTAGAGTTTCATCTCTCGACCGGAGTCAATGTCCAGAAATGTCTCTCCTGAGACACAAAGACACATAATAAGTATGGACATGTAAGGCATGATAAGGTAAAGACAAGACACGGTACGGTAAAGGTAACGATGCCCAAGAGACCCTTGGGACCAAGATTGAGACCCAAGACATCTCCCCTAATCCCAACAGTCCGAGACAAGAACGAGTCGGGTCTTGATGACAAATCCAAGACATTTCACCTCTGAGACGAGCCCCAGACATCCCCAAGCATATTTCATTGTCAGCACTCAGCAGTTTTGTTACTGTTTTAATGAAGGCCTACAGTTCAAGGTTACTTGCTCTGCACTGTTTTACACAACACGCGCAGATTCTATCTAACGAGAGATGTAATGTAAAAGAGCATGGTCTACTCAACAAAGTCAACCACATGTGGCACTTTGAATGCTGACTTACGTTTTAGTAGTTCTTTCAGTAAGCACCTTGTATACAATGCCAGCAACTTTAAACTGGACACAATGTGTATAGCTGTATACAGCACCAACTGTAACGAGTCATAAAGTAAGGTAAAGACAAAATAGGGTAAAAGGATATAGTAAGATAGTAAGAGGTTTGGCAAGATAATGCACCAGCTAGCAAACTTTGTTATAAAATGAGTACTGATCGTGGAAGATAATAAGTCAATGTGGGAGAGTAACAGCTGCTCTCCCTCACATGCCAAGGCTAAGCAAATGAGGTCGCTAAAGATACACACCCATGGTTGCCTCCAGTTTTAGCCCAAGCAACTGATCTTCTCTTCTTCTACGCATGATAATAATAATAATAATAATAATAATAATAATAAGACAATTTATATAGTGTGGTAACATGGCTGAGGCAGAAGCATGTACAAGTTTATGCAGGTTGCATATACTGTATCTCTGATATGATTACAGAATTCATGCATGCAAAAGATGTTACTTAACCGGCAAACAGGAGGAAGATGATGATCGACAGCTGGTAGACCGCGTGGCCCACAATGTTCTTCATCATTGTTCGTGAGATCAGTGGTTTCGTTCGACCGTATGGTTTCCGTAGCAACAGTTCCTCAGTTGGCATCTCTGTGGCGAGGGCCAGCGACGCCAAAGTGTCCATGATGAGATTCACCCAGAGCATCTGAATTGCTTTCAATGGTGAATCCTAAATTGTGAATTATTGCTCTTATTCTTACTGTTGATAAAAGCACAAATATTCAATTCAATTCAATGAGCAATTATACCTTTTAGTACCTGTAAATTATTACATAATTATAACGTTTATTTCAGAGTAATTTATTCCTTAATTGCAAATGTTGTTTTAAAATAGTTTTACATATTTATGCAACAGTCTAATGGTTAGTATGCTGTGCTGTCAACCCACTGGTACAGAAATCTCAAATCTCTGCAGGACAGAAAGATGGTTCAAGATTTCTGTTTCACTATTGCCCCATATCAAACTCATCTATAAAATGAGTACATCAACTGTACATTGTAGGTGGCAATGTGCAAGTGACTCCCCTTCTTCTATACCATACCTCAACTCATGCCTCAACTCACCTTGTACATTCTTTCTCTCAGTCAGGTCTGTGATTTGTCTCTGATTCAAGACAGAAATAATTATGAAAAAGTTGTCAGCCTAAACAGAAGCTGTTACCCCTCATACCAACAAATATTACATTCGATCAATGGGACACTTTGACTCTTGTTCTGCGTTGCATCAGAACAGTGTTGGGTTCTCTGGCATTCTCAGTCGCTGGTCTAAAGCTTTGGACTTCACTGTCCAGTAGTGCGCATTCTGCCAGTCGTTTAATGTCATTCAGGTTTAAACTTAAAATTTATCTGATCAACTTGCTTACCAGTTGTAGTCTAAGTTCTAGTTTCTGACCTGTCAAATTTTGCCTGGGCCTTTCCAACGGATTAAAATGTTGACTACTGTTTCACTTTTAGCAATGATTTATGCCTTGTGCATCATGATAACCATGCTTTAGAGGTCATCAGATATAGATTATCAGAACCTCAAATCTTTGCTTGAATTTTATCACAAGTAGATGCAGAACTGAAACCAAAAGCAACTGATAAACAAATAAATGTAAATAAAATACAAAATTAATAAAATAAACCTTAACAGTGCAGGCTCCGAGAAAGGCAACAATTACAGCGACTATGTTGACTGTCAGCTGAAACTGCAGGAACTTGGCAATGCTGTCGTAAACGTTACGACCCCACATTACAGCCTTTACGATGCTTGTAAAGTTGTCATCTGTCAGGATGATGTCAGACGCTTCCTTGGCAACATCAGTCCCTGTGATGCCCTGTAAAACATGTCAATGGTCTAAACGTAAATACATAACAGGCACTATATTACGTATCTAGATTAATAGATACATTCCCATATAAAGTCTTTTGGAAAATCTCTGAAAAGCATAAATATACATTCATATATGCATATGTGAATCCACATACACATAAGTGCATACATATATGCTACATACAGTCATACACTAATACATACATACTTAAGTGTTCACATACATTTATATATGAATACATACACATAAAATGCATACATACCTACACACATTCATACATAAAAACACCGCACCCTACTGATATAACGCGAATCTGGCTATAACACAGTCATGGCTATGGATCCTAAATTTACCTATGCATACATGTGACCTTTGGATGAAAACCTCATATAGTGCTGAAATGTTAACACCTGTCCTAAAGAAGCGCTGATCTTTCTTTTCTCATTGTTCTCCAACAAGAACGTGGGTCAAATACTTGCAATAGTATACCAACATAGCCGCTATAGAGCATCAACATCAAATTTCAGTAACACTTTCACTGGTACAGAAATCTCAGATCCAAGGTACGAACAAAATTTTTATTCTATCGTTTGCATAGTTGTGTCAACAAAATAATTTATTTCAGAGCCTAAGAAAGATAGCAAGACCTAAAACGCTACAAAAAAGTAACAAAGTTTTATTTTCTTTAGAAAGATGCAAAACATTTTGGGAAAAAGGAAGGCCCACTCTGTGCAGATGTTGGATGCAATTGAAATCCAGGCAAAAAAATAGCACAGATCTTGGCATTAATGAAGCAAAAATAGCTGCATTATGCATTGTCTGTTTCAAATAATTGCTAACGTCAAGGTGTTGTTAATCTACTTTATCGATCTAAAATAATTATGGCACATAAATTTATCTATGGTACTCTAAATGCACAGCTGGAAGTTCACGGCACCTGAAATCAGAAAATCAAAACAAAGAATACAAAGCATATAACAGAATTTATTAAAACTGCTTCCACTTCAAAATACAATTTTTTCCAGATATGGTGGACTCCATTCAGTTAGCTACATCGGTAAACGCGTACGCCAAGGAGTCTCCGTGCTTGAGGATTCCCGGTTTGCACAACTCGAAGATGGCTTACTTCATAGATTTTAATCTTGGGCTAGCATGATCTGTACACGGGGACCTTAAATGGCGTGGTGCCCATTCAAACAGGCAGCGGTGGTGAAGGAACTCACCCAAGCAGGGTCGAGGCCATACAGTCGCTATAGAAAACCATGTAGGCCCTACATTTACACTGCATTCCAAAACACAATTTTTTATTTTCTGGTAATGTTTAAAAGTCCAATGACACCTGTGGTGAGTAGCTTGAAGACTCAGTTTTCATGACAATACCTGTGTTCTAATGCTCTCATGAGCCCATTACAACCGGCAAATACACAGCTACATAAACATGTACCAAAATGTTGGTTACAAAATACCATATTAGTTTAATGCGTCCCTCACCATAATGCAACACTTGACATGGATCACAAATCCAGTGTTATGGTGAGGGTGCAGTGTACATACCGTACAGACTGTTTAATTCAACTCTGCTCAGCATACATCTTCAACTTACCCAAGTCACATCTATTCAAATCAGTTAGATAGTACTTTTGTGAGGTACTTATAGGTGCTATATTAAGCAACTCTTGATATGTACATATATACATACGGTACATACACACATACATACATATATACATACATACATGCACACGTACCAGGTACACAGATACATGCATACTTGCTATGAACATAGAAACATACCACCGAATGTACATATGTCACAAGATATGAAAAAACATGACAAAAAACACTGTTAAAACTACTGCGAATCATTCAGAGATTTTAGTTCACATAAATGAATACACCTGTATAATTAATGTATTAATCAGGCAAAAAGAATATTCATGTATGCTTTGCATATTAATCAAACTAAATGAATATTTGTGTTCAATTTACATATTAATCAGACAAACCATGGCAAAGCCGACGTCTGCCTGCCTCAGAGCAGGACCATCGTTGGTTCCGTCCCCGGTGACAGCAACGACCTCTCGGTGGGGGTTCAATCGACTATTCATTATCCCCCGAACTAGGTTGTACTTGTCTGTAGGTGAGGAGCGCGCCAGAACTCTCAGCTGTGGCCAGATCTTGTCCATACGTTCCTGCTCGATTTAAGGATTCAGAAAGAGACCCTAATCAATTATTGTATGCTATCTCATTTATATTTTACACATGATGCCAATATATCATTTTTCATGAGGTACACACGATCTCTTGAGATTTTTAAAAATTTCTGAAGATTAGCAACAATTCAAAATATAGACTTCAACTGTTTGGACACACTGCGCACTGAGAAGGCAAACAGGGCCATTCCAAAGCTCTGTGAGCTATCATGTCCAGCTCCACAAGAGGTTGGAAAAGACCAGGGGACGGATGCCCCTGCCACACATGGACACGAACGGTGGAGTATGGCCTGCATCTGCTAAAAAACAAATTATATACAAAAAACTATAGACATACCCAAAACAGACATTGTTAGAAATGAGTTGTGGAAATGCAACACTCTAGAGAGGGCCATGCCACAGATGATAATGATGAAAATGAGGACAACAACTGGAATGGTAACTACTCATCAAATTCCTTTACTGACTGGTAAATGCGTACCAATGCAAGTAAGGAGGTGAAAAAGATGTCCTATCATGACTGATTTGCCTGCGCTTGTGCCTCATCCAAACGAGCCTTACACCTCAGGACCTCACTTCAGAGGAGTTTTTATAAACACTTGTAAAGAAGTGTGTTACCTTTACCTCTATGCTGCTTAGAAGTTTCTACAGCATGTGTAAACAAACAAATTACCTTCACCTTAATGCTTCTGAGGAGTTTCTGTAGAGGCACGGTCCTCAGCAATTATAATTCGTAACATCTGCACTTAACAACCAACACTTACACTTGGAGATCCTGGACTCAATCGAATCCAGCTGTCAAAATCCCCTCCCTCGAGGACGAGGAAATCCTTGTGTGGCCGAAGTATGCCGCACTTTGTGGCTATCGAACGAGCAGTGTTCACATTGTCTCCAGTCACCATCCGCACTATTATTCCAGCCTGCTGACACTGTTTTATCGCAGCTGGCACCTAGAAAACAGAAAATAAATCTCAACTGTAAAGTAATGTAGGAGAGAATTTGTTAAGTGGCATTATAAATCTCCCAGAACTCCAACACTGTTGAGTGTAGCCTTAACTGAACACTGTACAATAGTTTTTGGAACGGCACTGACCATCAATCATGAAAAGATTCTATGGCCATTCAAATACCTACTGACAAATGCATGTCATTCACAGACCTTGTGGCCTGAGGGATATTTGAACACAGTGTCTTCTACCATCTGCAAGGGAGTGCCAGTCATTGAGCTCATTCACTGTTGTCATCCGTCATCCTCAATGCAACATGGACCAGAAACTCTGAATACGATGTCAACTGTCAACTCTGGAAGGGAATCTACTCCTTGAACTCATAAGTGTGTGAGTGTGTGAAGGAGTCTGTAATTGGTGACTTTCCATCACTAAAGCATTGTTTGCTTGCATTATTATTATTATTGTTATTATTATTATTGTTATTGTTATTACTACTATTAGCATTAGCTTTATTATTATTATTAACATTATTAGCATTATCGTTATCATAAGAAGACTTATACAATGCAAGTTAATATAACTATATACACTGCAAATGCACTAACAGCAGTCTTGCTTAGTCATATTAAATGAGTAGGCAGTCTTCAATTTCTTCCGGAACCTTTTGACAGAAAGTTCTAGAGCATGGAGTTCAACAGGCAGTGCATTCCTGACCGTCAGGCTAGAACGCACCGAGTGTTCTTTTAACAGGTCACGATGGCTTTTCTGTCATTGTTCTTTCTGGTAGTCTTTGGTTAAGTATGGTGACACCATTCCAAGTAGATTCTTGTAGATCGGTGATGTCACTTCAAAGAAGATCCTCTTACAAATGGGCAGCCAGCATACATCAGGAAGCACAGGGTTTATGTGGTTGAACTTATGCACCCCTGCAGCGAACCTGGCTGCAGCATTCTGCACATTATGCAGAGCTCTTCTTGAACAGCCCCATACTCTTGCTGTAGGATTGCTTGAGTTGTCCAGTCAACTACTTACGAGTGCAAAAAGACTCTTTCTGGAGTCCAATCACAACAATGACTGAACCTGTCTCAGCTGCTAGCGTAGGTTGAAGCACCATTTTCAGCTGTTTATGATGAACTTTAAATCACATATGCAAGTGAGTGCAGTGCATTTGAGAATGAGCTATCATCATTTCAATCACTCGTGAAGACCCACTACTGTACTTTGGCCTTTGTATGACTCCGTTTTGGCCTCATCCAAGCCTCTGATTCTGATTTACTGACTTTGCATGCGTAACAAGTGCTTTAAACAAATAAATCAATGTAACTGCAAAATATTCACACAATGGCAGAACAGCGTCAAACGATCTGACCTCTGGTCGAACTGGGTCTTCTATGCCAACAATTGAGATGCACGTCAGTCGACAGACGACATTCTCCTCCTCCTCCCAGTTCATGTCTTCCATCAGCTGCTCATCATTAATGGCACCATTCTCTAGAAATATCACCATTATCATCATCACTGTTCCCTCTACACAACACGGTCATGTGACTGCATATGTTAAAAAATCCTGATGCGCACAAGTTTTCCAATGCCGCACAAAAGAAATTCATAACTTATTTTTTTCAATCTAAGTGTTTATGAGAACTATAACAGCTATTTGTCAAGTGTTTAGAAATGTGCTTATAAAAAAGTTTTCATTTCTTTTGTCGAGTCTGTGAATGATTTCCATATGCTCTGGTTAGGAATTTCTTCCTCTTAGTAGTTCCTTGGTAAAAGAGTTCATTGTAAAATTTTAGAATGAAAAGTTCTAATTATTTTTGCAATTAAAATCGTTTAGTTTAAAAATGTCAAAGTGGAAACACAGGTTGGAAAATGAGGAAAGTGAGGGCCAACCTAATAAAATGCCTGTCAAAGAAGATTCAAAAAAGCTGCTGTAGGAACATTTTTGAACATGCCATGTGTCTGGTAAATACCAGCGATTTGCACCACCTGCATGTGTGAAGGTGCAAATGGCAAAAAGCGCTAAAACTAATTAAAATCATTTCAAAATTGCATCAAAGATGGTAGTCACCATCTTGAACTGGGGCCATTTTAGAATTCAACTATTATTATTAGTTTTAATATTATTTTACCAGAGGTACAAATAATCCTTTGGGATTTAAAAAAATTAATGACCAGAGAAAATGAAAGGCATCTGGTATGGCTCTATTGTTATTTTCCTTTAAAAAATTGTTCCCACTATTAATATTTTTTTTCTAGGTCTACTTACATACTTGTTTGTACAATCCATATGCAGTACATACATAAAGGGCAATTTCCAAAAAAGGAAGAATACCCAATACAAAGTCCTTATAGGCCAAGCAGATGGTTCGCAGTCCCTCCGAAGCCATTGGCTCTATGACTTTCCTCACCAAATGATCCTGATCAAAATAGGTAAACTTCACTGGCTCCCCATCTGGTCCCAGGATCCAGCTGCATCTAAAATAGCCACCAATCAGTAGAATAAGAAATGCAGTCCCTTAATAAGTTAGCTTCAAATGGCAGCTATGTGTTCACTTTTCTTAGCCTTGGCATATCAGGGAAAGTAGCGAGTCCTCATTATACTCATTATGCGGTTAAGTTTGCTAGAGGGTGCAAGTGAAGCAGAAAACTCATAACATCTTTCTGCCCTGGCAGAGACTTTAATCTCCAACCTCTCGATTAACAATCCAGCATGTTAACCACTAGATTATCACACATCCAACCAATCAGTACATCTCTCTAAAAATAGCCACCAATCAGCCGATGTCTAAAAACAGCCACCAATCACTAGATCTGTCTAAATATAGCCACTGATCCAAGTCAAACACATCCAACAATAGCCGGTACTCACTAGCATATCAAAAAGTAGCAAACAATTAGCAATTTGACAAAAATTATCTATTAACCAAAGTAAAATGCATCTAATAACAGTCATTATCATTAAAGTAAACTTTAAAGTAAAGCAAATAACTTGAAAAATAAGACAAAACCTACTAAGAAAATATTAAAATACTCCAAAATTCAGGTAACAATTGACAACACTTAATAATATCAAAATATCAAATATTATATTTTATTAAACCTTGTAACTTTAGAGTAAACTCGTCAAAATGCCATCTTTGGCAGCCATATCAAAAACTCACAGATTACAAGGTTGTCATAGTGAGGTCATTTTCTAAAGCTGAACCAACCTTTGGATCCATGTGCACAGTGGTGTTAAATCAGAATTTGTGTCATAATGAATTATTATACTCTGGTTTTGGCATAAAATAAGAAACCAAGAATGAAAGAGGAGCTATACAGTAACAAACAGCCCAGAATATTTTTAAAAGTTGAACAAATTTTTTAAACACACAGAAACTGCTGCCTACTTCCGCAGGACAATTTCCGATGCGCCCTTGGTGAAAAGTCGCCAGCCACCGCCTGGAATTGGAATGACGGTGCTCATCGACTTACGCACAGAGTTGAACGTGTAGACTTTGTGGAATGACTCCTCCGGAAATTCTTCCCGGAACTGCTCATAGCTCTGCTGGAGGTTGAGGACAAAGCCAAGAAGGGCACATTCCGTCTTGTTGCCTAGCTGTTTTGGAAGTTCCCCTTTGACGGACGATGGCTGAAAATTAACGATGAATCAACCTCAAATGCAATTAGCTTGTGTATGAATCTATCAAGACACTTAATGCAGTTCCTTTAAAGCATTTCACATGGGTGCTGCATATGCTAGCTTAACTGGTTTTAAATTTGATTAAGAACAAAGATTTCATCTATAACCACACAAAGCTATGGGCCCATCACTAACTTAACATGAATGCCTTTCAAAGAACATTCATGGAGTTGGATACCCGTTAAGACTGCTGATTCCAGAACAAAGCATCATAATTTTTTCAAAATCCCAAGGGATTCTTTCTACCTCATGTTATCAAAATAATAATACACATCTTTCCATCTCTAAAATACCATTGCACTCTGAAGCATTCTTCCAGATGCCTGCAAAAACAGGGTTTTTCTGATTTTTCCAGAGATAAATTTTCTGCACCTAACCTAATTTTTCATTAATTATTATAAATCAATAATTTCAGAATAGAATCTAAATTTCCAATCAAGGATTTTAGTCCTACATAAGTAATAGTAATCTAAAAATTTCTAAAGCGCTATTTAAAAGCTAAGTGCAGGGCTACTGCTTATTCACGAGCGCTGTGTCAAGTCTGTGGGGTTGTCCAAAGATGCCATGTCAAGAATCAAGTCCAGTTGCCAGGAGACCCGAGAAAGGAGTAGAGATATAAAATGATATGGACAATCGTCATCACAATACTGCACACAATCAATACAGCAATGAAAAATTCAGGATCTCCACAGTGAGTTTTGTATCCACATATCTGGACACACTCTTCCAGTGCTCATTTAGGATCCTCTCTAATTAGAAGACAGCATACCAAATGCCTGAAGTCTAAGAGGAACTTACTATAATGCACGAGGTGTAGGCACAGTTGACCGAGATTGCTTGGACCAACAACAGTCCAGTTCTTGGCGATAAATCATTAAAATCTGGAGTTGATTTGTACAATTTGCCTAAAACACATGACCGACTCTTTCAACGACTGCCAGTATTACGCATAAGGTTGGAAGATCCTATGCAACAAACTTTGGCCACAGGAAATGCAAGAAAAACAGTTGCAGAGCACAGATACGTGACACCACCACAGACACGTCTGCAAAAACATCCATCCAACAATAAGCCTCATTACGGTTATTATTATTGTTACTAATATTATTATAATTATTATTATTAGCAGCAGCAGCAGTATTATCATAATTAATATTTGCATTATTGTTATCATTATTTTAGGTCCGTAAAAAGAACGAGCTGGGAGCATGCTGGTTACCTGCAATGTAACTCTGGACGACAGTCATGCGATTCGTAGTCAGGGTACCAGTCTTATCTGAGCAGATGCATGTAGCATTTCCCATCGTTTCACAGGCATCGAGATGTCGCACTAAGTTGTGGTCATACATCATTTTCTGGAAAATATGAAGAATGTCTTGGTCTGACAGAAGGTCAAATTGACGCGAATAACTGTAATCTAGTCTAATGACTTTTAGTCTAATCTAATGACTTCTATAATCTGATCTACAGTGCTGTTATCGTAACGGACAAGGCATCAATTAATCGTTGCTTCTAGTTAGACTGTAGTCAAAAATCATAATCTGTGGAAGAAGTCCGGTTGAAATCCAATATGTGAAGCTAACCAGAAATCAGGCTACAGAGATAAGCAATAGGTAAGGTAAGCGATGGCAACATGTGGCAGAGGTACTGACCCGCACAGAGTAGGCCAGGGCAAGGGTGACCGCAAGCGGTAGACCCTCAGGCACAGCAACCACAAGGACAGTGATTCCAGTGATGAAGAAATAAACAAAATATCGAAGGTAGAAGGCATTCCATGGTTTCTGCTCCCAAAAAAACGTCTCGATGCAGAAGCGAGTGATTAAAATAACAACTGTCAAAACAGCGGCCACCGTACCTACAACCACAACATCACACAAGACACACATCAGTAAACAAATCTGAGGACCAAGGACAGAGAAAACTGGAAAACCCAAAGTAAGACACTCACACAGACACCTACAGCAACAGACAGCTGCAAGAAGACATACATTTCAAAGTACTTTTAAACTCACTTGTGTATATCATTTAGATAGTTTTTGAGAAGCCTTTAAATGGCTCTATAAGTACCTTCTTAGAAATAACATACCTCAGGAACATACACACATACATATCCTTACCCTGGCACATATACACATATATTCAGTACATACATACTGCATATACATACACAGGTATATACATACATACCCCCACCCCGGCACATCCATACATATCCTGGCACATACATAAATACATGCATACGTACATACATAAATGCCCCACACCTGACACATACACACATACCCCAGTGCATACATACATACATACAATGACAGAAAGACAAAGACAGCAACCAACAGATGAACAAAGACAGTTACTAACAGACAGATAGGGTGGTCACTTGTCCCTTTGGATATAACACTGACAAGTTCATTGAAGTTAAGCAACATTGAAAATGCTTAATGCTTGGATGGTGACCATCCGCAGAATACCAGGCTATTAGGGCAAACTCAGCCCTCCATCTCTACGGTGTCAGTAAAATGAATACTGAAACGAGAGGTTAAAATGAGTCCTGTCGTTGCTGCAGCCATGTTTGCACTTCAAAGCCATATCCACAGCACCAAGCTGCCTCCCAATACCATGCATTACAATGTTTGCTACCAATGGAAAGATATCTTTTCTTTATTTTCAGCCAGGCCTGAGGGTTAATTAATTGCATATTGTAAAGCACAGTACATATCTACTGAACAATACATATTTTGTCTAATTTAGACTAACTTTACACAAGCAATTAGGCCTATGGTCAGACTCACATGTTATTTGAAGCAATCTGGAATCACTAGACACTAATGTAACCAAGAAGCTTATAGACTGCAGGCTTGGATGATGGAATAAAGATAAAAAGGTAAAGATAACAAGTTCATCTCTATAGAAACTTCTCATAGGCATGATCCTAAGGTTGAAGGATCATTTGGCTGATGTTTAAAAACATGACCACACCTATCCAACAACAGGCACCTTTTGTAACATCCCAAATTGTGTTCATACTCATTTACCAATTCTGAAAGGATGTAGGGTTGAGTGGGCATCAGGTGGCATGGTATTCCTTGCACAGTCACCCATCCAAGTATTAACCCACCTTGATTTTCCTTACCCCAGTAACTTTACTGCACCTGTCACGATCACATCAACAAAACTAAGCAGCCAGCCAAGAAAACTGCCTGTCGAGTGCAAACTGTTCAACTAATTCATTAGTTCTCAGCTAATTTGAAAACAGCAAACCCGCATATCCAATCTGTAGAGCAAGTTTTGTCAGTTTTGCCTGCAGCACAGATTTCACTTTTGAGCTTCGCTTCTTGTCCATGGTCCGTCCTTCTGCTGCATAACCAAGAAATGAAAACAAAATCCAACAGTTAATCAGGAAAACAACTGATCTATGTATATTTTCATCATATCAGTCCATCTTTGGGAAGGTGGCATCAGATTTGCTTCGACCGTCTAACAGAAAGGGGTTGTACCATCAACTGAAGTGCTGTCTACTAAGGATCGGCCTGCCTGCTCGAGCAAATATCCTGACACCACGGCACGCCGTGGACAATAGTGCTTTCATGTTTGCGACACTGTCGCTCAACATCATCCTTTGTCTTTGATGCTGTGCATGGGCTTGTTACCAGTGACTTTTCTAGTACTCCAAACGATGACCTCTAAGTGATAAACTTTGTGACCTTAATAACAATTTTTAACATCATTGCGGTTTGTGTAGAGAGCACCGCTGAGCTGTTTTTCTTGAAGCGGCGCTATACAAATGTTTGGTTACAATTTCAATCACAATCTGTGTATCTGTCTGTGTCAGTATGTGTTTTTCAGTGTCACCTGTCTGCGTTTCTTTGTGTTTGTATTTTGAATGTGTGCCAGTGAGCCAGTGATTCACTGAGTGATCCACTGAATCACTGCATCATTGATATAAGTGAGCAATTCCAAAATTCACTGAGCAAGTCAGTCAGCTGGTGCCTGTCTGTCTGCCCATCTGTCATCAAAGCACTGCCAGAACCTACCAGATTCCTCTGTCTTTTGTTCCTCTGTGGCACCGAGTAACCTGAGGATCGAACCTCCGGTGGAGTTGATTCCAACAGCCGTCACGACCATTCGACCACTTCCCTCCATCACATGGGTCCCTTCAAAAGTAATTTTTTACCAGGTATCGCTACTCTGTTGTATATATATATATGTATCTATATGAACATATATATATCGCATCTTTTAAGAACTTCAGTCATTGAAACATGGCATTCTCACAGATCTAAAAAACTGTATGCTTATATGTAAGCTTGTATGTATGTATATATATACTATGTATGCACGCATACATGTATATGTATGTATATGTTTGTACGTATCAGAACATTTAATACAGCACCTTTTAATGACCTGTTAAAAGCAGTGCACAAATGGATATCTAACTGATCTAAATAAGGTTGTTTAAATCTATGTTGAAAATGCATGCTTCACAGAGTCAAATCATAACAGTACATATAAGCAAATGAAGTCTGTTCCAAAACGGTGGTCTGATGCAGAAGAACGCACAATGATGTGTGCAGAAGTGTGGTCAGATGAGCTTCCATAAACATTCCATTTTAGTCCAGATAATCATTAGTTTTTTATCCCAAAATCCTCTTCAGGTGATTAGGTAAAATTACTTAGATCACATTAGGTAACATTCGATTACATTAATCAATTATTTAATCGTCAATGCAACACAGTGCAGAAACAAGATGTCAACAGTCAAATCTGGATCGGAATCTGTTGGTTAGGCTCCATGTGTAGAGTGTCATCCAGTTATCTAAGCACTCACTGATGAACTTTTTGTTCTTAATAACTTTGCCATCATTTAGGCAACTGTACGCAGCGTTTTATGCGAGATAATTAAAAGAAATTATATTAAGTGTCCAGATAACTAACCAACGTATAACTTACAACTTCTTTTGAGCAGTCATTGGTAATAGGGCAAAGAGGAAAAACAGAGCCAGTAGCAGTGAAACACAGTCACTATTAGCCACTAACCTGAGAAGAGACCAAGGTCACGGTTTTCACCCTTCTTAACGAGATCCGTTTCCCCTGTCAATGCACTTTCGTCCACCTTCAGATCATTGCTGTGTATAACAATTCCATCTGCAGGCAGTGTGTCACCTGGACAGAAAAAATTATATTAAAAGTGTAATGTAATGTAATTTCCACATCTTCTGAAGTTGTCAATCAATCGACCTTCGAATCGTAGACCCTTCTGATTTGTAGTGTAGCACTAACTAGAAGAAAGACAGTCATTGGACTGTATAATGAATTACATTAACAATTCAGCCAGGACAGTACTTCTATCGCCAGCATAAAACATAAGCACAAATCTACAAATTGCTATCCTCAGCAATGATCAACACTGGCAGCCAAACAATCCACTGAGTACAAAAAACCTATCTCCGCCAAACAATCCACTGAGTACAAAAAACCTATCTCCGCAACTTCATTTTGAACATCTTTTTGAACCCTCACCTCAATACATTTGCGACCACCTTAAACAGGTGTTTATCTTTTGTGTCAGTAGACTAGTCTACACAAGGGTATGACATCAGTCAATGTGCAAACTCCCATCAATCTTTGATGCATATTACAAACGTAACTAAGGAAGAATAACTCAGAGCAGGACTCCTAATCAGAAAACAAGTCAACAATCTGATGAATCATCAGTGTTACGCTATGGAAAATTCCGCAACAGAAGCTTGCTTTCTAGACCAGTCTGAGCAAATTTAAGACGTGTTGACTTATCAGCGGAGGGTCAAAGGTCACAATAAGTGACTCAGCAGCTACACCACCAACACACTGCCCTACCAATAACGGACCTAAGAATACATGCATAAAGAAAACACAGTATGCTGTGCAATCTTCTACTGTGCTGTGTGGTGATTTATTATCATGTTATCTATCCAGTCTACTTCAGATTTTCTGATCATATCACCTATCTTTCCCACTCTTGCTTCATGCATATCCACGCGCTTTGCAAAATCCATCCTTTGCTTTGTTTCAAAACAGTATCTACCATCGCCACATCCATAACTTGACCACTGCATTTCACTTTTCCTGAATATAGACACAATACAAATAAATACAAATAAACTTCCTTCAAGCTATCCAGAATGCTCTCACTGAAACCCCATAACAATATCACATCACTCCTATTCTTGAATCACTTCATTGGCTTAAAATACCTGAACGAGTACAAAGTCCTGTTGCTTACCTACAATACACTTCAATTCTTCCAACCCTACTATCTTTGTCAGTTATTTACAATACAACCACTCCATCCAACCTGCTCCTTGTCTGCCCTAATACTTCTCCGCCCTCCCATCATCTCATCCTTAAAATTTGGAATCGCTCCATAGGCACAGCTGCTTCACCCTTTGGAATAAACTCCCGCCAGAATTACAACTATTATCTGACCCATACAAACTCACCAACAATTCACCCCCTGCGATCTCTGTGCATGTATTTCACTCAAAACTGAAAACACCCATCTTCCACAAATCCTATCCTCTTCCCCTTATCTGTCCTACAGATCCTATTCCAAATACCATCCACCACAGCTGACTGACTGACTCTTGGATCTTGACCTGGAACCCTTCTTGCCTATCAATTTTGTTTTGACTGAGCGCCTGTGAATAAGCTGGTTCCCATGACTGAGCTTTCACTGGGCACTGTAGGAATCTCAAGTTTATGATTACGATTTTCCAGAGGTAGTGGATCTCTAACTTTTTGCAAATATAAAACCTAAGCTTAGCTGGTGAATCTATTACCAACAGTTGCTATTGGCTATTTGGATAAAACATTGAATGCATGGAACATGATGCATATCGACAATTATTGTAACCAAAAACGCATTTACTAAACAGCATTAAAACATGTTACAAAAGACCAGGCTTCGATCAAAAAGTCAAATGTGAGAACGAACAAGAACACAACAAGAAATTACATGAAAATAACAAAAAATATGCAAAACACTTTAAAATCAGATCAAGAAAGATTGTGTTATGTTCTAAACTGTCAGAAATACAACCTCACGAATATACAGTCATGAAAGATTTTTACACAAACTTGTGGTGTTATTCCATTTAAAATGGAAAATGGTAATTGGGATTCCCTTTCAGGTGACTGGTCTCCTCTTTCAAGTGGCAGGTCTCATAGTTCAGGTGACAGTTCTTAAATCAGATGGGCTGCTATACTATACAAGACTGCTATATTTCACTGTAACATGCAGTACTATACTGTACTGTACCAAACTGTACTGTACTATACTATGCTAAATCATACTGTATTAGAAGGTATTACATGATATAAAATGAGCCATGCTTGGAACTGAACAAGCAACCCACCATACTTGACTTGACAAATGTCACCGACTACCAGCTCCTTAACTGGAACCTGCACTGTCTCCCCATCGCGAATTGTTGTGAATCTGTGCTCAAGCTCGATCTTGCTTCGAAGTCCACGAAACTGGCGCTCCTTCTTCCAGTCATTGAATGCTGTGACAAAGACAACAACGCAGACCGCCACGAGAATTGCTACTCCGTCTATCCAGCTGAGATCTTCCTCCTTCCAGGATCTTCCAGGATGCTTTACAGATGGCCAGATCTGTTCTGATATAGAAACAACAGCATTCTAAGAAAAGGTACAAATTGGGGTTGTTCATCTACGGTTGCCTTCACAATTTTGCCCCACACTACCCCACTGAATTATGTATGCCAACTTCTTCAAATCGTAACTGGCATCATTTGCATTCTGCAACTCACAGCAACCTCTGCATTCCAGCAATGAGAACTAGATGATACAGCTCATAGTTCTACAGCTGTTGGACCATCTGCCTGAGATAGCCTACAGCCTGGCATCTACAGCCTGGCACCCATAATCACCAGCAGTAAATTGATTTAAGAGTAGGACTTAAAACTGCAACATTATTCTTTTAAGGATGTCCACATAATTAAGCAAGTCTTTGACAGCCCAGGCCGTAAGGGCTGAGAAACTAAGATGCTATATAATAATAATAATAACAACGATGACGATGATGACGACGACGCCGACGACGATAACAAAAATAATTATAAGCAACCTTAACACAATGTAATACAATATAAAGCAATGTAATTTAATGTAACATAAAAATAATTAAATGTAGCATGTAATGCAATGATCCAGTAATGTGATGCAAAGCAAAACAACGCATTGTAACTTAATTTAGTTTAATGCAGTGTAATGTAATTCAACATAATGTACAAGTAATTCGATTCAGTGTAATGGAAATAGTGTCACTAAAGTGACATAAAGTATGCAATTTCATTTAATGCAATGCAAACTCATGCAATCCAGTATAACACAATGCACTCTAAAGCAGTGCAGTGCAGTGTAGTGTAATGTGAAGCCATGCAGTCATGCAATTTGTAAATATTGCACTGGAGCATTATCATTGGGAGCCACAGCCAACAATAAGCTATAATGAGGTTGTGCTATGTGATCACACTCTGAAACTGAATTTCACTTGGGATCCCTGACCAGTTTATATAAGAATATGCGTTAATGATGTTTATTCTAAACAGCTTCCATTTTTAAATATCAACTACAGTACCTTGCTTAACAAACCGAGGTGAACTTGTTACTTCTTTCGCACACACTTCAACAATGCAACATTGTGCCTTTTCAGTGGCTGGGTCATCTACCTGGATAGCCTCCCTCTGGCTCTGCACGTCCTTCTGGCCAGGGATGCAAATGTAACTTTCATCAGCACTTGAAAACTGTTCTGTTTCACCTGAGCCTGGGCTGGGAGCACTTCTGAGTATGTATCTTGATAGGGTGCTATATAAATGATATAAATGATTGAATGAATGAATAAAACTTAACCAATTTTCAGTCATAACAAGTTAAGTACCTTCATCTTCTGAAGCTGGCGGGTGATAGAAGGACAGACCAAATGACGCAAGAGCTGCAATTATCAGTATGATCAGTGTCTTGTCCTGGACGGCTTCTAGCGCAAGTTTCCAAAATGACTTTGGTGGCTTCATTGGAATGTGGTTTGACCCAAAAACACCTCGACGATGTTCCAGGTCAACCTCTGCAGATAAACCTGTAAAGAAATGTTATCGGACATTTAAGGTTTCATGCATGACTTTAAAAGCACAGATCTATTACTAGCCTTCCATCATAACTTCATACACCGCTAACACCATGTCGCCCTCATACACTGTTGGCAACGAATGATGCTGTGTCATTAGACAGTGGTGCTAAATGCATACAGAAATAGTTTTATTCTTCTGTCGATGGTTTGTTTTTAGAGCCTAGATTCAGGATAATTGTGGGACCAAGTGATTTCCGTTGCTGTGCCCCTGTATTTGCACCTTTCCGAGGCTCTTAAAAGGCGCTATATAAATAGCCAGATACATACATACATACACTACTGTACTGTCCGACAGGGTGAGATTTGTAGGGATGGCAGACCCCTCCCTACGAGGGATTAATTCCAGCCAGAAGGAAGGAAGGAAGGTGAGATTTGTAGGGCAGAACTTTCTGTTATGCTTTTTCAATGTCTTTATTAAATCAGATCAGATCAGATTAGATTAGATTACCTATTGTCAGTGGGAGATGCTTCGAGTATATTATGTATCAGATTAGACTACAGATTATATTAGTCACCATTAGTCAGAGATGTTTGAGGTATATTAGACAAGAACATATATTAGATTAGCTTGGAAGCTATCATTCCTGGGAAATTCTTAAAGTGTATTAATTAAGATTAGATTATATTTTAGAATAGAGTATTAGTCTAGAATAACTAAGTACCATTAGTTGGAGATGTTTGGAGCTTCTGGCAGAGTCCAGCAACATCACCATGCTCTCGGATCTTCTCAATCCCTTCCAATCCTCTGGTCAGCATCAGTTTCTTCAGCTCCTCAACGTCGCATCCAAAGGTCTTGTCCAGCATCTCCTCCACCATTCTCTGGCATTCCTAGGACAATAATCGATGCCAAAACATCTATGTTTCTGCATATATAGAATCTTTTAAGAACCTCCCAAAAGCAAAATACAATGCATGTAAGTATGTAAATAAGTACATAATATATGCATGTAACCCTGGATGGGATTCTAAGTAATCATAAACTAGAAATTTCTAAAATAATATGATTTAAAAGCTAAACACAGGGCACCAGCATATTCACACGAATAAAGAACACTGCATAAAGAACAGTGAGGTCGTCCAGGAATACGGTCTAAAAAGAACAAAATCTGGTTGCTAGGAGATCAGAGAGGGAGAGGGAGAGAGAAACTCTTAAGGAAGGAGACTCTACAGTTGCGACTTCTCCGGTTAGTTGATCATCACCTGCTTAGCGATGAACCCCTTGTTCTTAACAAAGTTTTATATACCCTTACGCCAATGAGGAATGCCACATTAAAATGACCACATTACAAAAATATTCAGTTACAATACATTACATTGCTGAACAATTACATATCGCCTTTTAGGAACCTCTCAAAGACAATGACAGACGGCATGGGTTTTTGGCACGGCGTTCACACTTGGACTTCTCAGATAGTCACGTTCGCTACTACTGATGGAAACTGGTCCAATGTGGGTCCAAAGAACATGGCTGTCAGGATGGGGAATTTGGGGACCTAATTCCCACAGTGGGAACCCTTAAAAAGAGTCTGGGGAACTAGGAAACAATGGTGTGCTGAGTTTGCCATCACAAAATGGATTTTGTACAGCAAATTAAACTTCCCTTAAAGTAACAACTGTTTAAGTCTTGTGTTTGCACATAAGCTGCATTTTAAAGAGGTAACAGAAGGCACTACATAAATGCCTTGATGCATACATCATTATGTACCTCAGGAAACTGTTGTTGACAGAGTAACAAACGATTACCTCACCTTAGACTGCCAAAGCTAATCTATCTACACCTAACCTATCCACAGCCCTTACCTGAATAACTTTTGACGTCATAGTGACTATCAGGCCCTGAACTAGAAAGAACTCACTCCCAACCCTCACAGCACTCAGGCCCCAGTTGCCAAGTCACCTGGAACAGTCAAACAGTGCAAGTCAAAATTTCAAATTTTATGCCCATGTGCAAGTTCACCAATGAAATTTTTCAGAACTAATGCTTGACTTTTATTCTTGCAAAACTCATACAAATAACATATATATATAAGTTATACACCACCAACCCATTATAATGCGGAACCTGGAGTCCATATTCACTACGCCGTTATATTGAATGCTGTGTCATAAAAATTTCGCATGCAAAGCGAGTTACAGTTGTGTTTTAGTGTATACTTGCAGGCGCTGTGGATGTTAAATCGCACGTGGTCGTCCTTCTATACATAGAAAACATTGTACAATGGACAAATTATTTGGCCAAATATTGCTTTCATTTATTACTATGCATGTGTGGCATCATCTAAAGTAACGTGTTTGCCTGCAGCTGTCAAAAGGAGTTAGCATAAAGTAGCATCTGATTTACTCTTACCAGAATGAATTTTATGTATACAAGTATTATCAGAGATCGTATTATTGCATTAATATCTTATGTCTATACAATCTGGCCTGCGTGATACCATTTTGTCTTCAAATAGCTCCCGTTATCAAATGTGGATATATATCAATATTTTATTTCATCAAGCAATGGTAGCACAAAAAATTATTAGCACATGTATCATTGTTCATAAGACAGGTATGACATGGAAATACTTGGTAACACCATCTGAAAATGTCAACAGTCATTCTCCAACAGTGCATTATTACAGCGAGAACAGTTGAACGCTAGCACGCATTCTAGTAGAAATTAATATTCTCATAAATACTGGACCGTGTTATAACCGAATTCGCGTAATATCGGAGTGCGCTATAACGTGTCTATGGTTTATAACACAACACCGAACGATAACAATGTTACCTATTTTTTATAAAAACAGCCCAAACAACGACAAATTCGGCGGTTAATGCTTGCAGCTTTTCGAATAAATTTTGTGACATTCAACTTACGAGTCCGTAATGAGTGCCTTATTCCCAAATTAATGTCGCTTAACACGTTGAAAACTGTAACATCCTAACTGAATGAAACTTCTGTTTCTTCCTTAAGCATCTCCGGGAGTTTTAGGTTAGGTCAGATCACAATTAGACCAGGTCAGCGCGCCTAGTTGTTACATAGATTAATTATACTATGACCACACTTCTTTTAATTATGTATATGAGTTGTTACTGGGCACGACACTATTTTTGATAAACAAAAATTCGAAAAAATTACCCAAGTAAAACAGAAAATAGAGTAACATTTTCTCGTGTTAGTTGCATTATTTATGCCTACTGGTTTCGTTTCTCGTTAATTAGGCCTACTCACTAAATTTTCAGCAACGAGGAAATAGATATTAGAGGTTATTCTGGTTTTGATTGTGTTACCACGACTCTAAGATCTTTGGTGTTACCCCAGCTAGATTGTTCTTCTGAGCCGTAGGTTTTCCTTTTGCGAAGGGACTCCCAAAAGTCTTAATCTCAGTTCTACAGAGAGTTGCCCTACGTAGATCTGGGCAGACAGATTAAACCGGTGTTATAGAGGGCCGGTGTTAAACTGTTGATCAAACAATTGGTTGAGTAGCGCTACAGGAATAGTTTCGGGAAATACCGTAGGCTATAAAAAGATTTCACTAGACGTTAAACATATTTATAATGAACACACGAATTTGGAACAGATGTGGTGCAATGGAAATGGGAAGGGATACTTTGAAGACGTCTGACGCACAAGGGCGGATTCGGGATTTTAGTATGGGGGGGGGGGCATATGGTGAGCGCGAGCCTTTACGGGTGTCTGCATGGGCGGAGCCCCTAGTGGTTTTCAGGGCAAGCCCCTGGACGGGATCAGCGGTGCAAAGGTGCTTTTAGGTTTTATATTGTGTTCTAGTCTATATTGTGCAGCTTGGTGTAGGCCTATGATGTGATGTACAACCTAAAAAGCTGATAGCATTTTTACTCAAGTACAATAGTGACACTATTTAGATGGCTTCGGTCCGGAGAAATCCGGTCAGAAGAATCAAAGGCCCCAAAATTAAATCGAATTTTTAAAATACGAAATAACATAATTGTTTACTAATATCTGTTGAAGCGTGTAAACAAGAATGTGTACTACTTCTGGTGTGTACTACTACAATAAGTTTTAGTACTCATAGGCTGACTTTAGAAATAAATCTGAATGATAACTCCAGTTGCAAAGTGATTTTCCAGCAAAATTGTTACACTTGTACTTCACGATTCGTCTTCTAAAAACCCCGGGCCTATCAACTTCACCCTTCCCATCATTCTCGTGAAGTAGTCCTACAGTGATAATAGCACCATTCAGTGCCGACCACGCCACGGCTTAGGCCCTCCCGTTGCCAGTGGTCTCACTTTTTGAAAAATTGGAGAAACTAACGTAGGCTTACTGTACAGTACATGCACGGCGGCCTGTATCGTGTAAGACTAAAATCATCACGAAAACGAAGGCAATCGTTAGGCCTACTAACTCATCAATGCTTCGTCCAAAACCCCAACTGGGGCTCAACACGCCCCCCAAATGCTATCCACAGTTGAGGAGTCGCTTCGCGAAGGGGAAGGAGGAAGGCCCATAATACTTCGTAATTATGGGTCCCAATAGCCTTAATCCAGGCCTGTTTTAGGCCTAATACTCGAATTAATAAACGACAGAGGCCTCCCTTATTGTTTTGGACTGAAGAAACCAAGAGTTTACGTTGCTACAATAGAGAAGAATTATGCAGTTACCAAAATGGCAGACTTTGAACATCTGTTGGGCCTAAATAGATGCTATAATTATGTGATATGAAAGTAGCAAATCAGTGTGAAGGTGGGCCTTTTAAAAATAGGCGAAAACGGAACCGAATATGATTTTGTAAGATTCTTTTTGTTATTATAAAAAGCATTCGGCAATAACCTTGGTATACGGCCTACTAGTACTGTGCCGATCGACGCCGTCAGCCCGAAACCAGACAGTGTTTGTCTCGGTCGCCACGCCGGAAGCGCACAGATTAGTCTTTTTCCCGGACTTTTCCCGTCCGTATAATTGATCGTAACCGGGACCGGATCGAACACGGGCTTCTCCGGACGTCACCCTCGTCCGTGTATTTGTATACGCTATGATTTCACTGAGAAACACTCGGACTCGTTCCCGTGAAGGCTCGCAACCATCCTTCACTCTGTTTTCAGGAGGCCCGCATCGCTCCTCCTGTACTGTCGTATATGTGAGGGCACGCTACCATCCTTCACAACATAGGCATCGCAGCATGCGACACCTCTTATTCAAGCCCCATTTTCCTGTTTACGTCGGTTTGCTTATATACTAGCACGATCAATAAAACGTAAATAAAGGTGTCTAACTTTTACCGATTATTTGTCCTAAAACAAACATTTTAGAGCCTATAAATTTCAACAATTTTGCTCGTTACTTTACTAAAATTATACTAAGAATTTTCCACGACCTAATTATTAAGCTATTATTAGATTAAGCTTAAATTTAATAAAATTTAATTCCTTAAAAATCCCGTGCAGTTACCGTGCACACACGCGCAGCACTCAGCGGCTACCTAAAGCGCGTCATAGCTACTCCTGCCTATTTCCCAGCAGGCTTGCCTTGTGGCCGATCCGCCACAGTACTGTGTTGTCTGTCTTCGCAATTAAAAATTTATGTCCACATGCAATCAAAACTCATCAGTTTAATGTGCCTAGACTTTATAATAATTAGCTCGTTGATTGTTTCAGTAAGTATACATTTTTAATTTATTCAAGATTCTATATAGGCCTATTGAAAAGTTTCTTCAAAAACGTTAATACTAATCAATTCAGTTGTTTTAAAATTAATAGTGTCCGGTTTAATTTGTTGTTGCTGTTCGGTGGCAGAGTCTTCCAGCTCTTGCCTCCGCTTCCCTTTCCGTCCCTCCGTTCTCCTTCCTCGAGTCCCCCCCCCCCGGGCACAAGACGACAAAAACGCAACACAAAATCTACGACTAGGGTTTACGGGCTTTTACGCGGCGCCAGTGACCCAACAGACCCCAGAAGCTTACGGGGTTTTACGCCACTCCAGAGGCCTCTGGAATTCTACGACTAACACACAAACATAGACAGACAGAGACGAGAGAAAGATAGACAGCGAGGCACCATGGTATTCCCAACTCATCTCAGAAGATTCTTCGTCACCAAAGATGCGTCATATCTGCAGTAAGAAATTTAACAAAGTCCGTATAATTATTAAATAATACATTAGACTTGCACATATCAGGCCCAAGACTAGGATAAACTCTATTGCCATTTGGAATTAGAGTTTCAAGTCGAATATTTCACGTTGCTGATGATCAGAAACTGGGATAAATTAAAACAACGAGCTAGTAGGCTACCTTTTGCTTTTGTTGTCTGATCGCTGTGACTTGCCAACGCCTACGATTTCTAATTCAGTCGATGGACTTATGGCGTGTTAACAAATGCATTATTAACTGCTTACTCACTTACTTCCTTAATTGATATGACCTTTTTGTCAGATTACAAATAAAGGCTAATTAGTATTTAGGCTTTTTGAAGTCTCACAGGGTCTCCGAGATCTCGACTGGTTCCAGTGGAATGTGATTTGGAATGGGCGGCTTTGCTCAAGTGGCAATCGATTGATGCCGTGTGCATTATATTATAATTAAGGCGCTAGAGTAGTTTCCAGATTTGATAAGATTTTTAAATCTGTCGATCGAGTAGTATTTGAGTTGTTGATCAATTATGCCATCGAGTTAAACAATTCTTGCATTTAACTTCGGATTTCTGTCGGATCAATGATTTTCTTTTCGAAATGACAAGTTTGTCTATCATTCAATGTCTGGTAGATTTGTCTTCAAAAAGAGCAGTTCTCATATCAACTTCAGATTTCTGCTTCTTTCTGTTCGATGATTTTCAATGATTTTCTGCTCGAAATGGCAATTTTATGTCGATCATTCGATTTTTTGTAGATTTGTCTTCAACAGGAACAGTTTTCATAACGAGCTTAGATTTCTGCTTCTTTCTGTTCGATGTTTTTCAAAGATTCTGCTCGAAGTTACTTCTTCCCATCCATGGACTCCTCTATAACAGCACAGCTATTATAGAGAAGTCCATGTTCCCAACGCTTCGAAGTCGATTTGCCAAACGAACTTCGTTTTCAAGGCACGAAACAATAGTACCAAAGATGACGTCATCTGTTACGATGACGTCATCGGAACAACAATCACAAACATGTCTTTATTATTATATGCGTCATCGCTATTACGGTTAATTCGCGAAGAGCTAAGTATGCAAGTAAGTAATTCACTGGCCCTCACAGGCGTGCTCGTAATTATTCCAAATGAGAAGTATTGCTGGGTATAAACTGCCTCGTAAAATAATAATGATTGCGGCCTACAGCGATCGAGATTAGCTTATGCCTGCAACAAAAATCACCACCACCGTAATCTGTTTGTCTCACACTTGAATTTGGCCTCGGAACCGAACCTATAACCTTCCTTATCGATCGATCTTGTTGTGACTGAATGCCTGTCAGCTAATGGCTTCTAGGGTGATTAACCCTCTGGCCAAAAGCCCTGACAGTAGGCTTGTTATGCTATGATACTACTTTACTGTACGATGCTACGATACTACAATGCTACAGAATCTACCAGTATAGGCTACCGCTATCATCGAAGAAGTATGACAGATATGAGACTGTTTTGTAGTGCTAAAGAATTAGTTTTTCGAGAGAAATGAAGAGATTTTCTCACAAAACTTTGAATTTTTATAATTAAGGCCTGAACATTTAACTGAGGCCAGATTAAGATAAGTTCATGCATATCTAAAAACCAGATTAATTAAACCAATCTCCGAATTTAAACTAATCTGAACTTTCTGAATATAAACTAATTCAAAGTCGGTTAAACTTGATTATTTCTAGTAGTTCCAACTGATTTTTGTAGATACTAAATCTGGGGATCATTTCTACCTCAAGTAGGCTAAAAGATCCTGAATCCAGTTAGGGTTTGATTCAACTGAGCGTTTTCAATATCGTTATTTATGCACATCATTCGAGTTCAATTCCTTGGACGCCGCTATCTTGGGGCATGTGTTTCCGTTTCGTCTAGCCAGCCAAGTTGTACTTGACAAAAGGAAGCTCAATTTCCTTATCGTCGTCGTAGCAACCTAGATCAAGGACGATGGACTTGGCATAAGCTGGAATCGGTTTTTTTGACACCTGTTCCACAGCCTTGGATACACTGCAAAACAAGATTTGATAAAAACGCGATTACACCAGGGTGTCTTCTGCTGAAGTCTGATCTTATCTATACAAATTATTCGAAATTCACACTACAGAACTGATATTTGATGTTGCCCTTCTTACTCAAATTTGACGATGCTTATCCTATTAAAATCTGACAATGCTACTTAAAGGATAGGCCTAATGCCACATAACTGAAAGTTTCCCAGAAGACGCGCATCGTCAGGCCTACATTTTATACACATACACCCACTGGTCCACGATTTTACTTATGCTAATGATTACAGATTTCGGTTTTACTTCAAAGTGACCATCAGTAGAAGTTTTCAGATTATACTAGATCAGATCACTCGGATTAAATTAGATTCAATACATACGGCATAGCCAGACGTTCCGCTGGTTTTGGTGTAAGACCGAATGAGTACAAGATGCTTGGTCCGTAGCCAATCATTTCTACCTTCAGGTTGTGTTCAGTCTATTCAATAAACGAACCAATTTTCTAGCATCTGTATAGCATCCATTGAGATCCAGTTGTAGACAAAAGAGGGCATTATTTTGTAAAGGGTCTTACCAACACTTACCTAAAGTTAAGCACATCTTTTTTGTTTTAAATTCTGCTTGTACAATTGCTTATTATACAATATACACGTTCTTAAATTAGCTTAAATTTTATAAACTAATAGACTTAGAAGTAAGTCTAGTGTTTCAGACAGGACGTATTTTATTTTACCCGCTTGGTCTAGTATATTTCTATTTTATTTAACTAGTTCGGCAAGACTTATGTTTCCCTATTACCGTCCGCTCATTCATCCCACCAGCCTGTTTACTTTCTGGTTGATTGCAGCGAGCCCTCAGACTTCTCTTTAGCAAAATTCACTGGCTGTACGTACGGTGTTGGGTTCTGCAGCGTTCTCGGTTCCTGGTCCACTGCTTTGGAATTCGCTGCCAACTTCTAATCGTTCTGTCATTTCTGTGATGTCATTCGGATCTAAACTTCAGACACATCTCTTTCAACTTGCTACCCATCGTATCTTTACTTGTGGTTTCTCATACCTATCGGAAATGAACCTGGCTTCTCCAATGGCAACTGATTTTGATTACGATTTCACTGAAGCAGCCATCGATTGATGCCTTATCATTATGGTAACAGCGCTATAGAAGTAATTAGATTACATTAAATTGGAGGGCCATATTAGATTAGATTAGATTAGATCACGAGGTACATTGTGGCGCTACGGATATGATGCTGGCAAGCACAACCACAACAGCAGCGTCATATCTCTTTCACGTGAAGCTGCTGTTGGGGAACGGAGTTATTCAACGTTCAGCGCGGTTAGCAATTAGAAGGGCGACTGTTCATGGAATGCTAGGATCAACTCAGCCCGCCATCCGTCTGGGTCTGTAAATGCGTCGCAACGCAAGGGTGGGAGGTTAAATGGGTTTCCTGTCGTTGGCTGCTGTGTTTGCACCGTAGCCGGAAATTTTTCAACCGCAGCAACTGCTCTTCCTCTTCCTAACTCTTCGCTCCAATATCAAACATCATCCACTGTAGCCGCCAAGCTGTCTATCAGCCAGACTGTTGGATCTTGACCTAGAACCGAACCCTTTTGCCTATCGATTTGGTTTTGACTGAGCACCCTTGACGTGGCTTTCGTTGGGCGCTGCAGAAATCTCGAGATTACGATTACCATTCAAGAGGTATAAAACAAGGTTGTGCACCTTTGATCAGTATAGTATGTGATATCACATTCAAAATGTCAAAACTGGCCAAATTTTCACAAATCGAACCCTGCACTGACCTTAAAATAGTCAATCAGTTGCTGAAGAGTAATCTCTCCTTTCACTTCGAACCGATCCCATATCGTAAATTCGACGTCTCCATACTGAAAATAGTATATATATATATACTGGACCCGAGCAATATATATATATATATTGCTCGGGTCCAGTTTAAAGTAGCTGTCTTTGTATACAAGGCGCTTTATGATCTAGCACCGAGCTACCTTGTTGACTTAATCTTAAACCACTCACTTAATCCTACCAGAAGAAACTTAAGTTCAGCCTCCACTGGTCAACGTTTTGTTCCAAATTACCAAAAAGACGCGTGGTTTCCTCGACTTTTCACATGCTGGTCCACATAACTTGAATTCACTGCCACCAGCTTTGAGGTAATTTTTCTCTTATTCTATTTTGCAAACAATTGAAGACTTGTCTTTTTTCAGCTATCCACACTTTTCACGTGAATTCTTAAATCAGCACGATATAAGTATCTGAATAATAATAATAATAATAATAATAATAATAATAATAATAATAATAATAATAATAATAATAAAAACTCTGGCCGCATCTTACCTCCCATCTACATCAACCTCAGCTGCAGGCGCAGCCGAATAGGCAGCAGATAGGAAATGCCAGAAATACAGCACTCTTGCACAGAGCTACCACTTTGTTCCTTTGGCGTTCGAGACTCTCGGCCCAATCAACAGCAGTGGCTTACTCTTCGTAACAGAGTTAGAACGCTGTCTCTCTCTCGTACAATCGGTGACACGAGAGAAACCAGTTATCTTTTCCAGCGCATCGCTGTCACAATTCAACGCTTCAATTCTGTTGCCTTCCACGGTACTTTTGCTCCGCCAGATCTTGACGATTTCTAGCCCTCCCAGAATGTTGTATTCTCCGGATAATTTTTTTAAATCCCGAGGGATCATATATACCTCGGGTAAAAAAATAATAATTGGGAGACAAAGAATAGTCTAAACAAGAATAAGTTACCCTTGATAGGCCTAGAATAAATAGGCTTATAAGTGCATACTAAAAATACTAAAAATTATTATTATTATTATCGTCATCATCATCATCATCACCATTATTATTATTATTATTGCTGGCACAACTAAACCAAGCCATAGTCAGATCGTATATTAGACTCGGTCGCTGGTCAGAATATAGACGTAGCCTATGAAACTAGAAGAATAACAAGGGAAGCTAACCCCGAGAAGCGGTCATGGGTATGAAGTGTTAGCGACTTCATTTTCTTAGCCTCAGCATATCATGCCTGTTGTTCCTTGTACGAGCATGCTGTTGGGCTCTCGGTCGGTGTTGGTGCCGCCCGAAGCTTTGTGCCCAGTTCTGCGCATTCTGTCAGTTACTTACTGTCATTCAGGTCTAAACTTAAGACTCGTCTGTCTCAATAACTGGTTACCCACCGTAGACCGACTGACTGTTTCCTGACCCATCGGATTTCACAAATTACGATTTTTACTACGGTTTCACTTGAATTGACATCGATTGATGCCTTTTGCATTATGATATTGGCGCTAGAGAAGTCATTAGATTGGACCGAACATTAGCGTCTAATTAACTAAAAAGATCAAGAAATTGTCGTAAGGTCGTGTGGATAAACCTTTTTCTTGGCGGCTGCCGTTGGCCGAGTGAAGACAAAACTAACGGTTGCGAGATTGATATAACCGTTCTTGAACGGTTCAATCTTTCGAACGCCCTGAATCCACTGAAAACAAACCAAAAATAACACTGGCTGAGACGTGCATGGGGCATGAAGATCTCCCCCACTGGTTCAGGCTATCTCCTTGTGAGGATACATTTGCTCCCATACATTTCACTCCTGCCCAAAGGCTTTCCCCTTCCCACTAGCTCAGACTATCTCCTACTGAGGATACGTTTTCCCCCATACATTTGCTCCTGCTTGCATACGACGTGGGGTAAACAGGTGCACATATTCTCTTAAAGTAATGCCTCATGAATTACGACAACGACGTTATGGAAGCTTCGAGATTAGATTAGATTTCATTGAAATTGTTTAGATTACCTTGTACAGTTCTATGCACACCAACCCAACGACGACAGCTGTAGTCGTGGCAATCGCTGGTATGATCTTTCCGGCTATCTGCTTACTCTGAAATAGGAAATAGCCCAGCTTTTTGTAAAAATAAACGAAAACTTATATGGCGCCCTTCATGAAGTTCCTCAGCTACCGACACAACGACACTGACCTACCATCGCATACGACGATTTACATCCCATGACGGATGAAGGGTTTTTAAACAAAATTACTATTGCTCAAACTGGTATATATAAAATAATTACGATTGAAAATTTTCGTGATTTTTAAGAATAAATAACAGGCAAAATTGTGTCAAATGTTAAAACACTGCTGTTAGAAAAGCTCAATTCGGTTTTATCGCTGTACACTCAGACTACAACTGCATAACTGTTATGTTGTACTCTGGTATCTTATATTATGCTATGTAATTTCATGCCATATTGTTATGTTATGTTCAATGTGTCACTGTTCCCACTTTTTCTCGCCTCGCACTGGACTACCACGTAGTCAGTAGCATTTGGGACCTGCGCTCTGGTCCGTGAGAGACTGTATATCTTTTAGCCATAAGCTAAACGGCTATAAAGTGGCACTGCATAAAAAGAAAGTGACTAACGACAAGCTAAACTTAAATGTTATTTTGTATTACTCGTTTTTCTTCGTGCGACTGTCAACTAGCGTAAGCTTGATCCAGGTTGATTGCTTGACAATGCACATCCTTTAGACTACAACAGGCTATAAATCCGTTGTGGGTTAAAAAAGGGACAGACTAAGGACAAATTTAATTTAATCATGAATTTGAATCGTAAACTCGAGATTTCTAAGCGCCTAAAGAAAATTAATACGCGGGGAAACAGCCTTAGCACAGGCGCAGTATGTAAAATTTTCTCTCCTCTGTTTTTGTCCGACTGCCACGAGCGTTCGCGTGATCCGGATTTTGATTGTTTGACCCGAATGATTAAGTCTTGATTCTTATCAGACAGTTCAGAGGGTCAACTTCAGGTTGATTAGGCATTTTTGTCTTCGTTCCATGCATAAGGCTGAAGCCGCTCTTGCATTTTACACTAGGTTATGCTATGTTATGCTATGTTATGCTATGCTATACCTTATGTCGATCGGCTGGCATGATGCCGTAGTTTTCGGCTCTTAGGTTTGAAGCTGCGACGATGAAGTCCATGTGGAAATTGGAGTCATCGTCCTTTTCAAAATGCAGAGGACGCAGTTGGAGTTTTGCGCTCGGTTCTGGCAAGGCTTTAATGATCTTCTCCATCTCCTCAATGGCTTCAGCATCTGGCAAAACCAACCGAAAACACTACTGGATGTCATACGTGAATGCACAACTGCTGAAGGCAGCAATGTCTTGAAACAGCAGACACTAATGAAGATAGAACTATAACGGCGCTCCAGATTAGATTAGATTAAATTCGCTTCAATGGATTATATTTCTTGGATTAGATTATATCGGATTGAGTGGTTAGATTAGGTTAATTAAGATAGGTTAGAGTACATCTATTGGATTAGATTAGATTACATTCGGCTGGATTAGATTAGATTCTACTTAGATTCTCAAGTACTTAGATAAGTGCTAAAAACTGTCTAGTACTTGAGTACTAGACGTTAATACTTGGCATTTTTACACAGAAAGGAAAAGTTTGAACTTGACGCGTTTGCTGGTCCTGAGTCAGTGAACTTTAGTATTTGAACGGCCTGACAAGCAGCGGCGTTGATGAGCGTCTGAAGGCGAACGATACTGTACTTTCTCTGTTTTTACTTATTACGACGCTTATATTCACTTGTACTACAGCAAAGTACTTGGAGCGAAGTACAAGCCTTTGTCTTATGGACTGACCTTCTGGATATTGACCTGAATGCAGCTAGGCTTTGGTGCGCCATTGGTTGATGCCTTGTGCATTAGACACCGGCGCATTAGAAGTTTCTAAATATTATTCGAGTACTGATACTATAACTTGGTTCTCAAGCCCACGTACTTGGGCACCAAGTTACAATTACTCAAGTATAAGTACCCGAGTACTTGTCGAGTAGAAGTATCGAGTACTACCTAATCCTTTGCTGGCTGCTTCCTTTGCCTCTTCATCGCTCGTGGGAATGTGGACCTTCGACTTCGGTTGGAACTCGTCGATCGTGATGCTGGCTGCCATTCGAGCGATCTCGTCTCGGTTCCTGTTGACTGGTAGACCGAATATCTGGGCGACGAGATTGGCCCCCGCTACGATGTAGTCCAAGTGGGTAGACTGTCGAAGTTACACACAGAACACTTTGAACTGAATTGAACTTAATTGAATAGAATAGATTTAAACTGAACTGAATAGAATCAATTGGATTGAGACGAATTGAAATTATTTCTGCATTTATTAAGCGCCATTATAAAATGATTAATCATCAATCGATGGCGCTGAGCAATTGTGGTGGGTGAACTTGTTCAAGGTCCCTACACAGCAACCGTCTCAGGAGAGGTTCGAACCCATACTCTCCGCATTAGAAACCGAGCGCTCTAACCAATCGGCTGCCATGACCCACTTACAAACCGAGCGCTCTAACCAATCGGCTGCCATGACCCACTTACAAACCGAGCGTTCTAACCAATCGGCTGCCATGACCCACTTACAAACCGAGCGTTCTAACCAATCGGCTGCCATGACCCACTTTACTGATCACCAATATAAGGACAATCAGGTCTACATCATTAAATGTCCAGAGAAAACTAAGAAGGACCCATATGGGTCTCAGTATACAGAGTTGCCTAGTTACAGCATAGGGTGTAGGGCTACTGGTCGTAACCTCGTTGGTCAAGTTCTTTAGACACAAACTAATATATCGATTGGTTGTTTCCACTCAAGTGCATAGCGCATCCATTACCATTATTTCAATCCAATTAACTACTGTTTTAACATGTATTTATCATTACCTGTGTGGCTTGTTTATTCATTCACACGGTGGATAAAATACGATTTTATACGATTTGCAACAAAAAAACATATAGTCTCGGCTATCGTTGTGCGCTTTAGCACCAGTTGAACTTATGTAAAAACCAGTTCTGCGCGTTCTTTCAATTCCTTGATATCAACTTCCCTGGTGACGATAGATTGACTTTTACTTTACAGATATCGACTGGACTTCAACGGATTACGATTTTGAAGCGATCATCCGTTGAAGCCATGTGCTTTGTAACAACGGCGCTGTAGGATTGTTCCTTTGATTGGATGCTGATACTTCATATCTAATACAAGTTGTCTGCGGGTGTAGATCAACTGTGAATGCAGATATGAACTGTGAATGCAGATATGAACTGTGAATGCAGATATGAACTGTGAATGCAGATATGAACTGTGATTGCAGATATGAAGCCCTGTGGACTTAACTGGAGCATGCAGCCAGATGGACATATGGAATTTCTGGGCAGTATCATTTTTGCTCCCCTGTTTCCTTCTAGCGAACTCAGCTATAAAATGAGTACACTGAGTGAGCCGTACACTGTCAGTGGAAAAATCAGACGGCGAGGGAGCGGAATGGCCACCAGCCCTTATATGCCAAGGCTAAGAAACTGTAGTGGTCAACAATTAATACCCTTGACTGCCTTTCGGGGATAGCTCAACGTGCTGTTATCCTCCTCTCCTCCTCTTCCTCTCCCTCCTCCGTCTCCTCCTCCGTCTCCTCCTCCGTCATGTTATAGTGCATGTATTGTATATACTAGGTTGAATTAGATTAAGTTGTCAGATTTTAGCTGCAACGAATGTGCTATGCCTCCAGACAGTCTACATGAACCACAACGTATGCTGCAACTAGACATTACTTTTCAGACATTTATGAGTAAGAAGCTGGACTTACGTTTTCGACGCTGAACTTCAGTGGATCCGGACAACGTTTCGGTCCCGACCAAAAGGGGGCGCCAGTCTTAGTCACGTGGTCAGGAGGGAAAACGTGCAGGAGTTGAAAGATCTGGTTCCTGTAGTTGTCCTGGAATTTCTTGTGAGCCCAAACGACGCAGTGGTCGAAGGTCTTTGGTGCCATGTCTACGAGAACGCTCTTCAGCTCCTGCAGGATCTCCATCTTCCAAAGCACATTGCAAGGGAAGACAAGGTCAGCTAATGTACGGTATGGTAATTAAAAGATAACGTAACATACTGTAACGTAAGACGTAGGAAAAGACAAATATGGAAACGATCATGCAATTTCAGGTGAGGTTAAATTAAAGTAATGTTAATTGCTCAAGGTAAGTCAAGACGAGGTATTACGAGGTAAGGTGAGAAAATGAAAGGAAATGTTAAGGCTAGATAAGGTAAAGTAAGGGTATGTAAGTAAGTTAAGGCGAGGAAAGGTAAGGCAATCGGTTGGGCATGTATCAGTCTTCTAACTCTTACAATAGTTCCGTCTGAACTCGACAGACAACAGCGGCCAAGAGAGGTCGGCCTATGTGTTTTATTTGTTCTTTTGCATCATAACATCCTTTGTCATGTAGTCTGTGCTTACAAGTGCTTGTGCTGTATGACGACGGACTGTCTGTTCCGTTCTCCTACTGAAGACTAATGTCTGACTTAAGTCATGACTCTTATTAACAGCCCTGACTCTGTTGGTTCGATACTTTGTAGCCCGTCCCCGTAACCTAGGATCTTCCAATGCGACAGTATGCATAGGATGGGGAGGAGGAGGGGGGATCCGAAATGGTAACACATATTCCAACAGTTTGTAGAACGTGATTAGACTAAATACCGGTTTGCATCCGTCCATTTTACGCGTTGTCTCGATGAAATCTTGTTCAGTAAAGTATCTCGTTGACGTCTCAACTGACTGCTTGAAGAGGCCTTCAAACTCGTCTCTGGCCCACTGAAATAACATCAGAAAAAGAATTATTTGTTAAAATAATAAATGCAGCATCCTTGAGATACATTCAGACAGAACAGTATGGTGTTGCATAATGCACACAGCTACTTCAGTTTATAATGTTATTCATATATAATGCCATTTTTGGAAATTCCACCAAGCTTTGGCTCGTTATCGAGCAAGAATCCAGTTTAACATCTGTGTTATGGTTCACTGGATATTACGGATGTGGACCGACCACAAGACCCCAACTGTAGAATATATAAAGAATAATAAAGTTTGGTGCATCATCGGTTGATGCCTTGTGCATTAGACGCCGGCGTTATAGAAGTTTCTAGTTAATAATAATAATACAGATTCTAGGGGCAGTGATGTGGGCGGCACTAACCGTGGAAGCGGGTTGGAGTCAACCCCCCCCCACCAAGTCATGTTTAGACCGCGACCGCCACATTACATTTATATCAGCCGACTTATCGCTGCTTCTTGCTCGCCCATCATACAACAAATATTTCACTCGAGCAATGGACATTTTGACTCTTGCAGTGCCTCGCACATGGGACAGTTTGGATCCTCGGGGGTTCTCGTTGGCTGGTCTAAGGCTTTGGAAGTCACTGATCAGTTTTGTACGTTCTCTTAACTCTTTATTCGGGTACAAACTCAAGACTCATCTGCTTCAACTTGCTTACCCAACGTAGCCTGGCTTCAGGTTTCTCTGACCCATCGGATTTCAACCGGACATCTCCAATTGATTATGATTTTTGATTGCGGTTTCACTTGAAGCAACCGTCGACTGATGCCTCATGCATGATGATAACGGCGCTATAGAAGTTAGTAGATTGGAATAGATTAAATTAGATTAGAAAGTGAGGTTCGGTGTACCTGCAAAGTGTGTTCAATGGCGACAGGGAAGTGTTTGAGGGTGCACATGGGGTAGGATCTTTCCGGAGGGTCCCTGGTGTCCGAGTAGCACTGCGTCAGATGAGGAATGACCATCTGCAGGCTGCAACGAGCGCCCAGGGTCCCCGAGTCAAACATCGGCTTCAGGTTGAAGACGCAGCGTCGGTCGACGTACTTCCCTGGAAAATTATAATAAAATAGAACAAAATTATAAATGAAGCAAAACTATAAATCGAATACAAATGAATTAAAATTAAAATAAACAAAGAAAGAATGAAATGAAATGAAAATAAAAATATACATAAATATATACTTCTTTAGACAAGATTCAATATATAGTATTTATATGGCAAAATAATATATCTAATATATTATAATATATCTAAAAATGAAATATTTTACTTACAATCCCTAGCAAACTCAGCTACAAAATGAATATATTGGCCTACAGTACATTGTCGGTGGGAAGATCCAGCAGCGAAATGGAGGACAGGCTTCTTGCCCTCATTGTAATTGTAATCAGAAATCTGTATAGCGCCGTTTCACGAGAATCTACTTAGAGATGTCTCTGCACCAATCTTAACTATGTTAAATACCATTAAGAACCGAACATTCATCCGTTAGTAAAAATTGCTAAGATAACTATAAGAGTCACCGGTAGCACACTCTTCCTCTCTTCTTGTTCATATGCCGAAGCTAAGAAGATGAAGTCGCCAATGCTTCATACCGATGGCGGCATGCCTCTCTGGGCTGCTCTTCCGATTATTTCTCTCTTCTTACTATATGCTTAATTATGACTTACTGGCGTCCACGTTGTCCAGTGCGTTGACCACAGCGGTCAAGCGCCCAAAGAAGTCGTCATCGTAAATGTTTTCCGTTTCTGGTCCAACCCGATTTTCATGAGCCTCGATGTTAATCGCCGGATTCATCCTCTTCACCGACTCCGCAGCCGTCAGCGACTTCAGCTTCTGTAGCCATAAATGCGTGACAATTAGTTTTACTTTCGTTTTTTGTACAATTTGTTTCACTGCAGCTTTCTTTCACTTTCATTAAGTGCAAGACAATCACTGTCGACGATTTTCTTAAGTGTCAATCGATCGGGCTCCGAACCATCGACTCGCCCATTTGTAGCGTAGCGCTAACTTGAGGAAAGATGCACAGTCTTTGAGTTTCTGATTTATATTAATTAAACAGTTCAATTACAGCAGTACTTCGTCAACATACAATGTCTAAACGTACGGATCTATAAACGTCATTTGTAACTCACACTGTTAACTGAGAATAGGCCTACACGATAGACTGTCGCTACCAAGTCTTTATCGCGCTCTCGCAACAATGGATTTGCGATCGCTTAATATAGGCTGTCTCGCACCAAGTTAACGGTCACTGTGACGTCAAACAATGCACACGAACATCGACCAACCAGAAGCGTATATTAAAACTTGGCGCGCGAACGCCAATTACAAACAGGTCAACAGGTCAACATCCAAATAACTCATCAAGGTTAAGTCGCAGAAAATTCGCGCGTTAGCGCGGGAACCCACCAGCCAATCAAAAACAAGTCAACAACTGGATGACACATCGATATGACCTCATGGAAATTTACGATATAAAATGCTATTCGATAGTGGTAAAATAACGTTTGCATACATACATACATAGGCCCTACATACATACAAACACATATGCTGTATACGTAGTCCTACGTACATGAAAACATACATACATACATACATGCACACAGACTGACAGGGTACCTCAACATCTGCCGGGCGGAACAGGAACTGTCTGTTGAGGTTAGATTTTTCGATAGTGTCCATATCTGTGACAGTCACCCTTCCCTCTGGGTCAGTGGCCACTCCCATCATGGCCCAGTTCTTCAGCATTTCGCAACCAATTGCCCCAGCTCCTACCTGTGGCATAAACACACAATTTATGTAGCGCTTTTGTAAACTCCGCCACAGGTTCATCTGTGCTAGTCCCAAGCCTGGATAAAGGAGGAGAGTTGAGGGGAATGGTGCAGATACGACTGGCCGCTGAACAAAACGACGACAGCAATCGATCGCACGAAATCTATGGAACAGGATGGTAGTAACTATTGTATCGTGGATAGACTGCGGCGATGATGATGCTGATGATGATGATGATGACATGCGTAGGACGGATAGTACCAGTTTGGTCAGTCAGATGGAGGCGTGCGGTCGACACCAAAGGACAGTGAGCTCACGGACTTGATTGAAGAATAACAAGATCAAGCGCCTTAGATGCAGGAATTGGTTACAATAACAGTATCAGGTGATGACTTCACACAAACTGGATGGATTTGTGGATGGATTGATGGATGGATGGATGAATGAATGGAGGGAGGGACGGACGGACGGATGGATTGACAAATGGAGAGATGGAAGGATGGACGGATGGATGGGGATGGATGAATGGACGGACGGATAGATGGACAGACGGACAGACGGATAGGTAGACAGACAGACAGGAAAGTGGGCGGACGGACATGAATAGATAGACAGATAAACAGACGAGCAGACACAGACAGATAGACACAGAAAGCCAGACAGAAAGACAGACAGACATACAGAGAGACAGATAGACAGACAGAATGACATTTCTAAACAAACCAGGAACAGTTTTGTCTTTGCCAGTTTTTCCTGAAACTCTTCGCCAAAAATTGCGATCTGTCCGTCATATCTGGAACCTTTCTGTAAGAGCATTACGAAAATCGGACTTAACCATTAGAAAACGCAAACAACAATAACGATCATATTATGACAGACGATAACTGATCTAATTTGATTCAATCTAATGAACTAATCTAATGACTTCTATAGCGCCATTAATCTATGGTCGCTTCCAGTGAAATCGTAGTCAAAAATCGCAATCCGTTGGAGAAGCCCGATAGAAAGAAACCCCATAGCTCAACGAAAGCAGAAGGCAGGCTACGACGACGATTATGATAATGATGACAATGATTACGAAAGTTATTGATGATAATGACGACGGTGACGACAATGATTGGTGATAGCAACTGATGATGGTGGTGGTGATGATGATGATGACTGACGTTAACAGTCGATGATAACTGTGGTGATGATGTATGCCGACAATGACGAATTCCTTACAGGTTGGCAGATGTCGTGAAGTCGACTGATGTCTTCGTTGGGCAGACATTCGACGGCGTCATAGTAGAGCCATTGGTTGATCGGACTAAACTTACCAGTGATCGCCTATCGACGACCAAAAACAACGACCAAAATGCGTCGTCGTCTTCATCATCATCATCATCGTCATTATTGTCGTCGTCATCATCATCATCGTGGTCATCGTTATCTTCAATGTTGTCGTCATCATCTAATTCGTTGTCGTCAATTGTTGCCATCGTAATTGTCATCACCATTGTCGTCGTAATTATCATCATCATCATCATCATCATCATCATTGATATATGTAATGCATATGGGCCTACAAATTCGCCTAGGATTCCTAGTTTAGCCGAAGGACATTTATATCAATCTTTTATTTCACCAAACAATGGTAGCACAATGACATATGGCGTGTTAACAAATGCATTACTTATATGAGCAACTGATTAGTAATTTGATATAATGAGCCCATATAATAGACATATATATATACATATATATGATTTACTATATAATAGATATAAACATGTTTTAAACTTTTAATATAATTAAAATATGTGTTAGTGACGGCAAATGTGCCAACCTTCATGACCTCCTGAGCAGCTATCCCTCCGATTATCGCCTGGATCGGACTGAGGTTACCGGAGGCAGTGTAGGAGAACTTCCTAAGGAGTGGCTCATCGAGGCTTTTCAAGGGACTTGACGAAGATTCATTCTTAGAGGTAGCCAGTTCTAGAAACTGATCGGCGTCAGCCTAGGCGAAAAGAGATCTCATGGAGTGAAGAACCAAAGGCAGAGGATAGCATCGTTCTGATTTTTTTATGATACAGATAGACAACATTAGCCAAGAACAACAGAATTATAAGCATCGGATGATATACATGATGAGATGGCTCAGATTGAATTAGAAAATATTAGATTTGATTGGAATAAATTAGATTGAATTGGAATGGTAAGATTTGGATTGGAATTAACTCACATCAGACTAGGTTAGATCAAACTATGGTTGATTAGAACAGAAAATAAAATAACTGAACAAAATGGAATAGAATGAGACAGACGATAGCAGAATAGAAAAGAACATAATAGAATATAATAGAGCAGAATGGAACCTGTGCTTCTTCTAACCTGGCTCCACGGTTTCGGAAGCGCATTGTTTCGTCTGATGAATTCGTGTAGAGCTGAGAAAGCCAAATGCAGTTGCTGCAGTCGCTGTTCGTTGAAAATCCTCGTTTCAAACGACGGCTCGTCCACAGCATCACGCAGCCGCTTCTACGAAACACAGATTCACAAATGACGACGCACCCTCTGCTGCTGCTGCTGATAATGATGATGACAATGACGAATGAATTGAATCACCGTTGCTGCTGAATGATGATGACGGTCAGTGCAATGCCGATGATGGTGATGATGATAATGGTGATGATGGTGGCCAATGTTCGTGGTTTTTTATATTGGATATAAGTTGACACATTGTATTGTAACACTGGTCAACATAGAAATCGTTACTGACTGGAAAAGGCCCTAATGTGTAGCATCTTGGTGTGCTGAACACGAATATAACCATAAAAAATTTTTATTGGCTCTCGTTTTGAAAATATTTCATGTAGTTCATTTTTTATGTTTCACCATGTAAATTTATGCAGTAGGACTGCGACAATATCCTAAATAAGTCTAGAATGATGTAATATTCCACCTCATTGCATAATCCCATCATGGACACATCATGCACAGTTGATTACGTCATTTTCTGATGCAATGTAAAACTACAGCCAGTCGGCTGCTGACGTAAGATGACGTCAGCAGTGTACTATATAAAGCGAGTCGGAACGGTTGAGCATTTACAATATTACAGACTTTGTGCGAGACAGTTTAAGTTACTGTTTTATAAAACTATTATTACTTTATCCATTTAGATACAATACAGAACAGTAATGCCTCGGAAGTGCGTAAATACTGTGGACAACTTTTGTTACATTTGTGGGGAAGTGACATTTGCCAACCAGAAGAAAAGTATCACTTATCAAGTCAAGAAGGCATATCATGCTTACTTCGAATGCAAGGTTGGTGACCAAGACAAGCCATGGGCCCCGCATATATGCTGTGCTACATGTACAACACAGCTTTCACAGTGGTTGAATGGCAAAAGACCATCAATGCCGTTTGCAGTTCCCATGGTGTGGAGAGAGCAAAGCAACCACGTAGATGACTGTTACTTCTGCTTGGTTCCTCCTCTTTCCGGTGGAATAACGAAGCAAAAGAAGTCGACAATAGTCTACCCAAACATTCCGTCAGCATTGAGACCAGTTCCACATGGTGATGGACTTCCTATTCCAGAACCTCCAGCAGAATATATTTTCCTTGATTCATCTGATGAGGACAAGGGTGAGCCGACATGTTCTTCTCCTGGTCCGTCAGCGTGCAGTGATCCCGATTTTCACTGTGGTGCATCATCAACCCCACACAGAATAACACAGGAAGAACTAAATGACCTTGTTCGTGATTTGGACTTATCCAAAAACAAGGCAGAATTGCTAGGATCAAGACTCCAACAATGGAATCTTCTAGAAGAAGATGTCACAATAACTTCATATAGAAAGCGCCATCAGCAGTTGGAACCTTTCTTTATGAAGGAAGGTAATCTGGTATTCTGTTCCAATATTGACGACCTCATGAATGCCTTACAGATCGCTCATGACCCACAAGAATGGAGACTCTTTGTAGACTCTTCAACACTGAGTCTTAAGGCTGTGCTTTTGCACAATGGAAACCGTCTTCCATCTATTCCATTAGCGCATGCTGTCCACATGAAAGAGACATACGATAACCTAAAACAGTTACTGCATTCCATTGACTATAACAGGTACAAATGGCACCTGTGTGGTGATTTGAAGGTAGTTGCCATTTTAATGGGACTGCAGCAAGGATATACAAAATATATGTGTTTCTTGTGTGAGTGGGATAGCCGAGCAAGAGAGTTGCACTACGTGCGGAAGGAATGGACTCCCAGACAAAACATGGCAGTTGGACAGAAGAATATCCAGCACCCAGCTCTGGTTGAGGCTCACAAAATCCTACTACCACCCCTTCACATCAAACTAGGTTTGGTGAAGAACTTCGTGAAAGCCATGGACCGCACTTCGCCAGCTTTCCGATACCTGCATGAAAAATTCCCTCGACTCAGCGAAGCAAAGATTAAAGAGGGAGTTTTTGTGGGTCCTCAGATTAGAGAACTCTTCAAAGATGACCGCTTCAACAACTTGCTGGAGGGTGATGCGAAACAAGCATGGAATGCTTTTCGTCTAGTGTCTACAGACTTTCTGGGGAATGTTAGGGCAGAAAACTACAAGGAACTAGTAGAAGACATGCTCAAGCAGTACCAGAAATTTCGCTGCAATATGTCTCTGAAGATGCATTTCCTTCATTCCCATCTGGATTTCTTCCCTGACAACTGTGGTATGGTTAGTGACGAACATGGCGAACGTTTTCATCAAGATATCGCAACAATGGAGCAAAGGTACCAGGGAAAATGGTCCACTACAATGTTGGCTGACTACTGCTGGACACTCCGCAGAGATGCTCCCGAACAGCTGTACAAGAGACAGGCACAAAAATCTAAGAACTAGTCTATGACAAATATTAACTGTAAGTGTATCACTATTGGCATGCATTGTGCGATATAAAATTACTTCATTTCAGATTACAAAAAAACTAGAGCCAATTCGGCATTTTCACTGTCATATTCGTGTTCAGCACATACAAATTGATAAGAACTGACTAATTTCATTTCAGTAACATGACTTTTGTAAAAATTTGTTGTCCAGTGATATATATAATTTGTAAATTCTAGAGTGCCAGTGTCTAATGCACAAGGCGTCAACCGATGGCGCACCAAAATCAAGCCGCAGTCAGGTTAATATTCAGAGTCAGTCCGCTGAAAAAAGGAAGTCTTAAGTTGAGATCGAAATGACACAAGCGACTGAGCAGAACGGAATAGATGCAGAAGACAGTTCCAAAATGTCGGTCCAGCAACCGAGAAAGCTATTCCTCCAAGAACAGTTCTAGTCTTAAGTATCCCCAGAGATGGGCAATCACGTGACCTGGTTGAATACCGATAGGTCTGGGGAATGAGGTCTGATTTTAAGTGTTGCAGTTGGCTTCGATAATAGCCATGACGTCTGACTAACACTGACCCAGTGTGTGTATCCTGGCTATGGAACGAAGAAAGTGATGATGTCCTTGGACTTCTGACTGTCCCTCGTATGCCCACTGCTACAGCGCAGTCTAGAAGCTTTGCCTATGTTGGACCCAATAGCTGGAATCGCCTTTCCCGAGAGCTCCGGCTAGTATTCCTCAGTTTGTCTTTCCGCAGTTTCGCAAGCGGCTGAAGTCTGTCTTATTTGCCAGTGGTCTCACTGGTTCCGGTCGGGAGCGCTTCTGATGAGTCTATTCTTGAAGTGGCGCTTTATAAATGTCAGATTACAATTACAATACGACGACCATCATGATGATACGGGAAGCGGTATTGTTACGAAGCGACCATCGATTGCTCTTGCATTACGATAATGGCGTTATATCAAAACTGCCTGCTTAGATCAGATTAGATTGGATTAGAGGAAGAACAGAAGGATGAAGAAGAGTCTGGACTTTGACGACGGAGTTTCCTAAACTTACGAAGTTCAAGTGAACAGGACTCTTCACATGAGTCACCAGTCCTCCGTTCTTGTAATCGCCAAAGGATGAAGTGTCGCCGACTTTAAATGAATACGATCCTAAAGAAAATAAATTGAAAGGTACTCTCTTACACTTCTCTTTTAAGCCTGATATTCACCATGTATTATCGTATTCGTACAATCGAGGTTAACTCCGCCACTGCCTTTAGTCGGGTAGTGCCAGTCCCAAGCCTGGGTAAAGGAGGAGAGCGACGTCAACGGACTTTGATGCCATAAGATGTCGTTAAACACTGGAACTACTACTTCTAAACTCGAGATTTCTACAGCGCCAAACCAAAGCTAAGTCGCGGAAACCAGCGTTTTTACAGGCGTTCAGTCAAAACAAAATCGATAGGCAGAAAGGGTTCGTTTCCAGGTCAAGATCCAAGAGTCATGCAGGCAGACAGTCAGACCGCTACGGTGCATTCACCGTATCGTAGGTGTTTGGAAATGGAGCGGAGAGATAGCTAAGGGAAGAGAAGGAAACAGGATAGGATTTGTGGAAGAGAAGTATTTTCAGTTATGAGCGATATATGAAAGAAGAGAAGCTTCAGTGACTTAATAACTCCGCCAGTGCCTTTTTTCTTATGGTGCCAGTCCCAAGTCAGGACAGAGGAGGAGGGAGACACTATTCATCTTCGTTATGACGCAGCCTCGTTAAACAGAAACTACAGACACACGCGGTGATTTAAACTAATGAAACTTCTGGATACTCGTGTGGCCTAAAAGGTTAGGTAAGGTCGACGTCAACGGCCTTGACAGCCATACGACGTCGTTAAACAATGGCAACTACTTAACCAAACACCTAGAGGCAGCCATGCAATAGATAGAAGTATTAACCGCTATAATCTTAGCCTCGGCGTATGAGGGCGAGTGTCCTGTACAATAAACTAGATCAGACTAAAACCATATTAGAGTACATTACATTAGAAAGCATAAACAACACAGGCATAGATTACAATACATTAGAAAGCATAAGCAACATAGGCGATAGTAATGATGATGATGGTTATGATGACAATGACGACTATGCTTGGTGATGACGACGACAATGATAATAATTTCTTAGCCTCGACATATAAGGGCGAGTGGCCTATCCTCTCTCCGGCTTCAACCCTCCTTCAGCTTCTGTTTCCACGCTCCACGCTGGCGCTTACACACATGCGTTACCTCTAAGTTTAGCTGTTACATAGAAGCGTATTTTAGCGCACCTGTCACCGTAACCGGTTGTGGCGGGCACGTGTTGATCTGCGTCATTCCCTGGACTTCACTGAAGACTACCAGATCTCCGTCATCAAACATATGACGTACGTCATCGGCCAAAATGACTTCCGTCTCAGCTCCCTAAAACAGTGGCCGATGCTTGCTTTAATCTAATGTAATCTAACCTAACCTAGTCTAGTCTAGTCTATTCTAGTCCAATCTAGTCCGATCTATTCTAATGTAATTTAATCTAGTCTAGTCTAGGTTAGTCTTATCTACTCTTATCTACGCCCTCATCGATATGTAGGCCTATACAAGGCGCCGACTGATATTCACTTCTAAGTAAACCTGCATTCCGAATCATGTTCGTTTCAATAGATTGGGTCAAAATCCATGAGGTCTCAGAGACCGAAAGACAGGTTACGTAGGCTAGCACATGAATGGCTGATAAAGAAGAACTGATTGCAGATAGATGTTGTATTAGATTAGATTAAATTTGATACAGTGATAACAGTTCGATACAAACCTTGATAATCCTGTTAATGTGATACTGGTAAGGTGTTTCTCCGTTTGGATCAATCACTGTGAAATTTTCCCCAAAGTCACAAAAGATTCGACTGCAATCCACAATAAAGTCAAACTTCCATTCAAGAACATCAATTATTACGATTTACCTCTATATAAAACGGATATAAGCGATGTTATGAAGCTACACATGTGGCTTATGGCTTAACTTCATAGGCTATTTGAGTACACAGTTTCAGCTCGTTAGTTGTAATCGTTAACGTAAAGTAGGATTTTGAATGGTTCAGAAGACGTTTATTCTGTTCGAACCACCGCAAATTACCAGAACAGCTCAATGGCTCGATAAGCTCACAAATTACTAAAGCGCTACTTAAAAGCTAAGCGTACGACACCAGCTATTTACGAGCGCTGTGTCAAGTCAGAGGGGTTGTCCAGAACTACCATGCACAGAACAAGATACGGTACCCGAGAGACCATAAAGGGAACGATTCAAGGAGGCTGTTGTGGTGGGTTGAGTCTGTAGGTTGAGACAAATGGGAAGGCGACGGATAGGATGGATTAGATAAAGATTTCCTGAAGAGGTGGGACTTTAGCTTTGGATGGAAAGTCTGAGGCCTAACAGATTGAGAGGCTTGAGGAAAATGATGCTGGAATGGTTGTCCAAAAGGCACCATAGGAATAACAAGATCGAGTTGGCAGGAAACCAGAGAGTAAAGGAGATGATGAGCTGTTACGGGGAAAAGGGAAGGCAGCGGATTTGATGGATAAGGGTAAGATTTTGCGATTTTCTTAACTCATACAAAATAACTAAAATCGTAAAAAATTACTGTACCATAGCAGAGCACATGCGTTAGCAGAGCGTAGACATAATTTCTGCAAGACTTCACTGCTTACCCAAAAACGCCTTTTGTATCAGCTGAGATGAAGTAGATTCCACGTTCATGACATTTGTCGCTAATCAGTAGCTGTTCATCAGCATCGGACCGAGTCAGTACAACCACCTGTCCAAATTACAAATTAGGCCTAGTGTGATGTACTGTAATGCTATGCTATGCTATCTTGTGTGACGTAATGTCATCCCCTTAGCTACCAAAAATAACAAAAGGTAATGTAAGCTTAATATGGTGTAATTTAATGCAATGTAATGTACTACAATAGACAATTTATGTAGCGCCTCTATAGGATATCTACTAAAAGGGATAGCTCCCATCTCGTTATTTGATTTTTAGAATTTGTAATTTTGGTATTTTAATCTTCTTTCATAAGTGTATTAAGTGGACGAAAGTTTTTCTGGTCGAGCACTGAACTTACTTGAAACTTGGCCAAGAAGTCGTCTGTAAGTGGTCCTTTATAAGCGTCGACTTTGACGTAGCTATTCAACTCTGCGAGTTCGGCCACGGTGCTTTCTAAGAAGTTCTTCGAGTCGGACTGGCCTTTCAGGAAAAACTGAAAAAATCGATATGAACAAATCATTCAAAAGCACAAATCGTAAGCTAAAACATTTGTAAGGTACTACTTAAAAGCTAAGCGCAAGGCATCAGCTTATTTACAAGCACTGGGTTAAGTCAGAGGGGTTGTCCAGAGATACATGTACTGGGCGAAGAAGAAAATGCCGTTGCCTTGAGATCAGCGAGGGAAGGAAACATCGTAGGTTTTAAAGGATGATTTTCGGCTTATGAATATTAAACTGTTCAACTTATGAATATGCATTAATGTGCAGTCAAAAACATTCAGTTGGACCTAACATGGTCTATTACCAATAACACTGGCCAACACATAATTTGTTGCCTCAAATGTTAGAACTGTTTCTGGGTATATTTGACCTGCTGATTCCAGAAAAGGCACCAGTTTTCTCCCAGCAGGTCTAGTTTTCGAGATATAGAACATTATGCCATATACCAGTCCTTGCCTCTGCTCGCCCATAAAACATAAGGCTATAGCTATAATTATGTAGTGCTCAATTTATTATGTGATACACTAAATAGACATAATAATACAAATACTTAAAAGAAAATGGTAGTACCTGAAACTGTACTTATATGATACCAAACAGAACAAGTTTGTTATAAAAATTTCAAGTCATTCGACACCGAAGAAGCTCCTTTTGTACGATTTCCGAGTGTGGCATCTGCCGGAACAATCGCGCATAATATTCCAGCAATAGTCTGCCATCATGTGTGATATCGATATCGATTTTCTTCCTTGATATCGATTTTCCATTGTTTTGATGTCTTGGTGAAATCTTTCACCTTGCTCTTCGCTGAAGTCACCAAGATTCTCTGGAAAGCGATCTAAGTGACTGTGGAGATAATGGACTTTAATGCTCATGTTGCAGCCAAGCTTGTTGAAATGAAGAAGCATATCCTCTACTAGTTGTGCATAATTGTCTGCCTTCTTGTTGCCAAGAAAATTTTTAGTTACAAGAACAAAGGAAGACCAGGCACAAGATTCGATTTCATTCATTGATGGTATGAAAAGTGGGTCATTCATAAGTTGCCTGATCTGTGGACCATCGAAGATTCCAGCCTTCAATTTTTCCATTGTAATTCCTGGTAACTTGTGTACTATGCATTCGAAGCATGAACCTTCTTTATTCAAAGCCCTGACAAATTGTTTCATCAGGCCTAGCTTTATATGTAGTGGTGGCAGTATGATCCTATCTCGTGCCACCAAAGATTCCTTGATTACATTTTGAGCTCCAACCACCATGTCTTTCCTCGAAGGCCAATCTTTTCTTGTCCAATGTTCATGCTTGGCTCTACTGTCCCAAAGACACAAAAAGCAGGGATACTTTGTGGAGCCACTTTGTTGACCAAGGAGGAAATTTACCATCTTCAAGTCTACACAAATTACCCATTGATGTTCTTTGTATTTTATCTTTTCCAGTACTAAAGAGATGGCATTGTACTCTTCTTTCATCCTGGTGGAGTGACCGATTGGAATAGAACCAAATTTGTTGCCGTTATTTAAAAGCACACATTTCAGACTACGTTTTGAACTGTCGATAAAAAGACGCCACTCATCTGGGCTGTAATCCGACAGACCAATTTTCTTCAATAAGTTGCTGATGTCATTACAGAATACTAGGTTGTTGTCTTCGGTAAAGAATGGCAGCAAATCCTTTTCTCTGTTTCTATAAATTGTAATTTTCGTTCCAGGCTGAAGTGCATTCTTTTCCTTTAGTCTGGACGCAAGCAATTCAGAGGACTCTTTGGAAAGATTTAAGTCCCTGATCAGATCACTCAACTCTTTTTGGTCAAAACGTTCACTGTGTGAAGTTGATTGGAAATCACTGTCACTGCCCCCACTTTCTTCACTTTCGTCATCTTGTCCGATATTGGACATGCAAGTCTCATCGTCTGAGAGCTGAGGTAGTTCGCGGAAAGGTGGAACTGGTACAATATCCGAATGCGGAACAGGTCTCCTGGCTGAAGGTATATCAGGGTAAGACAACTTGTGACGATTATTTCGATTGATGCCTATGATATTAACCATACAAAAGTAACAGTCGTCGAAGTGGTTTATCTGTTCCCTCCAAACCATCGGTACACCAAATTTCAGGCAGCTTCTCTTTCCAATTGTCCAGTGGCGCAATTGTTCAATACAAGTTTTGCATACTGTATGAGGAGCCCATTGCTTATCTTGATCTCCAAGTTTGACACCAAAATAACCTACATATGCTCTTTTTACAAACTCAGAAATCGGTTTCCTGTTTGCTTTTAGTGTGTATTCCCCACAAATGTAGCAGAATATGTCTGGATGGTTAATGCAGCTCCGTCTGAAAGTAGCCATAACCTTAAGGATGTTCGCATCTGAGGAATTAAATGACTAACCTAAAAAATAGTAAGAACATGTAGTTATTTAATGCTCACATTCACAGACTGTTCTTGCGACCAACTCTTAATATGCCCTAAGACGACTGCGGCTGCTCTAGCTTTCAGGAGGCGGTTTATATAGGCTATAAATGCTGACTTCAGCATAATCTATTTACATAGTTCGAAACCATGAAACGCTGTATAAGAACAAATAAATTCTAAATGAGGCCATGAATTTAGTGCTGAGTAAGCTGTAGGCTACGGAATAGTTATTTCGTTGAATCAGCAATATCTCAGCACGCGGCAAGATATGCTGATTTTACATTATAAGGATGTAGGCATTATATGAATCAGCAAGAATTATAATTAGCCATAAATAAAGCTTATTATGACATTTTAGTTTTGCTAAAGACATCGTTTAAAGAGTGGACTGGGTTTTCTTTACAAAATCGACGATATCTCAGAAACTAGACCTGATGCACTCAATCCAATGACATTTTCTGAATCAGCGCCCAAAATTACCCCAAGAACAGGTCTAAAACCGAAGGCAACAAGAAAAAAAAATTTTTCTGTTGGCCAGTGTAATTACCCTGTACACGAAAATAAATCTTTTTCGAATCTAGACGGGCGCATGACAAAACACAATTATGATTGAATCGACCAAAAGAAACAGTTTCTGTGAGCAGAAACTGTGAACCCAGAATACGCTTGGTAGGAAGAAGTGAATGGGGTAACTCCCCACCGTTTCGGACCATCCTCTATTGTAGTGCATTTTGGTCATTCATTTCGCTCCTCAGGCCAGTTGTTACTTTTATGAAGATTTAGGTCATGTCATGCTTTTAAGAGGAGTGCTGTAGGATTTAGCCCAGGTCTTGTTTTAAGCGGGACCTTAGGATTTAACTCGGGTCTTTTATAAGGAGTGTCTTAGGATTTAGGTCATGTCCTTGCTGTCAACGATAAGCTCCATAGAGCCCCCCCCCCCAAGTTCTTTCAACTGGCGTATGCCTACGGTCACCCTCTAGAGAATAGATTAAGGTAAAAGATGAAAAATCCCGAGTATGGGTATCTGCTATGGTTTACAGTTTGCACTGACCTGGCCTTAGTCTTAAGGTACTTCTAATTTAAAGCAATGACATGATTTAAATCCTACGCTACTCCTCACGACAAGACCTGACCTAAATTCTAAGATAATTTTCATAAAAAGCACTGACTTGACCTAAATCCGAAGACAATTCTCTCAGAAGCATGACATGACCTAAATCCTCATAAGGAGCATGATATCACTTAAACATAAAAAACAAGGAACTTACCTAAATCCTTATAAAAAACAAAGAATTGATATAAATCCTCATAGAAGCAATGACCTGGCCTAAATCTTCATGAAGAGTGGAGACCTGACCTAAATCATTATTTTAAAAAGCAATGAACCTACCTAAATCTTAATAAAAACAATGGCCTAACCCAAATCCTACGGAATCTTCAAAACAGCATAGTCCTGACCTAAGTACAGAGTCGATTTTAGAACTTACCTGAGAGGAGAGTTCAGCTGGGCTGACCTCCTCTGAAGGGTCGTGAACGGTGACGGCCTTAACCCCAGCCAGAACGACATTTTTGGCTATCTCGGCCCCCAGTCCTCCCATTCCGCTGATGAGCACATTCGCCAAGGCCATACGACGCATGGCATCGTGCCCGAGCACGTACCTGGAGGAACACAAAGTAGCTCAGGTACACTAAGGTAAGGTAAGGTAAAGTAAGGTAAAGAAAGGCAAGATAAGGTCAAGTCAGCTCAAGTACGGTAAAGATAAGCACAGATGCCTACGAGACCCCTGAGGCCGAGACAGAGAGGGGACCCGAAACACCCCCACTCGAGACCGAGACGTTCGCGTAGCAGTCGGAGACGAGGGCGAGATCTTTGGTCTCCCAGACGAGATAAAGACAAGACCCAAAGATTCCGAGACTCGACGTTTTGCCTCCAAGAAGAGACCAGTTTTGTTATTGTTGCGATGTAAACCTATGTTGATTTCCGTTTTAGTAGGTTTCGCAATGATTTCTCAATAATTTTCATACTTTACTTGGTATCGATTTATGGTCGATGTATACTATACGTTTGCAATTATGTTAGGTTATTTCGCTCTTTGTTACTTTCAGTCTTGCAAAATATGTCGCAATTTAGTTAATACGCTGGCCTACTTAAACGCCAGGGACCCTTTGTGCTTGAGGAGTCTAGGTTCGCAACCCGAAGGTGGCTTACTTCTGAGATTTTAATCTGGGGCTAGCACAATCCGTGCACGGGGACCTTAGCTGGCGTGTCGCCCATTCAAACGGGCTGCGGTGATGAAGGATCTCACCCGAGCAGGGTCCAGGCTATACGGGTCGCTGTAGAAAACCGTGTACATTTATATTTACATTAAATAGTATTGGTTTACGATAACAGACAGACAGGAGACAGAGAAACTGCGGCATAAAGTTGTGGGCTTTGGCCTATCACGCATGGGCCATTGACATGAAGTCATCCCGCAGAGAAATCAAATTACAGAAATAAACAGGCACTGTATAGGACAGACTGATATCAATGTCACTGATTTCTACTGGTGTTCTAGGTCGACATGCAACAGCATAGCATAACTAGTCGCCTATATACAGTTAGCAACTTGGCACCGACAGTTTTCTATAATCTGTTGAAACAAGCCTGGTCTGGACTGATGCGATTTCGGAAGGGTCAGGGTCAGGGTCGATGTGCATACAACCTCGTCGAATGGGGACAAGCCACTGATCCTTCGTAAACGTAATCGTCGAGATTACTACAGCGACCAACGAAAGCTGGGTCGCGGGAACCAACTTACTCACAGACGCTTAGTCAAAACAAAATCGATAGACAGGAAGGGTTCGGTTCCAGGTCGAGATCCAGGAGTCAGGCGGACAGACAGCCAGACGGCTACGGTGGGTGGTGTTTGGAATTGGACCTGCAAGATAGATAAGGGGAAGGACAAGAATGCAGACTATGGCGCCCACTGTCGATGTCTGTCCGTAAACACGTTTCAGTGGCCGACTATTGGCTCTTCATCTCGATGGTGATGACGTTTGCAGTTGGCTGGGGCCAAAACGCCTTTTTAACTGGTAAAAATGAAAGGCCCTTATAAATGGTAGAGAGTGAGGGACCCATGAATAAAGACTATTTTGAGGGGTCTTTATAACATGTAGAAAACTGAAGGCCCGCATTGCAGACGAAAATTTGAATCTCACAGAGGTTGAGGCGAACTCACAAACTCTCTAACAGAAGCTATATCAAAGTAAAGCTCTTAGGGTTATAAGCCCTCATTAGCATATTATAACAATGCTGTAATTTCCCGAAAAGAGCTCAGCGTGTTGCATGCACTCTTTCCCTTTCACTATTTAAATTTATGCTCATGAATATGCATGAGCAGATAGGCAGGCAGGCTATCTATCCTGCTTTCATTTTCATTTGTCAAAATTCTAGTTTTTCCTCAGTCAAACGAATGGTCTCGACCCTCTTCTACACGACCCAGCTTTCAAAAAAAAATTATCGGGAGGACACCACCTCCACCTATTTTGAAAATGGACCAAAGCCACTTTGGGTCCCCGTAAGACTGTACAGACCAAGAGAATCGTAATCGTAAACTCGAGATTTCTACAGCCCCCAACGAAAGCTAAGTCCAGCGAATCGGACAATTCTCAGGCGCTCAGTTAAAACAAAATCTATAGGCAGGTCAAGACAGTGTTGCAGCTGGATGGTGTTTAGAATTGGATCGGCGTGAAAGATAGGAGAAAGACGATCAATCAGGACAAGATTTGTGAAAAAGCAGTGTTTTCAGTTTTGAGTTGAAAACCTGCGCTGCAGAGATTCTAAGAGATACAGTGTTGGTGAGTTCGTAAGATTGGACAAATAGGGGCCTAATTGTCATAATACTGGCGGGAGTTCAAAGGAATCAAGAGAAAACCATGCAAGACTACGCTATATACAATAAAAACGAAGATTTGATAACAGGGCTTGATCTAAACATGAGAAAAACAAAGGATTTGAGAAACAAGCGTACAGAATGGAAATCGTTTATTCGCACCCATTGGTGGCAAATGGCTGGCGCCAGACAAAGGCGATGATGATGATGATGATGACGACGACAACGATGACTATCTGGATGATGAATACAATACGGAAGATGGCGACCAAAACGAAGAACAAAAATGATAGTGATTTTGTAAAACCACGATTGGTGATGAGGGCGCCAATGATGATTATGATAACGACGATGATAGAACAAAGTCTTACAGCTGGCGTGAATAAAGTCCTTCGTCGATCTGAACTTGATCTTCCTCCGCCATGATCGTCTGCAGTCAGATCGAGCAATGATCGAAACACAACGAATTCAGAAAATCGTCACTAAGAGAAACCGACACCAACCGAAATTCACCAAAATCAGTACAGCACAAAATCGAAACCCAAAGTAGTCACGCTGTCAACGCTGGAAATTCCCACAGATAATGTATATAATGTACCTAAAGATTTATATAGCGTCTTTTAAAACCACTCAACACGCTCAGCCATTCCTATCTAACAGATTTAAAAAGAAAGATGCGTTGTATGATAAACTGAAAATGATTCTTGAGCCATTCCTGGCTGGCGGTAAAGTTGTAATTTTTTGGAAGGCTGCTACTGCACCTGACTGACAAAAACCTTTTATCGATAGCAGGAAAATGACTAGAACCATAGAGTAGATCTTATGTTACATTACTGTGGGAAGTACAGGAAACGAATCCGCCTTTCCGCTAGTATTATTTCATTGAAAATTCGTGACAGATCTCATGATCGTATGTAATCTGAAAACTTCTGTGGCGCCACTGTATTATAATGCTCAGTACATCAGTCGATGGTCGCTGCAAAGCAAAATTTGTGCAGGTCGGAATCCTGAGGCAGTGTTTCCGGTCGAAAATGGAGAACCCGAAAAGACGCAGAAACAGCGGACGGAGGAAATGCGTCGTGGAGAAACGAGTGAGAAGAGCAAAGAGCTTACTAGAAGATGGACCTATTCCGGTAGCGAGGTTTATGTCGTCATGTTTGCACTTCAGCTGAGAAAGAGCCTTCAACCCAGATCAGCCTTTGAAGGCTTTGTGTTAATCGAGGCGTGCACTAAATAAAGAATTAGGTCTACTTTACCATATCTTTACTTTACCTCTACCGGTTGATCTACAATGATAGGTCCACCTAATCACTAGCCTACTTAGCTACATCGGTAAGTGCGTACGCCAAGGAGCCTCTGTGCATTAGGATCCCAGGTTCGCGTCCCGGTCGTGGCTTATTTCAGAGATTTAAATCTCGGTCTAGTACGGTCCGTGCACGGGGACCTTAAATGGCGTGGCGCCCATTCAAACGGGCAGCGGTGGTGAAAGATCTCACCCGATAAATTCATTGCAAAATGAGCAGGGTCGAGCCCGTACGGTCGCTATATAAAACCTATACATTTAATTGTTCTAACTGAAGATGTGTAAATTCCGATCTTAGAAAATCCAATCGAATAGCCTAACGCAAGGCGATCAATATTCGGTTCGAAATATTTTTAATTTCTGAGGAAAAGGTTTCAAACATACCCAAAGAACGAACTGAGATGAGACTCGAAAATATTTGTGTTTAGTTTTTATACAAATCAAACTCAGTTATTCTTGCATTTAACGACATTTTATGGAGAACTTGTCTTAAACCTTAGTCATCGTTGATAGCAAAAACTATATCGAAAGCAAATATCTGAAAACAGACTCGCTGAAGTTTTTCTCGTCATCTGCCCATATATAGGCCTAGTATTTAAAATGCAGACTAAGAACAACAAACTAAGAACAACAGACTAAGAACAACAGACTAAGAACAACAGACTAAGAACAACGGATTAAGAACAACGGACTAAGAACAACAGACTAAGAACAACAGACTAAGAACAACGGACTAAGAACAACGGACTAAGAACAACAGACTAAGAACAACAGACTAAGAACAACAGACTAAGAACAACAGACTAAGAACAACAGACTAAGAACAACAGACTAAGAACAACAGACTAAGAACTCCGTCACTTTCCGTACTCGGATGATGCCAGTCCGAAGCCTGGGTGAAGGAGAATGGCGAAGCTAATCATCTTCGTATGGCATCTTCATCTTTTTATGGAATCTTTGGACAACCCCTCTGACTTGACGCAGCGCTCGTAAATAGGGTGGTGTCCTGTGCTGAGCTTTAAAGCAGCGCTTTAGAAATTCTCGAGATCACGATTAGGCCTACGATCACGATTCGTTATGACATAGCCTCGTTAAACAGAAACTGCACAACCATAGACTAAGGTCATGTAGCCTTATGGGCTATTTTAAGAGATGTCTGCACGAAGTATCTACCTATTTACGTATGTATGGATGCATGTGTATGGATGCATGTGTATGTATGCATGTATGTATGTATGTATTTCGTGCCTTTTAAGTATCCTACCTCTCAAAGCGCTCTGCTCGCTAGCCTACGTGTGTTATGTTGATAAGACTGGTCGGATGTTTAGCTCTCATGTAAAGGTAAATGTAACACATCTGTTTACACATACTATAGAAACTCACCAGAAGCCTGGTCCCGAGGTGGAACGATCATTCGGCTGAGGCGCAAACACGATCACAATAATCCAGCGACATAGCACCTTTTTAAACCTCCCAACTTGCGTTGGCACTATTTACCGACCAATAAGGGATGATCGAAGAAGAGCTGAGTTGGCGCAAGGTTTCTTGGCATATTACGCAAATGGTCATCGACTCAAGTCTCCTAACCGAGGTCGATGGTGCTTAACTTCACTGAGTCTGCCACCAACACTGAGCAGCCACCTTGTTAGACTGACAGACAATTATCTTAAATGTAGATAGTCTCAATGTGGATGCCGTATTTCAACATCATCATACTCATCATCATCTTCATCGTCATCGTCGTCATCATCATCATCATCATCATCATCATCATCATACTCATCATTATCATCGTCGTCGTCGTCATCATGATATCGACACTTTTTGTCCATAATCTAAGTCATTCGTCGTGGAATTTTCTATTTCAATTTTCAGGTAGACTAAACTGCGGCGCAACTGATCAGAATTTAGATTATTTTCATGGGATTTTTGTAACGAAATGTAATACAGTGTAATATAGCAGCAAAACTTTTATTACTCAATTGCAGTTGTTACACGAGGCTATCTATAGATCAATATAATTAAAAGTTATTAACTGGTCATTAAAAATAAAAACGCATCAAAAATAAGTCGTAAAAATGCAGTCCTCAAATAGTGCTGGCTCATGAGGTCAATAGGTCAACTTTCTAACTACAGGGGTTAGAGTGCAAATTTACACCAATGAAGCTCGAGTGTCAAAGTTTAGGGTTCGTGAGATTCCGGTTCAAATTTCGAAGTACATCCGGTGCGAAACTATTAGTTCACTGGAGTTTAAAGTTCAGAGTTCACGAGATTCGAATATTGCACCGAAGGCGTTTTAAACGGTTGACTGCCCTGGTACGGTTGAGTTGTCTGCCGGTCAGTGTTGTGGTCATTCGCTGAGATTAGATTCCGGCCAATCGCTTCAGACGCACAGGATACAATCGGCTCATAGAGGGAACGAAAACGAATGGTCGCTTCGATTCTCTAGAAATTATTATGTGGATGAGAATTGTACACTGAAATGCAATGCAGTACGCTTCAATACAATACAATACAATACAATAAATTCGTCAGTCAATCAGTCGATCATTAAATCTGTCAATAAGTATGCAAGCTAATCGGCGGTGTACCTAGGTTTGGCCATTTATCTACTTTTTATGAAGGAACTGTACTGGTTACCTGTGCAAAAACGCACCGAGACTTCTGAGGGTCGTAATGCTTAGGTGTTGCTGCCTTGTTTCTTCTGCTCCATTTCATCTTAGGACCTATGCGCTTAAAACCATTTTGTTTCGATCGTGGTTTTATGTCGTCAGGTCGGAGGAGTTTCCCTTGAATAGGCGCTATACAAATTTGTGATTACGATTACCAGTAAAGTAGGCAGTCAACAAACGAATCAATCAATTAAATAGCCAGTCAGTCAGTCATTCATTCAGCCAGTCATTCAGCCAGCCAGCCAGTCAGTCAGCCAGCCTGCCATCCAGCCAGTCAGTCAGCCAGGCAGCCAGCCAGCCAGCCAGTCAGTCAGTCAGTCAGCTAACCTTTGTCTGTTGCAGCAGTTGTCGATTGTCTTTCTCCAGTCGATCGATCGTTCTTTGGACTGACTGAGCCTCCTGTCTCTCCCGCTGTTGCTGACGGATGTAGCGAATGGCTGCACGCAGAATGTCGTAGGTTCGATTCGCAATATCGCTGTCCAGAATTAGAATCACGGTCTAGTTATTGCTCCATTGGATGGATGGATGGATGGATGGAAAAAAGGATGGATGGGTGGGTGGGTGGATGGATGCATAGCATAAATGCACGGATGCGTGGCTGTACAAATGTGTGGATGCATGGTTAGATATTGGATATTCCGAAAGAGACAGCTCAAGAAATATTTGCAACTCACATGAAATCCATCTTTTTAGATCTATAAGATAGCCATATTTAGGGCTTTTGTATTCTTGAAATGCGCTATAAAATAACCACGCACATAAGCCTACATACATCACGTATTGTAGTAGTGTTCTGTTCTGCCTTCCATTATGATATAAGTTTCTGCATCAGTTATGATATGAGGTTTCACGTCCGGAGCACATTGTTCAGTTTTCCATCGTTTATTCGATTCCACGTTTCACACGAACATCTTTCAGTCAATGTCTGGCAACTCGAGCGTGATTCTGGTTCGAACAGAGTTACATACGTAGCGAGCGAAGAACATAGCCTACGACAACCTTAAGATCAAATTCTACCCATAACGATGCTACAGCGCCAGAAGACGCTAGACTCTTTTAGAGACTACATTTCAAACTGCGCACTATCTCCGAGAGTGGAACCTCTCAGAGCTATTCGACTGTGTTCTCTGACGCCTAACTCTCGACTGACTTCTCTCGCGTCTAAGCTGACTCCTTTACTCGGCGTGGTCTGTCTGCGTATCTCTCCCTGTATCTGTACCCGTCTGGCTTCCTGTCTCTCTATTGCATCTGGTTGTGCAATCGCTTTCTGTGTGGGCTGTGATTCACTTCTCAGTTATCAGATTCCATCTCTCTGTATGAGCAAAACAATTAATCAGGCGTCCTACCCCTACTTCGCTGGCACGACCAGGCGTTGACATCAGTTAATATCTCTCCACTAGCTGTCCCCTCTCTCCATCCTAAACTCCAACAAACTTCAACAACTACTAAACTGAGTGAGTCTGGTAATACTTTCATACGTACTCAGTTTAACTTGGTGATAGTATTACGTATGTAATAATAATGCATAATATGCGGCTTACATGTCGTAGCTGGGTGGGAGGAGTGAGGCGATTTCGCTGATGCGGCATTTAATCTCTTCTCGTCTTTTTCTTTCAACTGAAAGGTCAAAAGGTCAAAGGTCACAGAAATAGAAATGTCAAGAATCGCAGAAGAAGAGGAACATCTGGGCGTGTTCGCGGCCGTATCGTTAGTTGGCTGTCCTTGTGTCATTTTTTGACGGATTGTATTGTCTAAACTTGAAATGTGCTTGATCATTTGGAGTTTGGACAGTTATTGTTGCCGAGTCTGCATGTCGGAATTTTTTTGCGTTTCCAATACGGATTTACTGCACTTCGGCCGGGTTTTGTTGCACGCAATCGTGACCTTCTGTGACTGGAATGTACCCCTGCACTCGAGGGGGCAGAGGATTCCAGCTGGACAGTCTAGCCTCAGACCTACAGACCTGTGTACGCCGTCGACGCCGGGAAATCTTGGATTCGGTGGAGGAAGGCGAGAAGAATCTTCGGTGAGGCACTAACAATCAACCACGGAGTGGTTCAACTACCTTTTGGCCGGTGGGTGACGAATGCCTGTCCTGAGCACATCCGGTGGTCCAAGGGATATCCAGATGCTGCGTCATCTTTCATCTATGAGGAACTGCTGTGCTGGACGGTTAGACAAATGTAAGCCATGAGCGGCGGATCACATCTCCCATCGTCGTTCCTCATCCTCGATGCTACGTGCTTCAGCAACTCTGAACATGTTGTCATCTTTCGACCCTAGTTAGGAATCGAGTAGAGCTCTGCGTGTGTATGCTCGAGCTGGCCACTAGTAACTCTTTAGGTACCTTAGCAATGTTTGCTAATATATGAATGTTCTATTCGTAATGATATTTGTCATCGTTAATGTCATCTCTGTTTGGTTCCCCACCACTAGAAAACGAAAGAGCATTTGCCAACATTATTGTTATAATTTTGTCGTCGTTGTTATCGCTTTGGTCTTCGACAGCAGTGAGAAAATTATTCTTTTGTGCTGTTACCGTCGTCACAATATTTATGTTGTCATCATTTCTAGTAGTTGTTGTTATCATTATGTTGTCGCTTGGCCTACTTTTTGATTATTATAGTTATTTGAGAGCTATGTGCCTTTTGATAGGCTTATTGTCCTGAATGAACTCTAACATCGATTAGTCTAGCGATGAACAGCTTATAGAGGTGCTTAGAATCTTAGAATGCGCTATTCAAAAATTGTCCAGATACAAACATACATACATATATACATACACAAATATGCATCCATACATACACACATCATACATACATACATCATGCATATATGCATGCATACATACATACAAACACATATAGGTTATGCATACAAAGGAGATGTCCCCACCCGCCACAAGTTTGTATTGTTATTCTGCTGAGCTAATTAGCATTCAGAGCGTTTTAACAAGAATTAATTGCCATTAAATTAATTCCGCTCAGACACAATAACTGTTATCAATATTTGTTCGAATTAAATTGCCGTAGTACTGCAATTTCTCTTTCATCCTGGCCTTGTTACTTCCTGTAAAGAGAGTCAGGAAAGGCGCTATATATATGTCTAGGTGCGAACACTTATTGTGGCCTATAGCCAATGCAGCATAATAGACCTACAGTACAATACAATAGAACTGGAATTTTATGCTCCCTTACAAAGTTCAAAAGTGAAACCGGTCAGCAGGAAACATTAATTTACCAACTGTAAACAGACTAGAAAGGGAAGTTTTTAGTTTAGGGCGACAGATAGTTTCAATAAGAGATTCGTGAATATGAGGAGTTAAAAGAGTTCCAGACGGTGGGACCAGCGAGTGTGTGGATCAGCACCGGCCAAAGACGAAACGAATCACAGGCAGGAACAACGTACTTTCCAGATCGAAGGACTACGTGGTATAACCAGGAATGATTCGTAAGATGGCAAATGATTTGCATGTAACTGATACATGAGGACTGAGGAGTGCCAGCTTGAAGCGGATAGGCTCAGATATATGAAACCAGTGCAGAGAACGAAAAGCAGGAGTGATATGGACCGTATACTACAATTTAATGCAGTACGAAACAATGCAGTGGAATACAATACAGTGCAGTGCAATGCAACACAAGGCAACAGGAAACAAAAGATTTGGAGCTTGAAAAGGTATTTGATTGCTGTGGTTGCGTTTGCGCCTCATCGGAAGGAGCCTTCGACCTTTGACCTGAGGACAACGCCACTGAGAAGCTTCTGTGCCAGGCTTGTAAGCTACTGTGTTACCTTTATCTTTAACCTTTATGCTTTCGAGGAGTTTCTGTGGACATTCGGAAACAGCTGTGTTACCTTTACCTTTTTACCCTTTACCTCTTCTTTACCAAACGTGACATATTTATATTTATTTATATTTTTTATTTATTTATATTTTTATTTATTTTTATTTATTTATTACACTTATCACGCGCACAAGGTAATTAAACCTGAATCTTAGGAGCGAGACAAGTGACGCGAACAACTTGTCCAGGATCGTGAAACGGAGTCAGCTCAGCAGGATCGGACCCGCAAACGTTGGAATACAGACCAAAGACGCAACCGAATAGACTTCCGTGCCACGTGTGCAGCTCTGCACAATATGGGCGCGAGCATTTATAAAGCGCATTTTAAATCTTCTAGAAATGTTGACTGTAAAATTCCTACGTGTACGACACCTACCGAGAGTATGAACAAGCTTTCTTGCTAGTATCGTTTGCTCATCCGGTACACTGCTTGCTCTCTTTCCGTTCGCTAACCACAACTCCTCGGTTCGATTCCTGTCTCTTTGCTGCGTCTCCCTCTGGTGGAGACAAATAGCAGGGGGTAGTGAAGAAGGAAACGAGGTTTTCAAAGGGTATTCCGTCTGCAGCTGGTGAAAAGTGTTCCGTTGTGGGTGCCCAGAAGAACACTGAAACGGAACAAATTGAAGACATGAAAAGTTGAATGATACAGAAAACGAAACCAAAACTGCTGGCTGAAATAGAAAGCGCCACCGAAACTGCTCACTAACTTAGAAAACGAAACCGAAATTGCTAAGATGGAAAATAAAACTTGAACTTATAGCTAAAAGCAGTTTCGTATTTGTTTTGAACGAGCAACAAGATCGTACAGCTAGAATGATGCGTAAACACATATATACATAGTCAGGCAAACACAGGCAGAGAGATGCAACCAGTCAAGCAGACAGACAAATTGACAGACAGGCAGGCAGGAAGTCAGAGAGACATTGACATACATACATACATTCAAGCAGACAAACAGACAGACAGACAGACAGACAGACAGACAGAGGCAGTCATACACAAATAGAGACAGACAAACAGATTTTTAGGTCAAGTTCATTCTGTATGGGTCAGGTCATCCGAACCTGATACGATGTCTGGTAGATGTTGTCAAAGGCCTGTAGAAAGGCCATGGAGTGGCTCCTTTTCATTCCACCATCAACAAAATGACCTGGAAAACACGGCGGATGAAAGGCGGATGGATCAAAGCCACGTGGATTTGTATTTCCTGTGGGCCGTGGAACGAACTCTTGGCAGCCCCAGTCGTATTCCGCCGGCTGGAAAGAAAACCAGGATCATACAAATGACGGCGATGCGATGATCATGTTGATAATGACGTAATGACGACGAAGACGTGGCCGATGATGAGGATGATATTGACAACAACGACGAATGATGATTCTGATGATTATGATGACGGTGTGATGATGATGATGACTACAAATATGATGACTACGACAAAGACGACGATGGTGAATTATGCAGTAGCACAGTAGGCCTAATATGCAGTTATAATATTAGTAATACTATTATTAATAGTTAAAATATAGTATAGTATGGAAAGTATAGTTTAGTATAGTACGGTACAGTTAGTATAGTACAGTATAGTATAGTACTGCAGAATAGAGTGAAATATAGCGTTCATGTTGTATAGTAGGCCTATAGCACACGATATTGGTCAAATTCAATCGAATTCCGCCGGATCTGAGATCCAGTCCACCTGATTTGCGACACATCTGTCACCTGAAAGAGGAGACTCGTCACCTCAAATGGAGATTACCAATTTCCATTTTAATTGACAACAGCACAAGTTTACATAAACATTTTTCCATGATTGTATATTTGCGAGGTTGCATTTCTGACAGTTTTTAATGTATCACAGTCTTTCTTGATCTGATTTTAAAGGGTTATGCATATTTCTTTTGTTATTTTTTTTGTATTTTCTTGTTGTGTTCTTGTTCGTGATCACATCTGAAGTTTTGATCTAAGCCTAGTCTTTTGTAACATCTTTTAAATGCTTTTTAGTTTTATGTGTTTTTGAATACCAGAGTTCACGATATCCTCGCATTTAATGTTTTATCCGAATAGCGATGTAGCTGCTATAGATTCGCCAGCTAAGCTCAGGTTTTATACATTTTGTACAAAGTTAGAGATCTACTACTGGATTCAGTCACCTGAACTATGAGACCCGCCACCTGAAAGAGGAGACCAGTCACTCAAATGGATAAGCAATTTAATCACTGAAAAGACTAGCACAAGACAACAAAGCATAGCATAGCATAGCAGAAGATTGCATAGCATACTGTGTATTCTTTGTGCACGTATTCTTGCGTCCGTTGTTCGTAGGGTAGTGTGTTAGTGGCGTAGCCGAGCCAACTATTGTGACCCTCGACCTTTGGCCTAACCTCTGCATCGGTCGATGGGTTGTGCGTTCCGCTAAGACCAGAGATCTGGGTTCGACCCGCTTCGCAGCGCCATCTTGGGCCTAGCTCCTAAAATTGTAACTGTAATTGTAATTATAAACAGAGATTTAAAAAAGATATCAATTCCGGAGATGAAGATGATGATGATGATAGTTGTAGTAGTAGTAGTTGTTGTTGTTGTTGTAGTAGTAGTAGTAGTAAGAAGTAGTAGTGGTAGTAGTAGTAGTAGTAGTAGTAGTAGTAGTAGTAGTAGTAGTAGTAGTAGTAGTAGGCCATCACGGTCATCGAAAGCAAAAAGACTTAGTACTCCAGGATAGCCTCGCTTTCGTTCTCTGATTTTCATTTAAATCGATTAATTGAATAATTAGACACCAGATGTCAGCATCAGATGAAGCAGAACAACCTGGGAGGTCCTGGGGTAGGAATTGGGGCGAGAGGGTCACAGCAGACGAAAAAAGCATCGGTATTTCCGGGGATTGAGTAGTGATTGCGACTTAGCGAGCATGGAGATCCTTTTATCGCCCATGCATAACCTTGAAATGTCCTAGTTGCAATAATTAACTAGATCGATCTTCCTGTTTGTGTGTCTCTGTATGTACCTCTTATGTCCACGTGTCTGTGTCTTTCTGTGCGTCTGCGGATATGTGAGTCTGCCTGTCTACATGTACGTATGTTTGTTTGTCTATCTGTACGTTTATGTGCTTGAAGAAGTAGAGGAGCAGTCCCTTAGGCTAAATCCGAGAGGCAGCCATTGGTATGAAGTATTGGCAACTCATTTCCTTAGACTTTCCATATGGCCAATCGTCTCTCTCGCCGCCTGATCTTCACATCGACAGTTACTGTCAGTGTTCACGTTTTATTGCTGAAATCGGTTTTCCGAACCCCGACTTCTGGGTCGAGAGTTCTGCACGCTTACCAGTACATCATCGCCTATCCCATCTTAATCTTGAGACTTATTCACAAGCGCTGCGTCAAGTAAGAGGGGTTGTCTCCAGATACCACATGAATAACCGCGTCCGGTTGACGGAAGACCAGAGAGAGAAGGGGACAGAGTAGCCGTTACGGTGTGTTAAATGTAAATGTAAATATATAGGTTTTATATAGCGACCGTATGGCCTCGATCCTGTTCATTTTGCAATGAATTTATCGGGTGAGATCTTTCACCATCGCTGCCCGTTTGAATGGGCGCCACGCCATTTAAGGTCCCCGTACACGGACCGTACTAGCCCGAGATTTAAATCTCTGAAATAAGCCACGACCGGGACGCGAACCTGGGATCCTCACGCACAGAGGCTCCTTGGCGTACGCACTTATCGATGTAGCTAACTAGGCATGGTTGTGTCTAGGTTGAGAGAAATAGGTAGGCCGTGGATTGGACGGATCATGGTGAGGTTTTTTTTTGAAAAAGTTGAACTTTAGTTTTGAACTGAATGCCTGATAAGTAATAGAAATAAGGGCTTGAGACAGATATTGGGTGAAGGATGGAAAGGATAAAGGTAAGGAGAATTTGCGAAATTCAGAAGGGAGATCGTTCCAGAGTCGAGGCGCAATATGGTATATATATATATATATATATATATATATATATATATATATATATATATATATATATATATATATATATATATATATATATATATATATATATATATATATATATATATATATATATATATATATATATATATATATATATATATATATATATATATATATATATATATATATATATATATATATATATATATATATATATATATATATATATATATATATATATATACCATGGATCGGTTACAGAACTTAAGATAAGTAGCGTTACTGGGGAAGAGCAAAAGTGAGCTAACAGGACGAACGGGTAGAGTGGGGTGACTGGATGGCACAGTTTTGCGGATAAGTAGGTTGGGAGTATTGCAGATTTATAGGGTAGAGAAAGAATTCTGAAATGAATGCGTTCGAGGATTTTCAGCCAGCAGACAGTGGAATGATTTAATGATAGGAGTGAGATGGTGATGGTTCGGTGTCCTGTTCGGGCAAGTGAATTTTGGATGGGTTGAAGAGAGATTTGCTTATCTTAAAAGGGTAATGACAAAAGAATATTTGAAAATAACTGGAAAGTAATCAGTAGAGACAGACAGACAGACCGACAACAGCTAACTAGTCTAAGAATCTGCGACTTCTTAAAATACAGGCATTTCCTATCCCAGTTCCTTTCTTTTATCATCTGTGCAATATCCACGACACCATACGCATTTTGCGTCTTATCATCTCAATAGTTCTCTTGGTTTGACCTCTTTGGATTTCGACCATTGCTCTGAAACCGACCCAACAACCTCCTGGCTCTTGCGGACTTGCTTAGACTAAGCGCCGGTGAATTACATTCTTGCAATAAGAATCTCAAGATTTCTACAGCAGAATACAAGCTGGTCTCCCTGACCCCCCCTCCTATCCGTCTCCGAGAATTTTTGGCGATTAGAATAAAATTAAATTACATAATTACATTAAATTGCAGTTGATTTTCTGGTTATTTTGAACTAGTCAGATAACTGTTGGCTACTAAACTTTTAAAGCAAACAAGATCCTGATAAATCCCGGAAATTAAAATACCTGGTCAATGATTAACAACAAATAGGAAAAGGCCACAATTTCGATCCTGTCAACAGATCTTTCCCCACTGGTATCCCACTGAAGATTCATTCCCTCATAATTTCGCTGGATCCCATGAGAACCGAAGACACATTTCCTTCATTCATTTCACTCCTACCCATCGGTTCCTCCAAAGGTTCCGACTATCTCCCATTGAAGATACGTTTTCCCCATACACTATTGCTCCTGCCCACCTGTATCTTCCCCAACTGCTGTCAACCACCACTGCCCCCCCCCCCCGAACAGGAAGTGTAATTGTAATTTGCAACTTCTATCTCGCCGGCGTCTAATGCACAATGCATCAACCGATGGCACAATAAAACCAAGATGCAATCGGGTCAGAAAGTCAATCCCCTCAGAGAGAGAGAGAGAGAGAGAGAGAGAGAGAGAGAGAGAGAGAGAGAGAGAGAGAGAGAGGCACCCGATGGAAGATAAGACAACAGGAAAAGGCAAGACTTAACTTGGGACCGAAATGACACAGAAGACTAAGCAGAACGAACAGATGAAGAAATATAGTTCCAAAATTTAGGTCCGGCAACCGAAAAAATTCGTCCACCAAGAACGGTTCTAGTTTTTGGGAAACCAGAGAAAAGCAATCAGACGACCTGGCTGAATAGGTCTGGGAATATGAGGCAGTTTGGACTGAAAACTTGTGAAACTCCTCCCACTGAAGACAAATTTTACCCAAAGGTGGTACAAGTCATCCCCACGATAACAAATCGCACCCTGACAGTTCAAAGAAAATAAAGAGCCCTTCTTCCTCATATCTCTCCGTCCTCTCCAACCCCAAACACCATCCCCCATAGCTGCCTCGCTGTCTCTCCGTCTGACTTTTGGATCTTGACCTGGAACCGGACCCTTTTGCCTATCGATTTTGTTTTGACTGAGCGCCTGTGAATAGGCAGGTCCCCGCGACGTGGCTTTCGTTGGGCGCTGTAGAAATCTCGGAATTACGATTACGATTACGAAGAGTGATTGCACCAACCTCACTTCGACCGACCAGCTGCTCCAGTCTGTCCAGAGGCGTGTCTCCTTCCGTCGTTGTAGCCGCGTTGGCCCACGACCACCGATAGTCCCCCATCTGACAGTAGCAACCCTGTTCCATCGTTCTGTCCGTCGTCGACCGCGTTTCAGCGCCGAATGAGACCATGAACAGCAGATGCACTCATCGACTGCCTACGCGATGCCCGTCTCTACCTGCTGGCTGTGTATACACACAACGAGATCCTGGTTTTCTTCGCAGCGCAGCAAAAGAGCCGGACAAAGTGTTTTATTCTGGAAATAGACACAGTTTTTCAGTTATTACGCTTTATGCTATAGGCTAATAGACAGCTCACCAACTTTATGGCATCTCATTTACATATACATAGCTAAGATATGCTCTAGGCATAAGACTGGCTTGTATCGATGGCATCAGGAAATGCTATATATATATATATTGATGTATGTATGTATCTGTAGGCATACATACATATATGTGTGTATATGTATGATTGGTTGCAAAGCTGAAGTTAGGACTGATTGATTGATTGATTGATTGACTGGCTGATTAAATGAATGGATGAATGACAATATTGGGACACATTGATATGGCGCCTTTATAAAATCTCATCGAATTCTAGTGGCGTCAATCGATGGTGGCTTGAAGTGAGGTCGTCCTCAGAAATCGTGATCCATTTGGAAAGTCACGGAAACCAGAAGTCGGGCCATGGCGGGTAAGTAGTAAATACCCCTTCAATATTATGCGTGTAGTGTGGGACGCGGTGGTGTAGTGGTATGGTCTGTGCCTCGTAACCGAAGGGTCGCGGGTTCGAATCTGCCTCAAGCCACTGCGTAGCGACCTTGGACAAGTTGCTCACCCACAATTGTCTGTGAGGAAGGCAACGGGAAACCACTTCACTCATCTCATCCTCGGGTGGCATAAGGCCAATGGACCTGCCTTAGCGCAGAGAACTCATCATCATCATCATCATCATTGTCGTCGTCGTCATCGTCATCATCATCGTCATCATTGGGACATTGAAGGACACAGACATGGGCGCATGCGTATGGGGCCAAGGTGCCGGCGAATGCCATTTTGCCCCTCCTGGGATTAATTTTAAAACAATTTTGGCCCACATGAGGATGGGGCAACGTGTCGCGTTTCATGCTTCCCCCCCCCCAGTGCAATTATGTCTTTGGGCGCTCATAGACAGAGATATTGCCCCTTTTGATGAATAGCCTCTCAGTGTTTTACTGTATTGTACTGGTCAATTGGTCAATTTTTATAGCGCCTTATGAGAACAAACTACTCAGTGGTGCGACAAGCTACTACGACAGGCTTTAATCATTCATACGCAAATAAAGACTAACCCAAAAGTGTACATTTGTAAAACCATCACGAGCAAGGAGGATTCTGTTGAGGTAGTCCCGTCATCGCCCCATTGGATTTGGGGAGGGCACACCACTGAGTTACCTCACCCCTCAAATCAGGTTTGCCCACATAAATTGCAAAATAAGAAAATGAAATATAAAGGAGCAAACAGAAAAACGGAGCAGACTGTAAAAGTCGAAGCGCAAGTGTCGCGGAAAACGTGCGAAATTGGAACAAATGGCAGAAGAATTGGAGAAATCAAGGGCAGCAAGAGTGAGAAGTCAGGAAAAGTAAAGCTGTCATGTCCCATATAGTGGAACATGGGGAGATGCTCATTTTCCGCTCTCCGGTCCTTGAGCCGGCAGTGGACGAACTCCATGGGGCCGATGCATCGCAGGGCTTGCCGTTTACTTCCAAGCATACGCCGGTACCAAAGTTTGGTAACAGAGACAAATGTGCACGAGCAACTTGTCCAGTGTCGTTACGCAGAGTCCCTTAATCAGGTTCGAACCCACAAACGTAAGATCTCAGACCATGGGCGCTACCGACAGGCCACACTGTTGCACGTGTCATGCAAATGGGGAAAAGCTGACAATCGAAATAGGCGGATGAACAGTTATTTCGGTGACTCAGTGGAAACGTTGAATAATCGGCTCCAGAGTGGCGAGGTCTAAGAAAGTTGTCACAAATTTTAGGGACTTAAAAGAAGTCTCGATGATGCAGAAAAAGGTCTTCAAAGTTTCCGACAACCAAGAGTCGCTCCTCTCTTCTCAATTTCTAGGTCTGACAATGATCTAACGTTTAACGTTTAATGTCTGCATAATTATTTGACAACCCTGCCATGTCAATTAGAACGGCATGAGCTACATCGTAAACATAAACTTGCTAATATACCAAGGTCTATAGACCTAGAAACCATATAATACAAGTGGGGAGGAAGTTAAAGCCAAAATCGTGTCATGAAGTTAATCTCAAATGACGCCGATGAGAGCAGATGCGATCTAGATGATACTAATAAATAATCTAGGTCATGCGAACCTTTTGATTTAAACGATTTGCCTCTAGCTTCCCGATAAATGTCAATCGTCAATTGGGAGAAAAGCTGGATCTATGGAAACGGACGGACGGACGGACGGACGGACGGACGGACGGACGGACGGACGGACGGACGGACGGACGGACGGACAGAATGACTGACTGACTGACCGACTGACCGACTGACCGACTGACTGTCTGACTGACCGACTGACCGACTGACTGACGCAAAATAAGTAAACCAACAGACAGAATTACAGGAGAAATCAGCACTAAGGCAGGCAGACTAGCATGCAGACAGTTAGACATACAGACAGATAAGCAAACAAACAGACAGACGGTCAGCCAAGTACACAGAGAGACAGACAGATAGTGACAGACGGAAGCAGGGAGGGGCAGAAAAGACAGAGACTGAGGAACGAAGAAAAGGCAAAGGGACAGAGGTAGGGACAAAGGGAGAGAGGGAAAGACGTAAGGAGGGACAGAGGAACGAAATGTGGCAGGGGCGAAGAGAAGTGAGAGAGACTGAGAGGAAGAACAGACAAAAGTACGTAGGGATGGAAATAGAAATGGAAGAGAAGATGAAATGAGGAGGAGGAGGAGGAGGAGGAGGAGGAGGAGGAGGAGGAGGAGGAGGAGAAGGAACAGAGGGAGGAGGAGAAGGAGGAGAAGGAACAGAGGGAGGAGGAGGAGGAGAAGGAGGAGGAGGAGGAGGAACAGAGGGAGGAGGAGGAGGAGGAGGAGGAGGGAAAGTATGATGTGTGTATCAAGATATTTTTATAAAGCATTAGGCATCTGTTAACAACACCGACAGAGGCAGGCAGTCTCGGGCGATGGTGATGATGATATATGATAATGATGACCTTATATAATTTACGGTTTAAAATGCCTAATAAACCAATCGAGTTGTTATTAATATTTGTTTGCTTTGCAGCCAAAAGCGCGATTTTTCTGACGCCGAAAACCGATGGCGTTATCAGCTTTGCCAAACACGTTACTAATGCTGAGCAAACAAGTGGGAAACATTCGGCTTTTCTGGAAGGTTTTGCGCTACAGAAATCTGGATCACGTGAACTTGTGTTGCATCAAACGGTATGAAAATAATGGAGGCAGTTGGCTACAGAATGCACTCACCAAATTATTCATGATCATCATCATCATGATCATCATCATCATGATCATCATCATCATGATCATCATCAGGGCCAAACGTTTTAAGGTCCTCGTAGGCCCTAGGTACTCTCGCATTCGTAGGCCCCAACTGCCAACTCTGCGTTAGAGCTAAACACATTGAAAACGACTTAATGCGGGAAATGAAATTTGAGGACATTATATGTGATTTTGCTTATGCAAAGAGCCGCAAAGTTAACATAATGTAGCACAGCTTAACTGAAACTGTTTCAGAACAAACTTTAAGTCAAAAATTTGACTTTCTATTTTCTGGTCAATCAATAAATTTATTTTTTTCAATATCTCATTTTTGACTTTCGTAGGCCCCTATAAAGTTCGTAGGCCCTAGGCACAGTGCCTACTGTGCCTAATGGATAAGACGGCCCTTATCATCATCATCATCGTATTCAAATTAATAATAATAATAATTATTATTATTATTATTATTATTATTATAAACAATTATCTGAATTGTCTGATAGTGTCTTAGCTTAGAACACCATCTGATGTAAAAATGTGTGAAATTTTATCTTCAGTAGTTATAAGCGGATGAAATTATTTATGTTGCGCCGGTGCGCGCGATGCTCTATTGGTTCGCGTGTTGGACTGACGACCTAGAGGTCAGGGTTCAAATGCCCGGCACGGCAGAAAGATATTTCGAAATTTCTGCTCCACTTGCGCCCCTCAGCGAACTCATCTATAAAATAAGTACATCAACCGCACACCGTCTTTAGGACAATCAGACGGCGAGGAAGAAGAGGTCACCTATCCATTATATGCTGAGGCTAAGAAAATTAAGTCGCTGACACTTCGTAGCCGTAGCCTCCTCTTGAGGTCAGATTGAGCGACTGCTAAAAATTACAGAGAAAAAGGCGCCAAAATGACTGTCACTACAAACAACCATTTTGCTGCTCATTCCGACGCAAATCGTTATCTTAAACGCAAAATTTCTGAAGCGCTACTTAAAAAGCTAAACGCAGGCCGTCAGCTTACTCATTGCCCTGCTTCGTGTCAAAGTGGTTCAATATAGATATCGTGCAAAAAACGAGATTCGATTTCCGGGAGACGAGAGAGGGAGAGAGGGAAGGAGGCAGAGGAAATATATTTAATTCGGATGCACTGTTAAGTGCGCGCGTATCTTGAGAGAGAATAAATCTGCCTCAGCATCAGCAACTGAGAGCGTCATTAGGGATAGACAGAGAGTGTGTAGGAACTACAGGGCCTACACAGTCGAGTAAGGCTACATGTATGCTCTTCAAGTGGATCATGTCGTTTAGTTGACTGCTACCATTCTCACAACGACGACGACGACGATGATGATGGTGGTGGTGGAGGTTTTGGTGGTGGTGGTGGTTTTGGTGTTGGAGGTGGTGGTGGTGGTGGTGGTGATGGTGATGATGATGCTGATGACGATTTTGATGATGATGATGATGATGACGACGACGACGACGACGATGGTGGTGGTGGAGGTGATGGTGATGACGATTACGACGATGATGATGACGACGACGACGATGATGATGATGATGATGATGACTACAATGGCAAAATCGTGAATTGTGGCCATATAGATGGGGGGGGGGGGGGAAACAAAGGCAATGGCTAAATCTACATGTTGGCAGTATGTCAGGTCATTTAGCTCAGCGCCAGCAGAAGAGCTTAACTGGCGCCGAATTATACCGCAGCCAATCCAGAAATGGAAGTTGAAAAACTAGGGGCAGAGATCGGAAAGTCTGAAGGCTCATCGGTGACGGATCCAGCAATTTACAAGTGGAAGGGGTGACTCTTCAAACAAACAGAGCCGTTCTTAATTAAATCGGATTTATGACCTCTTTTAGTTATTGTAATTTTTATGGCTTTTTGTTTTCCTCGATTTTTATTTCCAGTTTTAGTTTGCCAGATTTTTATGACGTTTTTATTTGATGACCAATAAATGTTTTAGTTTCACATCCTGTCATAGACTACTTTTAGCCAACAAATTTTGCAGAGGTTCGCAAACTCATCGTTTCTTCACATAACAAAGGTTTCGTCCCAAACACCGCTCCTATATTTGTTCTAAAAAGGGCTTTGATGTCCTAGGTCCAACCAATACACCGATTGTAATCGATGTAATGATGAATTGAAAATTATCAATTTCTCATTGCATGATGGATCCTTCCCACCTGCTGTTGTTTATGCCATAGTTCGTTTTATTAAAGAACATTCTCTTGACACTGACGGCCTATCCAATTGCAGACCCTTCTCAACTTTGTATATAAAATTCTTCAACGGGTAATTATGAATCGTATCCAAACTCACCTGTCTTCCAACTCACTAATCTCTCCATTTCAGTCTGCATACCGCAAGTTTCATTCAACAGAATCCGCCCTTTTTGCTGTTCATAATGACGTCATGTGCCCCATGGATAAGGGCATTTGTCCGCTGCTTTCGATACTGTGGACTATTCTCTTCTTTTGCATCATCTCCAGTACTAGTTTGGGATTTTTTGCCTGCCCATCATTGGTTTCCTTCTTATCTTAGTCCACGCACTCGATCAGTATACTTAAACAATTATTAATTATTCGTCTAGTACTTTATTGACATTATGGTGTACTACAGGGTTTCTTGCTTCGTCCTCTTTGTTTACATTATATACCACTCAACTTGGTTCATTGCTCGAAATCGATCACTAGGATGTCATTTCTTGCTGATGATATTCAAGTCTATATTTCATTTGGCAAATTCGTTTTGTCATTTACGCATGCAGGTGTTGTAAACTGCCATTAAGGAGCTGCAGTCTTGGATGGCGGCTAATAAACTCCTCTTTCTTAACCCATCGATAACTGAATTTCTACTGCTGGGCACTGCACAGCAACTTAAGAAGTTTGAATGGCTTAAATGCTTACAGCTGGGGGACTCACTTGTTTGATATGGTTTTCATGTTGGAAGCCCTTGCCTTTGGATGTCCTTCGTCGGCTCCTCCTGGAGTCACCTGCTAAGTCTTGTGAACTGGACTTATTACCACCATTTTAATCAAGGCTTTTATAGATGACTTAATTCCGTTCTTACACTTGCTTTGTAATACCTTCCTGGGTCAGAGTTCACTCCCGGCTTCTCACAAACGTGCTGTAGTCTTTCCCTCGCTCAAGCGCCAGGGTCTTGACCCCAGTGATATCTCTAACTACCGACCTACCTCTAAACTTTCCTTCCTCTCTAAGCTTCTTGAAAGATGTGTCCGTCCAAATGGTTGACTACTTTGACTCTAACTCCCTCATGCCTCCTCTTCAATCTGGATTGAGAAAGTTCCACTCTATTGAATCACTTATTACACGTCTCCTGGCCGACGTCTTTGGAGCTTTTGACCGTGGACAGTTTACTCTTCTTGCTCTCTATGATATTAGCGCTGCTTTTGACACTGTGGATCACTCTATCCTTTTGGAGCGTCTAGAAAAATCTTTTGGCATTACTGATACTGCCCTCATTTTGGTTTCAATCATTCTTCTCAGACTGCTCTCATTCTGTTATCTTTGGGCTAACACGTTCCGCCTGGTCCCTTGTACCTTTTGGCCTCCCTCAGGGTTCTGTCCTGGCCCAGCTCCTTTACATTCTGTACACTGCCGACCTGGCACGGGTTCTTCCCATGGGTGTTGCTGTTCATCAGTATGCAGACGACACTCAGGCCTTCGCTCTTGGCCCAACGGATGCGGTTCCCTCTCTGGTTGAGAGGATTCTTGACGCAACATCGTCTCTGGATGTCCTCTAATCGCCTCCGATTGAACTGTAGTAAGATCCAGTTCATCTGGCTTGGTGGTCATGCTCAACTTGCTAAGATCGATGCCTTATCCTTACGTCAGAGGTTTCCGGATATTCTATTCTGTTCCAAAGTCCGAGTTCTTGGGGTTGTCCTGGACCGGGAACTCTCCTTGACCGATCATGTTAACAGTGTCTCCCGCTCATGCTTTTACCACCTTCGTCAGCTTCGTACCATCCGCCGCTCCCTCTCCTTTCATGCCGTTACTGCTCTAATTCACGCCGTTATCTGCACCAGGGTGGACTTTGGTAATGCTATCATTGCTGGACTCTCACTTGTCAATAATTCCAAGCTTCAGTCTGTTCTCAGTGCTGCTGCCCGTCTTATTGGAGGAGTCCCCAGGTATGGCCACATAACTTCCTTTATGCGGGACACTCACTGGCTTCACATCAGCAGCGTATCCAGTTCAAGATCCTAACCCTTATGCGTAATTGTCTCGTTGGGTCTGCTTCATCATACCTTAGGGACTTCTGTATTTTGGTCTCTTTGCTTGCAGGCCTTAGCACTCTCCGGTCGGCTTCCCAGGGACTCCCGACTGTCCCTCGTATGCGCACTGCTACAGCTCAGTCTAGAAGCTTTGCCTAAGTTGGACCTAATAGCTGGAATCGCCTTTTCCGAAAGCTGCGGCTTGAGTTCCTCAGCTTGTCCCTTCCGCAGTTTCGCAAGCGCCTGAAGTCTGTAGTATTTGACAGTGCTCTTACTGGCTCGGTTCGGGAGCGCCTCTGATGAGTCTATTTTTGAAGTAGCGCTTTATAAATGTCAGATTACAATTACAATTACAATGGCTGATACTGCTCGTAATTTGGGCGTTGTTTTTGATTCTAATATATCTCTCACCGGCTATGTAAATGCCATTTGTAAGTCATCATGATGAATCCGCAGAATTAGGCGTTATGTCCTCATATCTTCAAGAATATCTTTGCAAACACGTTGGTATAATAAAGTCAAACATGCAGAAAACTTCAGAGTTTAGAACTTCTTGGCTAGAACCATAACTAATATGTCAAATAGGACAGACAGACAAAGAGAATAACTGATACGTCAAATAGGACAGACAGACAAAGAATAATTGATACGTCGGAGTCTGGATCTGGCTAACAAGGAAGATTAAGAATCGACACGGCTGATACCAACTTCTACATAACACTAAGAGAACTGACATGAAATGCGTGGTAGGGCCCTCATGGGTATATCGGAACAAAGGTCTGCGCGAAAATAGTGAAGGTCATGGAGAGAGGATCTTCACTGTCAAAGTTCCACAGGGTCCCTACCGGTATTTTCCGAAGCAGAATTCATTAATTGTGTTGGTTTAGAACCGAGAATTTAATATGTTGTGGTGCATAATAAATAACGTGTCAGGCTGAAAGTCCTACACACGGAAATGGTGCGAGAGACCTGTGATAGTGAGGCGATGCGAGGATACTCACGTGCTTAGGGCGTTAGGGCGGAAAGACGCGGAGGCTTTTTATGAGGAACTATGAGAACGACTAGTGTCTCCTATTAATGGTAATAGTTTCAGGGATACGAAATGCAGATTCTTGATGAAGAAAAAAGTCCGTAGTAAAGAAGGCAGACAAACAGACGATTTCCGAAAGAGGTGTCTATGAGCGCGGGGATATCAGTTCGCGTCCCGGTCGTGGTTTATTTCAGAGATTTAAATTCGTGGCTAGCACGGTTCGTGCACGATGACCTTAAATGGCTGGGCGCCCATTCAAACAGGCAGCGGTGGCGGAGGATCTCACCCGATTAATTCAGTGAAATATGAGCAGGGTCGAGGACATACCGTTGGTGTAGAAAAACGTTTACATTTACCTTACTATGACGTCAAATAGGGCCTACACTAGGCTGCTGTTTAGACATTCACCTTATATACTGATATACAACGACATCAAACAGACATCAAATTGATTGTTATAATAATCAATGACCACCTTTGCGGAAAAAAACTCGAATGGTGCAATATCATCGACGGATGACATATACAACTTTAGGGTGGTCCACGCAAATATGGTAAAAATAAAGTGTACTGCCTTACTGAGATATTGGCTTTGCTCGTGATTTGCCTTGTTTGGTCAAGTTTGATTCAGAATATTTTTAAGAATTTGAACTGAAAAGTGGGACGATAAAATCATATTCTCGATGTTTCCTTTTTCAGACTGGAACGACTCAAGCCGTCTAAGTCTATGTAAGTCTATAAAAACCCTGAGAAATGAAAGTCATATGAAATCCTGATGGCCAAGAAAAAGACTGTAAATATAGTAAAGACTACAAATGTTATTAAAATTTTTGACTGAAAGAAATATATAAGGTCATCGCAACTTGTTAGGACAAATATGTTGAAGGAGGATTAACTCGATGGACTGGGCTTCTTCAACATTATTTGCATTGATATTCGTTTGGTGTTTATCAGGACTCTCGCCGTAAGAGTTGTTACACAGGCATTCGCTAGATGACAGGAGTAAGGGCGCAACGTTTGCTTTCTTGTGTTTGTGTGTGACCGCAGAATTTTTTATCTAACCCCTCACGACCGCACATTTTTGGCAAAACTGCCTAAAAATAGCTGCCTCCACTGGTCCAGTAATGCCTTATTTCGCCGTTTCCAAGACAACTGATGTTGGACTCAGACTGACCAGTGACCAGAGTAGCTTTGAGACAGCAGCGGATCTGGCCGCGACTACCGAGTTCTTGTATTTGAAGAGGCAAACCTTAATATCTTTAATCTCAGAGATGGCTACAAAGAACTTCTGGAACTAGTAGTCATCTCTCTTGACAGAATTCCATCTTGAAGCATTTACTTCATAGCTTAAGGAGCCCTTCACCGAGCTCAGGGAATTGCAAGAAATTATCTTTTCATTCAAGATTTGGATGTTCCGTCCGATTCTAGATAAAACTGAATCCAGTTGAAGCAAAGAATATCTTCGAGTTTCTTCTGTTCTGTAAATATTTACATCGAGACGTTGTTTCAGGCACCCTATGCCATCTCTGCCTCTGCAATGACCTTCGTTTTCTTTCGACAGTTGACCGAACACAGGTCCAAGAAATTCATCTGGCATCCACTACAGTACCACAGCGTTCCGTCGTCATCTGTGGTACGTAAGTGAAGTTGCAGTTTGGTTGGCCTTCCCTGATCCAAACATTGAATTAACTGAGAAAAAGAGGAGTGGATTGTAGTACCACTTCTAAGGCTTAACTTGGTGTCTGTTAGTGTCAACAGCCCACCCAGTTCTTGTGTGACCACGAGCACAGGCTTGTCTTTGGACATCCTGGCACTGAAGGATTAATCACTACAGTTCTCATAAGAAAAACTGGAATGAAAACGAGGACTATCTTGTTTCAGTGTTATCGTGATGGTTGCCAATGACACGCCGAAAGATCCAGGATACAGCTGAATTCTGAAAAATCATGAACAGCAGAAACATTATTTACTGCAAGTTGTTCAGAAGCATCGACACAAAATTCACGATTCCATGAAGAAGACAGCTGGCCGGACATGAATCAATTACAGAATAATAATTTCTAAGCTGTCACCGCACTGAACACTGGCAAGGATGTGATCTATTTTAGCTCAGGTCTGGCAAATGTGTCATTGCACTTGTAGATATTTGACTTACTACTTTATTGCAGCAAACTAATCGACATTCTAAGTCATACTAGAATACAAGAATATTCATCTAAATTAATCCACTGCGTGTGGAGTTTGCGGACGGTTTCCTCATTCCTTCTTTCCTGCCTTCCTTCCCTTGTTATCTTACCTTCATTCCTGCCTTCTTTCGTACCTCCCTCCCTCCCTTCCTTCTTTCTTCCTTCTCCTTCTTTCTTCCCTTTTTCGTACATCCTTTCCTCCCTCCCTTCCTTCCTTCTCTCCTTCCTTTCTTCCAATGTTTCCATCCTTGCCTCGCAATCCAACCCAAGGCCTTGACTGGTTCTGTCCAATAATAAAATAAAAACCGGCCAAGTGGACCCCGCTTGACAGGCTTTTATATCCAGCTCAGATGGGCTGAACATAAATCTTATGGTGGGAAAACAGACAGGCGACCTCTGTGGACGAACGGACGAACGAATCGATCACCACTTTGTGTTCATTTAATTTACGAGCAATCTGTCTGCCGTTGTCCCCAGAGGAGTCAGTACCCTCCACTCACCTGTCTGTCTGTCTGTCTGTCTGTCTGTCTGTCTGTCTGTCTGTCTGTCTGTCTGTCTGTCTGTCTGTCTGTATATCCATCTGTTCGTCAGCCTGTGCTATCGACCGATTCCTGTATTCTATTCTATTTATCTAATCTAATCTTGAAACTTCTATGGCACTGTCCAGATATTGCACAAGGCATCAATTGATGATCGCATCAAAGCAAGACCGCATTCCAAGCGCACATCCCACTGAACAGAACCAGTAAAAGTCCGTGAGGCTCCTGACTGGAAGACAGGTTACGTAGGATAAGCAATATGAAAAAGATGAAACTTCAGTCCTGAAGCTACCTCTCTTCCTCCTCCTCCTCCTCCATTTCTATACGCCTTCCCTGTTCCTATTATTCCTCCTGCCTCCCTCTTCCTACTATTCCTCCTATTCACATAACCTACTCTCTATTCACATAACCTACTCCTCCGTTTCTACGTCGTTCTATTCTTCCTCCTCCTCCTATTCCTACTTCTGCTGCTATTCCTTCGCATATTATTCCTCCCACTTTTGCTAGTTTTTCTCCTCCTATTCCTCTACAAATTATTATTACATTACACTGTATGTGCATTGTATGCTTCTGGCTATTTCTTAGAACGCCGTGTAATATCCCAACAAAGACTCTTAAACATGGCTGAACAGCACCCTAACACTTGCACACTACGCAGAAGAGCAGTTCATTAGGCCAACCCACAACAGGAAGCTATTGGCATTAATTGCTAGCGAGTTCAATGTCTTAGCCTCACAATAAATTATAATAATAATAATAATAATAATAATAATTATTATAATTATTATTATTATTATTATTATTAGTTGTTGTTGTTGTTATAATTATTATTATTATCGATATATTAATTAGCCACTTCCATGGCTCTAATCTCTGATGCACAAACATTAACCAATAGTCCACTGAATCAGGTAGGCAGTCTATGATCCATAAGCCAACTGGAAAACGTAAGTCTGGAACTGAGACTAAAACGTCCCGACAGATTGAGCAGAACGAACAGATGTAAGAAGAGAATGCCAAACTTTAGGTCCATCAGCTCAGAAAGCTAGTTCACCAAGAACAGTTCTAGCTTTTTGCCACAACCAGAGAAAGACAATCGACTGCCCTAGCTGATTAATGATAAGTCTGGGGAATGAGGATTGATTTTAAGTACTGTGAGTGGCTACAGTTACACTTAATGGGCAGGATCAGTGCACAGCTAATTTACTTCAAAACACACTTTAGATAATTGGACTCTCGGCTTTGCTGCACTTCATAAAAGAGCGGGGAGTTAAGACCTGACCCCACAGCTTTTTATTGACTTAACAGAGGGGTTAGAAGAAGAGCTAGGGATTTGCCCTATCGACAACTTAAACACTGGGGCAGGTGGCCAATATTATTCTTAATCGCCGTCTGATCATCCCACCGACAGTGTGCGGTCAGTGTACTATTTTACAGCTGAGTTCGCTAGGGGGCACAAGTGGAGCAAGCATCTCGAAACATCTCTCAGCCCTGGCGGGGATTTCATCATGGACCTCTGGGTTGACAGTCTAGCGGCAAATGCTAGACTACTACTCCGCACTCCCACACATGAAGTGTTGTAAAGTAGCTGCATTTTAGCTGATTATGTTTCTGAGAAATTACCAACTGTGTGTGCTCTTGGAAATTTTCACAAACATTATCGTATAATTTTACGTACACTTTAATGTAATATCGTTCGTGGGAGATGTTCAAACTGGAACAAAGTGCTCCGAACATTAACCTTTGTCTCCCACACGACATCCGAACAATATCTCCTCCCACACCACCCCACTCGCCCCCCCCCAAAACGATTCCATTGGATAATTAAAAGACAGTGCTACGGAGCATAGCAATCACTATAGTCGATTTATGTCTGTCTGTTTGTGTCTGTCTGCGTGTCTGTCTGTCCTTCTGACTGTTCTGTGCTGTCTGTCTGCCTGGCTTCTCCTCCTCTTGTTCCTTCTGCTTGTACCATTGTCAATTTCTCTGCCTGTCCTCCTTCATCTGCTCTTATTTTCTTCTGTCTGTTTGCTTGCCTGTCCGCCTGTCTGTCTGTGTCTATATATCAGCGTATTTCTGTCTTTCTTTCTGCCTGTGTCATATGGACCTATGTCCATAAAAGCAGATTTTGAACTCACACTGAACCCACGCAAATGTACGTAGGCCTATGCAGAGGCCTATTTGTAGCCCACGTTGAAGCATATTGAATCGAACAATTAGTGACGTATGGACGCAGGTGCGCGCTCTCAACCACCTCGCATCCACAAAAATTCATAGTTAGGCAAAATGTAATGACGTCTACATGCAAGCACAAGCAGAGAGGCAGACAGACAGACCGACAGACGTACAGACAGACAGAGAGACAGATTGGCTTGCTGGCTGGCTGGATGCATGGAAAGGTGGATGCATGGATGGATGAATGGACTGACGGACGGATGGACGGACGGACGAGCGGACGTACGGATGGATGGATGCCAAATGGTTCACATATGCAGTATGAATAACGGCAGAATGATCAAAAGCGTGGTGTTGGAAATAATTGAAGGCAAGACAAGAGGAAAACCCTCCAGAGAGTGACTCAACAACAGAGGAGAATTAGTACCACTATGATGTCTCCACGGCCCGAGTCTCTCCGAATTCAGACTTCCCACTGAAACTGACCCAGCCGCATGGCTCTTGCAGATTTATATTTATATTATATTACATTACATTACATTATAATATATTACATTTATATTACATTTGATGCATAGCGCTGGTGTATAAAGATGATACTCTATTCAGATTCCGTCGGATTTTATCCAGAAATATTGTTTTAAGTCCATGGATGGTTTCCATAGAGACCAAAAACATCAAAACACTCAAATTTGTTTCATTGTATTTTGCTGTGCGTTATATTGTGTTGCACTGCAGTACAATAATAACTGGCTAATAATAATAATAATAATAATAATAATAATAATAATAATAATAATAATAATAATAATAATAATAATAATAATAATAATAATAATAATAATAATAATAATAATAATAATAATAATAATAATAATAATAATAATAATAATAATAATAATAATAATAATAATAATAATAATAATAATAATAATAATAATAATAATAATAATAATAATAATGTAGAGATTAGAGTGCTGTAGTTCGTAAGCAGTCGACGAGTCGAAAACAACGATTCAGAAGCACAAATAATAGTAATAATAATAATAATAATAATAATAATAATAATAATAATAATAATAATAATAATAATAATAATATTATTATTATTATTATTATTATTATTATTATTATAGTAATAATAAATAATTAATTAGTATTGATCTGATATCAGTGTCACTCGGAGGCGCAGCTGAACATGTAGCGAAATTGGTAAATACGCAAAATAGTCGATTAGTTGGTTATTTAAACAATTGACATAGCGCCTTTCAAACAACTCACAAAAGAGCTTTGCTAGTCTAACTAATGTTAAATGTCATTAAGAACTGTAACTGCGTCAGCAAGCGAAACAATGCACAGATAACTAGAAGAGTCAGTAGTGGGGGAAGGGGTTTACGCAGATTGCGGACACGTGGGGCCCAACCAACGGATTCCTCCTATCCAGAATTGACGGATGACACAATGTCCACAGTTCCTGGACCAAGATGCATCGATGGTGAAGAGTGACGGTTTCTCTCGGATCTTGACCTGGAACCGAACACTTTTGCCTATCGATTTTGTTTTGACTGAGCGCCTGTGAATAGACTGGTCCCCGTGACGTGACTTTCGTTGGGCGCTGTAGAAATCTCGAGATTACGATTACGATTACACGATAACACCACAGCCCAGTAGTCCCTCATTGGCGGTAGATGTAGCGGCGTCCGGATATCCCTCGAACCGACTGGTTTGAGGAGAACAGGTATTAGTTGCCTGCCGATCGGTAGTCAAAAGGGTCGTGACTGAAGAAGGTCAAGGTTACTCCAAAGACCCTCGCCGCTTCTCTTCAGCCGAGACCATGACCAGGCTGAAGACAGCGTACATAAAGTGGATTTGAGGCTCGATCGAACACCAGGAAGCCCTCCTCCTGATGCGGTCACGTGCGCCAAGGTGATATGCATTGAAAATACCGTCCAAAATGTTCTAAATCTGCGGAAACGGAAACGAAGGTTAGGCCTAATTATTCCAACACGCAAACTTAGCAACAGCTAAAAGTTCAAACATGTCAGAAATTATCGATTTAGTTCCGCATTAAGACGAAAACATGACCCAGAAGGCGAGTCAACAACTGACGTTGAAACTACGCGTACCTTTCACGTCTCCTCTCTCCATCAAACAGCTTTGTTTCAATTGCATTTGAGACACTGGGACCAATCAACCTGACAGGATTTGAGTTTATTTCAGAATCGGTCGCCGATTAACTGCTATTTCTGGCGAACCGCATGGGACAACCCGTGTTTTTCATCCCCTTTCAGGTTGCGCGCCGCCTTATTACATAATGCCACTGCTTTCAGAGGCACGTTTAGCAGATCTCAGTGGGGACGAGGACTGTTTGTTCCAGATCTGCATTTCTTGTTCCTGTGCTAATTATTGGTTCCTACGGAATTATATGTACCTTATAATAATAATAATAATAATAATAATAATAATAATAATAAAATAATAATAATAATAATAATAATAAAAAAAAAATAATAATAAAAGCTCTCCGGAGCGTTTTTTTATAAGTCCCGAGGGATCATAAGTACCTCGGGCAAAAAAAATAATAATGACGACGATGACAAAGTTGTTGTTGTTGTTGTTGTTGTTGATGATGATGATGATGATGATGATGATGATGATGATGATGATGATGATGATGATGATAAAAATAATAATAACACTGGACTGTGCGTTGCCTGTGAGCCGACCTGATGTCGCAGAACGTGATTATGGATTCGCACTGAGTTCGTGGGAGAGAAGGAGGTAGGCAGGGAGGGAGAGAGGAAGGAGGGAGACAGGGTGGAAAAGAGTGAGGGAAAGGAAGGAGGGAGGGAGGAAGCGCTCATCGCACCCCAGACATACAGCTTCCTGGGAACAAAGGGACGGCGGACGTCCTTCGTAGCATCAAACTAACTCATCTACGCCGAAAGCGTCTCTGTATTTGCTTGTCTTTCTGCGTGTCTGTGTCCATCAGTCTGTTCGTCCGCCTGTTTATGTTATCGTTAGTCGATTCATACGTCTGTCAATCTGTCTTTTCGCCTCTTTCTCTGCTGTTCCGTCCGTCCGTCCGTCCGTCCGTCCGTCCGTCCGTCCGTCCGTCTGTCTGTCTAACAATCCGTTCGTCGTCTTTTGTCAGTTCGTAAGTCCGTCTGTCCAGCTTTCCGCTCGTTCATCTGTCTGTATGTATGTCTGTCTGATTGACTGTCCGCCTCTTCCTATCTTGTTTGTCCGTCGTTAGCTTGTCTGTCTGTATGTCTGTCTGTCTGTCTGCCTGTACAGTTTTTAAAGTTTTTTCGATGTCTGTTGGTCTGTCTGTCCGTCTGTGTGTTGTGTATGCTATCGTTAGTCAGGCCGTCCGTCCGTCCGTCCCTTTATCAACATCTATCCACGACCTGATTGCTGGAAGCTATTAATAGCCGGCCTATAACTTTGCAAACTCCCGGCCTAACAGGTGGTTAACGTTTATTACGTCTGCATCTGATACTAATTCAACGTCTCCTGCAGATATGTTTGTATATGCGTGATAAATATGCATCTATTTGTATATATATATACATATATGCATGTATAGTACTACTATACATGCATATATGTATGTATATATACATATATACAAATAGATGCATATTTATCACGCATATACAAACATATAATGCAAATATAATATAATGCATATACTTGTAGGCCTATATCGTTTATCTTGATTTACTTCAGCAGCTATTAAAAATGATATATAATAGGCCCACGTACATGTGACACATGTTGCACTTTATTTATGTATGTTTGTATAATGTGTATATATGCTTGTATGTAGATATGTATGCATGCTTGAGATTAATTCAGCTAAGGAAATATCTTTATGGTATTTCCGTGGAAAAGGAGGAGGGCGAGGAGGGCAAAGTTTTATCATTTAAAACCCCAGTGGCCTCTCTGAACTCACACACGTGCCGAGAGATCAGCCCACAACTGCTGATGACCCCATAGCTTGATTGATTATTTACTTACTTACTTATTGAGTTACTAACAGACTGACTGTCTGAGCTATCCTGGAAACTTCTATAGCGCCGTTATCGTAATGTATACGACATCAATCGTATTCCAAAACCATAACTCACTGGATAGGGCCAGTCGAGATCCGTGAGGCCTCGGAGACTGGAAGACTGACCGACTTACTTACTTACTTACTTTATAGTTACCTATTTGACTGCAAATGTCTCTAAACGTCTTTAGCATCTTACAGCAGAATTGCCTTTTGATATTAGTAGCTATCATCCCATCCACCACCCTGCATCTCTCTTACCCTCGAATTTCGGTCTCACCATTGGCGGATCCAGGGGTAATCAGGCCCTGCCCCATCTGAGGTTGGTGGGAAGCTAATGGCATTGGGTTGGTCCCACACTGATTAGGGTTAGGTTGAGGGTTGCCTACTAAATATGGGCGCCTGCAAGTTGGGGCTAAACGGGGGCACTTACTCCCCGATTTTCACTCTATATATGCAAAATATAATTAATTTTAAATAATTAAAGTAGATTATGGCAACATCTTGTGTACTTGCTTACTAAGTTACACAAGTAGAGTTTAGTAAAACGCGTGATCGATGGTTGTAACTTGCTACCTAATTATAGTTTTCAGCATCAGTGGTGACATTCCTGTCTTGATTGTATTTGTCGACAATGAAACCAAATAAAGGCCTACGACGAGGGACTAAAAGCTTAAGAGACAACTCTTCTTCTACTTCTGTATATCCACCGCCTGTCAGGTCTCGTCAGACCACAGTGCAAACGCTTGACATCAGACGTTGCAACCCAGGGTAAGATTTACGATGTAATTCTGTTTATGCATCCGAACAAGTCGCAGTTATATTGTTATAACATTCGGTAACGATCAGAAGTTAGATGAAGTTCGTGAGGCCACAATTGCTTCACACAGGCTGAGAGTAAACGTCTTCCCTATGGGTTCGGTGTGGCCAGGTGCAGAAATCAGCTAGAGCCATTACAAATGAAACTTTAGCAATCTATAGAATTCATCTAAATGATTTAGTACGATCTTTCACTGTAGACAACCCCATGCTAATTCTCTTAAGGTCTGTTTCATTATCCTCTTGTTAAGCCCGTTAGCTAAGGTTGGGTATACGAAGAATATCAAGAGATTATGTGAAGAAGCAAGCCAAGAAGTGCGGAGTAAGCCTAACTTAAAGAAACAAAACATTACTGGAGGGAAGTGAATATGCCAGTGATGTTGATGCCGCTGTTAATAGCAATCATGCGATGCCGCTTACATGCGCATGATTTCTGTGCTACCTGGTTTTGCTTCTCTTGCAAAAATTTATGCAGGTGCTCATGCCCACTAAGTCTATAGGTTAAGAAAGGTCACTAAAACAACTGGCAAACTAAAAATGATCAGAAATCTTGGCAATCCAAGGAGAGTTCATCAAGTCAGGGAAACAAAATGTAGTCTAGGAAGACTGCGGAAAGAAAAAAAGATCAAGAAACGCGGGCCATTCCCCATTGCCCCCCCCCCCCCCCCGGTGCTTCTCTTGGACCCACCAATGCACCCACATCTCTCCCACCATCGACTCAAATCGATCCCCGTGCAGCCAGAGTATTTGTTTGTTCGTCGTCGTAATTTTCAGACCAGAGATCGACGACCAAAGACAGGGGAAGGGGAGGGCAGTTGGTCACCCACCACACCGCACGTGTTTACTGTTTACTCCACTGGGCCGACCAGGACGCAAACGCCTATTGATTGAAAGCACAGCAGGCCAGGCGGCTTGGCGTTTGGCCCAGATCGACTAACCAGTCTAACTGCCTGCCTCTGAAATCCAGGACAATTCTAGCAAGCAACATTCCTCGGTTCGGTTAGGTAAGATAAATCGTAAATTTAACACTTGTTCCTCAGCATAAGCAACAGCAGCATCAACATCTAAGTCCCTGACGACAACCATTTGAAGGCGATGGTCGGAGGAATGATTTCCACCCTTGACAGTTCAGTGAAGTCCTGTACTTTCTCATATTTAGTCCAAGGCTTGTTACGTCTTCGTTCCCATGTCTACGAGGTGATGTGCCTCGTAACCGGAGGGTCGCGGGTTCGAATCTGCCTCAAGCCACTGCGTAGCGACCTTGGACAAGTTGCTCACCTACAAATGTCTGTTGTGAGGAAGGCAATGGGAAACCACCTCACTCGTCTCATCCCCGGTAGCATAAAGCCAATGGACCTGCCTTCGGGCAGACAACTCATCATCATCATCTATCCAGACCAGTCTTGATCTTTCTTTTCATTCCAAGGAGGTCACTCAACCAAGTACTAACCGGGCTCGATAGTACCTATCTTCACTGCCCCTGCCACCGTCGTATCAACACCAGGCGGCCGCCTTATACTATTATACACCACACCATTCTCTACAGAAAGCAGGCAAGCAAGGCAAGACAGAGATATCAAGGAAAGAGATTAAGCCCCTTAAGTTAACCTCAAGAGCCAGCCATGGGTATGAAGTGCTAAGCACTCGTTTTCTTGGCTTCGGAATATCTAATCTATTTAATCTAAGAACTTCTAGAGCATCAATGTAATAGTGCTCAAGGCATCAATTGATGGTCGCACCTAACCAAGATCGCTGTCCAAGCCAAATTTCATGGCGATTCTGGTCGAGAAGCCAAGGGAATTCGAGGGTGAATAGCCAAGTCTCTACACTGGTTTCTGCGACTTGGCTAATTAATTCTAGCGACTTGGCTAATTAATTCTGAGTGCTGTAGATTGTCAACAATGGTATGTGGAGACGCCATTCTGGAACCGACTGATCTTTCACTCCAGCTATCCAACAACCCGGGTAAACCTATGCTGCTGATCAGCTCAAGGGCGAAATGTCACTTTCACAAGTTCATACTTATTGAACTTTAACAACTCAGACAACTGGGCCTTAAAGAGGTTACTACAAGGAGCTATGTAAGTAAATGTCCAGGTACATACTACAGGCAAACTGTATGACACATACATGCATTCATGTACACACATTTACGACTAGATGTACATACATACATACATACACAAATTCGGGGTATAACTATAATTTTAAGAGACCAAGCAAAGAAAATCATTTCTGTGCAACCAACACTTTGTCACCCAAAAAATTCTCAATTAAATACATATTTTTACAATAAATACAAGTCATTATGTATGCAGAAAAAACAGTTCGGAAAAAGCTCAGGCCCAACAACGGTTTTAAATAGCTGCACAATACCAGTCAAAAGCTACTCTACAGTTTAACAAGTCCTGGTTCTGGGTTTACTTGGGTTGTAGGATTGTTTGGTCATGTGCTGGAAGCAGTGGCATAACTTCAAATGACTCAAATGGACCCTTTCACAATTCATCACTCTCTGTCAGATTCGGGCCCGGATACCTCGCAGTTGCGACTCCGGCGGTTGCTCAGTTACGTTACTGGCTGGAAGATCAAAGGGATCCCTCTACTAGCGCTATATAAAGTTAGTTGTTTCTCAGTCGCTTAGCTGCGTAGCCAAACAGGCTCTTGAGTTTTATGTACATGGAAGCCCTGACGTCATTTCCTGAAGACGTGGCTGTAACAGATATCAAGTGGACGATAATAAAGGTCCAGGTGAGGAAATCGTCAATCTTCGCCCAAAACAACGAAAATCCAAATAACTAGCGTCGTTTCGCGCCAAGCATTATGTGATGCGTAGAAGGCGCCAAAGCTAACATGCTAGAGAGGTCCGCTGATTAATTACTACCAAGTCCGCTGTTAACGCGTCGACAAGATAAGGGTTGACAAACTTCAAAATTACGCTGCACATGCAATTTTACGACAACTAGGGACGCAACATGTGCTGATATCTCACACAGATAACCCCACACGACCGCATATTTCATGTCTACATCCGTCTGCTTATCATGCAAGGTCAGAAATTTTTTATTAACATTCAGTCGCACATTTAAGGCTATTCTAGTGATAAGCAACACCAACTACAATGGCACACGGCTCAGAAAAATGCTTGAAAGGCGATGTTGCGAAGTTAAATCACGAGATTTCAAATTTTTAACTTCCTGTACTGGTGTGCTAGCCGAATGGTGCTATGCTGCTTGAACGATACACTGAATTTGCTGCTCCCACAAGTAACACAACATTTCTTTGGCACTTTCTGTGGCCCAATCTGGTTATCAGGATGAGGTGTTATCTTGCTTGGGTCCAAAACTTTCATAACCCAATGTCCTGACAAAACTGAATCCCAAATTTTCCCTCCCCATCCACAATGACAAGCTAGGGCAACACCAAAAATAGAGTACAATACCTGAACAGAAAACAAGCAACTCTGCTTCAGCTTGGCAACAGACAATTAATTCGTCCAGTGCCGCTTTAAGAATACATCTCAGAGGCACTTCCGTTTCAACAAAGGCAACACAGTGGAAGAGTTATTAATTATTTAGATGTAGTGCAGTTTATAAGAGCTACACGTCCAAGAGCATCAGTACGCTTTTGAGTGTATCCAAAAGTTTACAAAAAGAGGAGCCAACTTAAAAGGCCATACTCAGCATTTTGACGACCAAGTTTTAGTTTTCGCCGACATTTTGCATAACCATTTCTAGCTCCCACAAATTCTCATGATTTTTTATCAGCTTCCTATTTTTACTGACCCTAAGCACACCAACAGCTCCTCTGACCCCAGATTTTCAAGTGAGAGTCATGGCCAATCTGGCCCCTTTGTGCTGATGCCCTTGTACATGTCATGCAAACTGGAATACAAAGAAGCTGCTTGCTAATAAACTCAGCCTCACCGGGGTCTGTAGTCTTGAACTCAGCAGCTCTTTGGACAGCCAAATAAGCCAGCACACAAATTCTCCCACAAAACTGTACAGAATAAATACTAAAAAACCGGTCCATTCTGCCAACTGAGAGGTGTCAGCAATTTTTTTCTTGGCCTCTGCCAGTCTGGACTGATTGCCAGTCCTTTCCCAAATCACACTAATCATTCTCAAGCACAGACCAAGTATGAAGCTCAGCCCATTATAGGGCATGAGCAGACAAAGCTTCAAGATCTGTATTAGCCCACAAACCTCTTAATTGGCAGTCCCGCATGCTAATCACTAGACTACTGTGCCATTCTAGCTCAATAAATACTACAATATTCTTTACAAGAAATCTCATGCCTAAAAATGCACAAATTTTTTCGCAAGGAAAAGCAACAAGCAAACAAATCGACCACAAATGGCTAATAAACAGTAATATGGATGGAAAATATCGCTGTACAGTAATTCTCCTAGGTAATATTATTCCTTTATGCACATACTGTTTATTGTCACCCAAACGTGGTCTACAGATAAAACTTGCCTAAACATACAACATCAAACGGTGAACAACTGCAGGCTATGTACAGGATGACTGAAATGCCAGAGCAGTCAACTCGAGAGTTAACAGAACAACTTCAGAAATTTGGGATGTAGCCGGCATTACGTAACGTTTGAAACCGCAGTGCGACCAACTCCGTTCAGATCAACACGGTTGGCTCACTGAGCAACGCCTGTGAACTGTAAAACAGTCATTTGAATAAATAGCGAAACCTTAAACCGAAAATGATTCACGCTCCCATATACACCAAATAAATTAACAGAAACCCGGCCTAATGCAACAAACCTAGCACGCAAACACAAACACAAAAACAAGCAGCATAATGTCATGTCTCAAACACCCGCTAAAGATTACTCAAATTGTCGTTCCTACTTTATCATGCTTAGTGACCTCTTGTTGCAGATTTTGGTCCATAATTACATCGCTGCCAACATACATATACCACACAACACCCAAGTTACTAGACAAATATTAAGAAGAACACTTAGAAACAGTAAGTACACCAGCTTCAGCAGTGATTTCGCAACTGTCATTTGTTGACACAGTTTTAAGGACTTGAATGAATGAACATCGAAGAGCACCATAGAATAACGAACGAATCTCAGACCGACACAGAATGTCTAGCCACGGCAGCAAACATCCGAGAAGAAGACAGAGGGAATGATGAGCGGTTCTGGAATTTTCCTAAGTGATGTTTGTCCCCGTCATAAGCTGATTGTCTGAAGGTTCATGCTGCCGCAGTCAGCTGCATTTGGTTCAGAGGACTGCATCCACGGATGGGCGAGGATGTCCTCGAGTGATGGACGATCTTCGGGTGAGAGACAGAGACACATCTTGATCAAGTCTTGGACATCTGCAGAAGCAATACAAAAATACAAAATCCCTCAGTAAGACACAATGCAACAAACACTTCAAGTGACACCAAGAGAAAACCACAAATATAGACACAAACTATAAGCAGAAATTCTGCAAGCTTTATTAAATGCCTGGAAAACTGGAATCGTTAAAGAAGCAACAGCAAGTAGCAAGAAGTAAGAAGGAAAATACTATTTAACTCAGGAAATTCGATTAATTTTTAAAAAATATATACTTATACAGTACACCAGAGTTAATTTTAAGTACCAGTACCAAATCTTTCCCATGTTAAAACTGAAATTATGCTGAAATATTAGGCTCTCCAAAGTGCAAAGTACTAAGAGCATAGCTTCAAAAGCAACATTACCAAGGTACTTTAAAAATGCAGCAATTGAAACAGCAATTTCTAGTCACAACTTCACTGAAAACTCTCTCCAACAACTCTCTCTGGATCAGCTACACTGAAAACTCTCTCCAACTCTCAGCTTCTAATCAGCTTAGACACACAGCTGACTCCAACTCAGTGCTCTAAACCCACCTTCAGAAACTGCTCGGCGGAACACAACACTTGCTCGTAGAATGTGTTCGTCGCGCTCAAAGGGAATATCTCCGAAGACCATGTCGTACAAAAGGACACCAAGAGACCACACGGTTGCGGGTACAGCGTTGTATTTGTGACTTTGTATCCACTCTGGTGGACTGTAAACTCGCGTACCTGAAACCACAAATGAAAAAAACTGCAACTGTAAATAATAATAAAGATACATTATTATATGAAAATCATAATATTTCTTACACAAGACTTTGTAATACACACAAAGTCAAACACATAACATTCACCTACTGTGCATAACAACAAACTACATTTACCAAGATCATGTGACATAATTACAAGCCTCTGAACAAGAGAAAGTTGTGGTTGACCTTTTCAATGCAAGGTTTGGGCTTATGTTCGGGCATAAGAAAGTGCTCATGTCAACTGATTTCTTAATTTTTGCCCGTTTTAATGAACTGAAACTGGACTGAAAAAGAAGATGATGGTGCATGGGTAATGATAGTTAAATAAACCAAATGTAAGTTGTCACCACAAAAGTGAGAGGCATGTTTAACCATGAGATAACATCCGCCTGTCTGTACATCTACTGTTAATCTGCCAGTGTTTGGTAGCATTCTGCGAGTCTGCAAATTATCATTATTAGTCCAAGACTTGTGCCTGCACTTAAACGTGCAACTGTGCATACAAAAACAGATATAAACAAAAAATAAAGCCAAGTCTTTGACTGTCTTCCTGCCCGTCTTTCTGTCTCTCTGTATGTCTGTCTGGATAGGTCCGTATTTGCGTATGTATTTGTGTGTCTGCCTGTGTTGATCTGTCTGAAACCTTTCCGTCTTTCGAGTGCATGGTCTTCCCCATCAATTACTGCAATCGGAAATGTTTAAGTCTTCAGTCGCACGCATGAATCCGATCGGGACATCCCTTCCCACAATTCCAATCGCTTCCCGCGCACCACACCAATGGCAGTCTAGACCAATTCATCATCGGGCGGGTTAAATATTCCCCGCCCGGTTCCAGCTCATCCCACGTCCGCCGTCCCGAGGGAAGCAGTCCCGCCCGCCAGCAAGTGGCTCCCATATAAATAGCAGAGAGCCCGTCCGAGCCGAGCACGGCCTAATTGGATATAGCCGGTGGTTGGCAACTTGCCTAGGCTGCATACCATTGATTTGCATAAGAGGGCTGGCTATCTGGCAGGCTGCCAGAGAAGGCTCGGGTCACGACCTTCGCACACCAGGCAACTCGAAAGCTCAAAGGAATATCACACCGGGCAGGGTATGACTTATCTGATCTGACTGAGCGCCTCTGCAGAAGTTGGTTCCCGCCGCTTAATTATTTGGGTGCTGAACAAATCCAGATTACCGTTACGATATGCAGTCGCCGCCGAGGTGCCTCGTTCTTTCTTAACCCCATGCGCTTCGCTCAGCCCCCACTATACCTGCCCAAGACATGTATCGACCATAGATAGCTAGCGTGCGAACCACGTGCAATTCCCACGACTAAAGACCCCCAGGCGTGAGTAAACCGTCTGAATCCCATCCTCGGAGTTCACTCTGCGTCAGGGCGGGGTGGGTACACAAATCTCTCCGTTATTGGCAGCAGAATACCCTCCCAATGCCAGCCAACCAGCGCAAGGCGCGTCTGGCATTCGGTCTCAAGCATGCGGTGGCAGAAGCTGCGAAACCCCACTTACCCTCCAACAGAGATCATTCAGTGCACGGCCTCCCGGGTCAACCACAGGAGTTTTGCAAAGTGATTCAGTCACTAGATGGGGCATATTCCCACGCCTCCACAGGAGTCCTATTTAACACTCATGAATCTGGATGACACCCACTGGAATTTGGATTTAGCATAACTATGGGAGCCAGAAACAGTATAGCATATCGTCTATTTTTTTATGTACCACAAACTTTAAATCACTTCTACTTAAACCCGATATCCTCAATTTAAAAACACCTTAAACCAAAATTCCCTCTTGTCAAAGAATCCCAAAAATCCTAATTAAGTTCATATTTTCCAAAGCACCTTAAACGATAAATTCTCATTTTGCAAAACATCTTAAGCCCAAAATTCTTATTTTCCCGATTTGCCAAACACAAATCCTTAACACGAAACCTAGACAGAAAAGAAAACCTGAATTGTTCTCGGGGCGGAATCCCATTTGCCGTCATAGCCTACGTCACTGAAAGGTAAACATAAACTCCAGACGCACGCGGATCAAATTAAGAACCCACCACATTGACCAGACCAAAAACCAACCATCTGTTGGTTATCGATTAGCTCCCACTGGTCGGTCACCCACCCCACCTACCCACCTCCACTGAGACAGATCTCAAACAATAATTCATGCATATCAGTTGCGATGTCAAAGGCCTACAGATCAATAGACGCCAACATCTGCACTGCCCCACCAAACAGCTGACGGCAGAAACTAGCACAAGTCGTCTACACGTGCCACTGGGAGCCTGGAAGCTCAATCAAAAAAATACGAGAAAAAAGATTGCAATTACCAGACAATAATTACAAAATTAAATGTCACCGTTTGAAGACATTGCTCCCAATACTCAACATACTCAGACATTAATAATCAAATGCTACGAAACCCCTTAATGTTCTTCGCCCCACTCTCGCATTTCGTCAAACGTTTGCAGAGAAAAAAACGAGCGCTACCCACGCAAAAGACAAAAGCAGGCAGGTGCATTCGATCGATCGCAATTAGAAAAAGCAGGTGCATATTTTCATTTAAAATGGCAGAACAGGTAAATTTCATTTCAGAACATTGACCAAAGACAAAACAGGTCTTACAGAAAGTGCGAGTGCAGTCTTTCAAGCATGCGAATTTTAATGAAATGGGCGGAATTGAAAATGACTGCATATTTCTTGTTCTTCTGATACCCATTCCTAAAGATTTCTGCTTATCTTTAGTAATCTTTTTGATCTCTCTGATATTCATAATTCCATGCCACTGAGAGGTTCATGAAAGGCACTACATAAATGATCAGCAACACATCCAACGCATACAAGACATTTGCAAACAATCCACTGGCTCCACATATCAACATAAAAACAGCACAATACACACCATAGCATAAACACAAACTATGGCACGATAAGAACAACAGCACAAAACAAACCAGTCCACAATAACAATAGCACAAAACAAACCAGTCCACAATAACAATAGCACAAAACAAACCAGTCCACAATAACAATAGCACAACACAAACCGTAAGAACAACAGCACTCTCTCTCCTTTTGGCTGGAATTAATACCTCCTAGGGGAGGGGTCAGCCATATGGATCCTTCTTCTCTATTTGTTTCTATCTCCATTATCTTCCTTCTTCAGTCTGATGAGCTTTAGGTCTTATTGAATCATGTCTCCCCATCTCTTCTTTTGTCTTCCCCGAATGCAGCATCCGTACATCTCTGCTCTCATAATTCTTTTAATGCAGCTTTCCTCCTCTCTCCACATCACATGACCATACCATCTCAACCTGGCAATATCATACCTTGTCAGATATATATGACACTCCCAATATCTGTCTGATATACTCAAAAACAGCACAGTGAGCATGATTCCATAACATTCTGCTGTTGAGATAGCAAGACTCAACTCACCTTCAAACTCTGTGTAGATTGTGTCGCGAAGGAATGCCCCCGATCCGAAATCAATCAACTTGAGCTGCATCGAGTTGCGCTCCACAAGCACATTTTCGTCCTTGAGGTCGCGGTGGACGACTCCAGCTCGGTGGACAGCCATTGTCGTCAAGAGGATCTGGCGGAAGAAGTTGCGGGCGATGTCCTCAGACAGGAATCCCTGCTCTGTGATGTAGTCAAAGAGGTCTGTGACTGGATCGGGCCGTTCCATGATCAGGATGAAACTGTCCGGCCGCTCATAATAGTCCAAGAGTTTCACAACGCCATCGACAGCGTCGACCTTGTGAAGCAGGGAAATCTCTGTTGGAATGTTCTTCCCATTTACCTGTATTAAATGAACCATACCAGATTAAGACAGTGTTGACCTCTGCCTACAAGTTACATATAAAATCTAATCTAATGACTTTCATAGCACCGTTATCATAATGAACGAGGCATCGACTGATGTCTGCTTAAGTGAAATCACAGTCAAAATCACAATCCAGTGGAAACGGTACCATGGCAACAGCTGACAGGCACTACCATGACTGTAATTATTTAAACGTACCAAATGAACGTCACAAACATTGTCAGTTGCTGATGTTACTTACTTCCTCTTCGAAAGTATCACATATTTTCTGTGCTGATTGCACAGAGAGCTGTATTTAGTTTAGTAATTCCGTTGAGTCTGACATGTCAGCAAAGTGGCCTGTTTGGTAATGCATATAGGGCCTGTAAGCCAACGATTGTCAGTTCGTGCCTGCTGAGCAGACTGTGTAATGACTCTAGACAAGTTGTTTGTGCAAACTTTTCTTGGACCTCAGATTCAGATATGCTGACCTTGAGCATGTCATAAGTGCAATAAATTAATGAAATAAATAAATAAATATCAGACTCATTAAATAAATAAATAAATATAAGACTCATTCTTTTGGAATAAGAAAAACTGCATACCTGTGTCCAACCTGAGACTTTAGCTTTTCCAATGTGCTTGATGGCAACCTAGAAATAATAAACACACAAATGTAGCATGTCAAAATGTAACATATTATAAAAATGAAGCACGTTTAGCTCCAGTAAGCCAACGATGCTCTTTAAAAACTGTTTACAAAAGTTCACAACACGTTAAATATGTAACATGTTAACAATGAACACGCTTAACTCCACCAATTCAACAATGCATTTAAAATGGTATTCAGAAGGATTCAGAAAATACGGAAAAATGATACATCTACCAAAATATGATAAACACAAAATGAAAATTGTTGACAACACTTGCTTTTTATTATTCTGGACATAAAGCCTGAGCTGAAAGTTCAAGTATCAAGGAAATGGCACTATAGCAGTCTCCAGCTGTTATCTATACCTAAAATTTAAAGTCATGTAATAATGGCTCCTTCTTAAAAGGTGTTATATAAATATGTAGATATATTCACACATACATAATTAAACACATTTTCTGAATTTAAGATACAGTAGTTAAACAAACAAAACCACAGTCAGGTAATGTAATGTTAACAGAACGCAATTTCATGCGATCAGGAATTTATACAGCACTATTAGCATATCACAGACCAAGGTCATTTTTGTCCTTTTCATAGGCTGCTACAAAACTGGAAATGCCAAATGTCATTCATTCAGTCTCAGGGTATTCTAAATACCTCCACCTACCAGTTTTCCATCAAATTTTCGTACTCCAGCATAGACTGTTCCAAAACCGCCACTCCCCAAGATGGTTCCAACCTCATAGGCAAGTTCAAATGGCTCCTTCTCCTTTTTGTCTGAAAGAGAACAAGCAATTATGTACAGTTATTACAAATATTGTATTGTATTTGTCAATTTATATAGCACCTTTTAAAGAACATGTTACTTACGGGTGCTCAAATATCATTACATTATTAAAAATGTCATTATTATGAAAATCAGATTTGGACTAAACACGTGAAAAGCAATGGATTGACAAAAGACTGAATAATATTTGTGCATCTGAGGAGTTTCTCTCAAGTGGCTCTATATAAATCTGTGATTACAGTTACTGAAAACAATGGCAGACAGACAGGCAGGCAGACAGAGAAGTTAGACTGAAACTTAAACTGAAACAAGGCTGTTTAGATGCACATATTTTTATTGCACGATCTTTAAAACTGCTCTTTTTTGGTTTGTCTGATGAAGAGCTTGTTTACTAAACCGCAAAACTGTTGCAACCACAATCTCATAATATTACTAATAACAACAACAACAATAATGATAGCATGCAATTAGTGTTAAATAAACTTAGTGGGCTCCTTCGGTAAGCCAAGATAAGGTAAACCTTTTCACATAGATCCCTAATGGTTTACCGTCTTCGCCCATTATACCTTTGGTTCTTATGTGTAATCTGTGACTACAATCAACACATTATTTAATCCCTTCTTGTTGCCATATGCCTGCGTCTGAATACGAGGCCAACCACAAGCTGCTGCGACTGAACTCCACGCTACTCCATCGTACTCACCTCTTCCGTTAATCGCATCTTTTCCGCATCCGAACACGGTCAGATTCCCAAATCGTTTCGACAGAACCTTCGACATGGCGTCCAGTCCGGAAATTATCCCTGGAAAATACGAAATCGGCGGAAGAAAACGTTAAAAATCCCACGATACGTTGATCTCACTCGCGCCCAGCATACGCTACGAAGCACACGGGTCAATATACTGAACGCTCCTCGCACCGTCCAACAGACTTGCTCTTGTCTGGGGCGTATCGCTACGCGACAAGGTTGTATTAATATTCAACAATCCATATAAATATTCAACAGGCAGCGTCGCGCCCTTTTTACTACACCCTTTTCGAGGAATCCTAAGTAAGTCGATCGACACAACGCATGATGGGTGACTGCAAGAGCTGATTGGGGTTGGTAGATTTTGGCGAATTCGATAGGGGTGATGTAAGGTCACGGGGACTACTTTGCACCGCGTAGGCAGTCGACGCAGCGCCGGTCACAGCTGTCGTTGTTGGCACAGTGCCAAAAAGCCGTTCGACTGAAAATAGCTCGGCTGCAGAGGCAGGAGTGAAGCGCCGGGGCAGGCCCAAGAATGTGCAGATGCTTTAGGAACCTGAGGAGGGGATTTGTACGTCATAAATCCATGTCTGTCTGTGTGTCTGTCTGTGTGTCTGTCTGTGTCTGTCTGTCTGTCTGTCTGTCTGTCTGTCTGTCTGTGTGTCTGTCTGGAAGACGAGCGAAACAAAAATAATGATAACGCATTCTTCAGCCCCCTGGTGGCTATTTTGAATATTTGCGATATAAGTGTAGACGCAACAATTCCAATATCGTACAAATTCACTGCGTCATAGAAACTGCTGGCGCTAAACAAATTAAAGACTGTCACGACGTACGTTAAGTAATGTAATGTAATACAAAATTTAATTATTTCATTATCCAGAGTGAAAAGACAGTCGTCTATAGTAAACTAATGATAATATGGCGTCAAGTGAAAGATGAAATATGAGAAGTGCGTCTTTAATAGTCTGGATATTGACCTGTTTGCGGCTTGGCTTTGATGCGGTTGCTGCTTGTGCATTAGACACCCGCGCAATATAAGTTACTAATTACAATCACAGTTTAATAGTCCATATGTGGTCGAGTTGCCTGCAAGAGTTGTCTCTAAGTGTGAGATTTCACTCAAAAGGCGCAATATAAATGTTCTGGTACCGTCAAACCGTTCGATTTCTTGGGTATATTGCACGTCCTCTCCGAGTACTCAGAGTGCAATCCAATTAGGCTGTACTCCGATTGGGTCAAAGAAATCGCCCCGTGTTCCTTAGTCGCTCGGAGTCTACTCGGGACGTAGGCGGGACTGACATACAACGCACACTTAAAACTAATGTCTGCTGATAGCAGACATTCGTGTGGGAAGACGCTCGCAGACAAAAAATGTCTAGTGTCAAAGCACATTCATTGTCGCCTGCATTCAGACAGTTTTGTCTAATTGCTTCAAGGGCCACAATATTGTGCGGCCTTTTCAAGGGACTGTATTGTCAGACAATTGATGTTGAAGAACCTTGTAGCTAGACTAACGTCTACTGTTTCTAGGCGTTGCTTCCAAGCGTGCCTTGCCTACAGCTGTAGCTCGTACAGAGATATATGGGCAACACAGATAGCGGCCTGAATTTAAACTTTGCGTTTCTCAACCACACAGGATATCTTGTTGAACATATAGTATTGAGTTAATTTAAATAAGCGATATTTACCTGTTACTATCATGCCTCGGAGAGTCTTTGCATGTGAAATGTCTTCAGGGTAAATCTACTCCTGTAAATCACAGCGATTACAATGTCTATAGCAAGGTATAATGAGAGGCAACGCAAGGCAAGACATGGTAATGTTAATCAGGGCAAGGCTAGGCAAGGCAAGGCAAGGCAATGTGATATGTTCGTCGAAAGAATAGGAATGGCAAGGCAACACTCTACGTACAATAAACTTCGAATAATATATGCATTCAATGTGGTCCACAATCAACCACTTGTTCTAAGTAGCCACATTACACAGAGGACGGCGGTCTACGCCGTCTACAGCTGCAAGACAATCCGATGGCTTCAACTGATTCCTGCAGCCACACCATTGCAGAGTAACAATTAGTATACCAGACACTAAGCCTACCTATAGGTCGCAAGGTTTAGGCAGATATTTCTAGACATCTGAAAGCTTATGATATATACGCGCGTAACACCTGTTGCAAAAATATTCGGCTTAATATTGGCACAGTAAACGACTCCAGTTCGGAATTCATGTTTCTTGGTTAAAAATCGAGACAGAAGGATGATATCAGGATATGACTTATTTACGGGGAAAGCGAGGAAGCCTATCCGACACTAGTTCTCTCGCTCCCAACTGGAAGTCAATTACATCCTGTCCGAAGGTCTTCCCCTTGAAGAATAAATCAGCTTTCTGGTAAAAATTGAAACAGGGGGTTAGAAGCAGGGTGCAGCTTACACACGTGGCAGTGTGAAAAGTCGTCCTTCACTAGTTTCTAGCATCTTCCACAGAAGACAGTTCCCCATAAATTTATATCCGGCCCACTCACTGCTTACAACTCCTCTTCGTCAAAATCTCGAGCCCCCCCTCTGACAACGGTTCAATTTATCACTCAAAGTAGCGTGTAGCCATATAATTATACAAGATTATGCATCAGTCGCAACATCTGCTGGTAATACTCACAATTGCCTCAAGGCTGTGATATGATGTTCTTCGTTTAATTCAAAGCTTCTCAGTTAAGTCGGTCAGTTGATTGGCTCCGCGCATGTGTCGCAACTACAGCATGCGTTCTACGGTGTTACCGTATACTAATTAAGTACTGAACGCTATATTAAAATAAATACGCCCGAATATATTATCGTCGACCAGTTAAATACACTGCTGTTCATATAGTCCGTTATGAGGCAATATAATTAAGTTCGATGTGATATGTTCGTCGAAAGCTATGATATAACGTTTGTTGGCATTGCATTCGCTCTTAGACTCAACCAACTTTGTTTTTGCGATGTGTTCGTATCGAAGGACCTCAGACTACTAGACAACCAAGTCGTATTTCACTTATATACAGGCTATATTTATTGATCCCTCCCACCTATTCACACCGGTGCAAACACTTAGTGACACCGCCTTTGCCAGTAAGATTCGTGTCAAGTGACTTGGACTAACATCGCCCATAACAGTTCGGTAGACATTCTTTTGCCGACAGCTTCGCAAACGCCCGTGACGTCATGACACTCATTGAATGAGTTTACGTTTGGCGTTAGCAGTCAATTCAAGTGGGCTGTGTAGCCTATACTAGGCGTGAGAGCAACCAGAATTCTCGCCTTAATACACTTTTTCTTGTAGCCTGCAACCAAAACAAGTCATGACGGGGTCTGTGAATCTTGTACACAGTTTGGTAATGGGGCACGCGTGTTTGTCGAGACGGACTGGAGCGGAGTCAAAGAGGCGATGATTTATGTTCCTTGCGCATGCTCATTTGTGGGACCCAGACAAAGACTGCATCCCATTTGTCCCCTAAAGTCGTGTTGGGATGTTGAACGATGGAAGAATAACAGGCAAAATAAGGTCGGTTAAGAAGTAACGAACTGATTACACGCTCCCCAGGTCCTCAGAGCTCGGCGTGGTTCTGGCGTTTGAAAGATACTTCCACCGAAACACTGACCCATTCCAATGACTTCTATAGCACTGTTGTCACAATGCACAAGACATCAATCGATGGTCGCTTCAGGTGAAGAGAAGAAGAGCGTCTCCACTGAGCAGCTAGCCCTGAGGCTACCCAATAGGAATGAAGTGTTAATGACTTCATTTCTTCTTAGCTTCAGCATATGAGGGTGGGTGGCCGTCCTCTCCCTCGCCGTCTGACCTTCCCACTGACGGTCTACGGTCAGCGTACTCATTATGGATGAGTTGGCCAGAGGGCGCAAGCAAAACCGAAATCTCGAAACAAATTTTGCCTTGGTGGGGATTTGAAGCCCCGACCTCTCATTTGGCAGCCCTGCACCCTAACCACTAGACTAATGCACCCCCACTTCCGGTGAAACCATAGTCAAAATCGTAATCTGCAGATGAGGAGTGATGGAGAGAGGGCTCGAGACAGTTTATGGTGGGTGAGACAGTTTATGGTGGGAGGGGTGGAGGTTGGAGATCGTTCCAGAGTTGAGGTTAAGGTTTGTTCCCGTTTTCGCCAGGAGTGCCCTGGAATCAGCTTTTGCATCCCGTCTTCCGGGAACCAACACCCAAGAAACAAAAATTTCCCGTTTTCTGCTTTTTCCACCAAGGCCGTTTTAAAGTCGTCGTAGGCCCTAGGCACTCTCGCATTCGTAGGCCCTTGCAACTGCCAACTGCATTAGAGCTAAACACATTCACGTTATTTCTCGACGTCGGTCTTCCCTTGCACTACTTTCAATTGAAAACGACTTAATGCGGGAAATGACATTTGAAGACATTATATGTGATTTTGCTTATGCAAAGAGTCGCAAAGTTAACATAATGTAGCACAGCTTAACTTAAACTGTTTCAGCACAAACTTTAAGGTTATTAATTTTGTATTTCATTTTTCTATTTTCGGGTCAATCAATAATTTTTTTTTCAATATCTCATTTTTGACTTTCGTAGGTCCCAATAAAGTTCGTAGGCCCTAGGCACAGTGCCTACTATGCCTAATGGATAAGACGGCCCTGTTTTCCACATTCTTACAACTTCTGTTACGTTTTTAAATTGAAAAGACAAACTCTATTTGGAATGTGGAGATTCAAAGGTTTTTTGCAAATAAACAAAACTAAACCGCTTTTTTACATTATTACGACGTGAATTACTTTACTTTTGAAGCACTTTTTCCTATGTTATGCAAATATTTTACATTTTCAAGGACCTTTTATGATGTCAGGTGACCAGATTTCCGCGTATTGTCCTCGGTCCGCGGACTGACACTTTAAGAACTACTTATTATATATATAAGTAGTCCTTAGTGTCAATCTGTTTGAGGCTAAAGGTCAGGCTTCAGAAAGTCGCGTTCATAAGGCTCACCGCGCGTGCACAGGTGAAGGTAAGGACTAGTGACCACTGCTCAGTAACCCAGTGTAACACGTGGGCCAGATGAATATCTTTGCACATCTCGGTGACACTTCACAATCATAATGCCATACGGTTTCACAACAGGGACTTGAAAACCGTTTTTAGCTTTCTGAACATATCAGGAAAAATAAGGCAGTAATGAGCTAAATTTAACCTTGAAATTATTTGAACACTGACGAAATATTTTGTGCACGAGCAGAAAATGGTCGTGCGCTATCCTCTAAAGTCGTGCGCGCACGCTCGCAGCTTAGAGGGAACACTAGGACCTTGATCCCTAGGTGGGTTTCAAGGGTTTTGGCTAGGATAATATAGTGAAGTTTCTCCCGGAATTGGGTTCTCAAGAGTTGGCAACCTTTGTCGAGGTGCATTGTGGCATATGTATGGATCGGTTAGAGAACTTAGGACGAGCAGACACTGGGTGACGGGTAAGAGTAATGCAACAGAATGATCTGGTACAGCGAGCTGATTGGATGGCGAAGAGTTTGCAAAAAAAGGTTAGGAGTATTGCACAGTTTTAGGTTAGCAAAAGCACTCTGAAATGAATGCGTTAGGGGATTTTCAGCGAATGGAATGATTACAGATTGGAGTAATATGATGATACACTGGTGTCCTAGTATCAAGACACTCGTGTATCAGACGTTGAACACGCTTTTGCCAGGCAAAATACAGATGTACTGTCTGAGTGCCATAAAAATGCCATGTTGCACAAGGCTACGTCTGTTCAATTATACGCATGAATTCTCGTTACGAAAAGTCTTTTGGCGCAACGTCCATACACGCAGTTAACATCTTTCCGCCTTAGCTACAGCCTTCTACCGGGTTCACACGAGCTGATCTTTGATAAACACGAGGTTACGAGTCAGACAGGGCGCCGCATTCAGTCGTCTGGTCCAGGAGACTGCACGCGCTAGCTGTTCGTTTGGTCCCGGAGGAGTTGCCCTAGGAAGACTGGCTGATGTGTGTGTTTGTGTGTGTGTGTGTGACTGGCACTTTGGTCGCCTTTCCGCCAGTAGTCCAAGATACCTCGCCTGCCGACGGTCTGGCCCGGTTTTTCGCCACAAAAACAGAGCCACTGATGAAGTTCGGCACGTGTAGAAACAGACGGATATAACTTAGTTGGAGCGGGAATGATGGGAGTGTAAAGTACGAATAATAGAAATTGAAATTAATAGACCTGTGTGCGTGATCGGTGTGGGTAATGTTAATCGTAATCGTAAACGCGAGATTTCTGCAACGCCCAAAGAAAGCTAAGTTGCAGGAACCAGCTTATTCACAGGTGTTGAGTCAAAACAAAATCGATAGGAAGGAAGGGTGAGGTCCCAGGTCAAGATCCAGGGGTCAGGTAGGCAGACAGTCATATGGCTAGGGTTAATAGTGTTTGAAACTGGGGCGTAAAGATAGATAATGGGAAGAGGAGTAATCAGGATGGGATTTGTGGAAGAGGAGTGTTTTCAGCTTTGAATGAAAGACCAGCGCAAAGATTGTACGGGGTGAAGTGTTGGTGAGTTCGTAAGATGGGTCAGATAATGTCGTAATTCTGGTTGGAGTTTATTGCAGAAAGGTGGAGCAGCTATGGCTATTGAGCGATTTCCAAAATGTTGAGGTCACGGAAGGGTGGAGAAGCGCTATAAGGGAGAAGACGAGCGGGTTGAACGGAGTGGTTGAATTGTAAATAACTGACGAAAGTAGTGGGATTGGGAGGATTGAAGCGTGCTGTAGCCTGTAGGTAAGCGATAATAAGACTTTATACTCTCTTCGTTCAGGTAAGCCTATTTTAAGCCAGCGAAGTGTTTTGAGAACAGGAATAACTGTGGTGATGTTTGGGAGATTTGGTGACAGCACGAGCGACAGCCGGTTAGCCAAAGGACACTCTGCAGCAAGATGTGGGGAAAGTTAACTGGGAGTGCTTCTGGGCAATTAATGCGCTATAAAATTCAGTGTGACGTTACGTTACCATGGTACAGTGATTAGGCCTGCAGGACTGTCAGCCCTAGAGGTGGGGTTTCAATCCTCGCCAGAGCAGAGATATTTTGAGGTTTCAGCTTCACTTGCGCCCCCTTACCAACTCAGCCATAAAATGAGTACACTAACTGTACATTGCCAGTGGAAGGATAACATGGTGTGGGATAGGACTGGCCACCCGTCTTTATATGCCAAGGTCAAGAAAATGAAGTGCCTAGCATTGCAATCTAGAGCTCCTTCCCTCTCTTCGTCTTGTTCTTGTTCTTCATCACCACCTTCTTCGTCTTCGTCTTCTTCTGTTTCTCCTCCTCCTACTCTTACTTCTCCTCCCCCTCTTCTCCGTGGACTTTATCTGGAATTACTGGACCATGACGCTTGGTTAAGCCAAGCGCAACGATTGCAGATTAATCAACCTTGGCTTCAGTGAGTCAAAAGATCCAGTTAAGTCCCGCCAAGTCTAGTCATTGCCAAGCCGCAGACCTAAAAAGAAACTACAAACTAGGGTTCTGAAAAATTGAGTCAAAAGTTCCCGTTAAGTTCAGCCAAGTCTAGTCAGTTCCAAGCTGCTGACATAAAAACAAACCGGAGTTCTGAAAACTTGAGTCAAAAGGTCCGGGTTAAGTCCAGCTAATCGTAGTTCTTTCCAAGTCGCAGACCTAAAGGAAAGGCCAGGGGACCATGACTCTCAACTGATCCCTTAGTCTTCGGGTAACTCCTCCCCAAATTGTAGGCCACTTCGTTATATTTTAGTGTGCTAACGGAATCAGTCATGAACTGAAGATTGTTTATTAAAACCTTCTGGTCTTTCCGTGTATGTACGTACGTATGTATGTAAATGTACGCGGTTTTATATAGCGACCGTATGGCCTCGACCCTGCTTATTTTGCAATGAATTGATTGGGTGAGATCCTTCACCACCGCTGCCCGTTTTTTTTTTGAATGGGCGCTATCTCTGAAATATAGCCACTATCGGTATGCGAACCGACATTCTCACACCCTGCAGAGGCGCCTTGACGTACGCTTTAGCCATGAGCTAACCATGTATGTAGGCTTATGTATGTATGTATGTATGTATGTATGTATGTATGTATGTATGTATGTATGTATGTGTGTATGTATGCAGACACTTAATGCAGCACCTTATAAGTACTTCACAAAAGCGCTGCCTACGTACTGAAACGCGAAGCAAGACAACGACCTAAATGCACTTCCCCCACCATTACGAAAACCAAGAGCCGCCAGTGTCGCATATATTTCTCAGTTTTCCCACTGATAAGTAGGTTGAAGTGTTATTCAGCCAACGATGTGAATATGCGTGATACTACGAAAAAGAATATTCATCTTTGTTGCAATCTATGAAAGAAGCCACAGTATAATACGTCACTGCAAGTCCACTTGTCGCTTGTGACGATTAACAACAATATCAGTTACTGGAAATTCGAACAACAACAACAATAAACATTCAAAATAAACAAAGCAGTCAATTAATAACAAATTTGCCTTCATGGACCATAGCTGATTCTTAGACAAGCTGGGAGGGAGGGCGGGGTATGCGTGTGCTGCACTTAAGGGCCCACCACTTGTATCCAATATGATGAGCTATCAGGTCAAGCACTGTTTGACAATGAGACCTATATCGCTTTCAAACAAACGGACCCCGTAATCGAACTCGGGTCGCTGAAGAGAAAAGTCAACACGTTAGACGCTTGGCAACCGTCCCCAACAGCAAGGTCGTATGTGTAGTACATGTGAAGCCATATATGACAATATTCCCATATGGGCTTCATATGTCCTACATGACGTTCCTGGGTGGGGATGCCACCTCTACCCTTAATAATCTCCCAGAAGCACTGAAACGTGGCCGTAGTGGAAAAGCGGTGTTTACGAAGCCTCAGATTGCGGCATACTTATAGTATCGGGGACCACTCTGTTTTGGGCTATTTTGGGCATGGCTTTCGGCCATTAAGCTTAGTTGCCGCTGAGATGAATCTTTTCAAGTTAAACACTATTTGCAAAGATCAGTTAAGCGTTATTCAATATTTACACAGCCAAAGCAACCCTGACTTTAACTGTGAACCTTATTTGATAGCAGACATTAGAATACATGTCTATTTATTTTAATCAAATGACGGGACATTTACAGAAGCCACGCCTGTAATTAACGCCACTGCGGCGGGCGACGCCGCAAAGCAACGACCAAAACAGAGCAGTCCCCGATACTATAAGTATGCCGACATTGCGACATAATTAGAATTATTAGATGAGATTGGACGATTGCTGGAGACAAGACTTTCGTTCAGTTTCCATTAATAATCTCCCACCCATTTAGAATTCTCCGGCACACAAGGTCAAGGGGCAAGGGCGTTGGCGCTGGGCCTGTGGGAACCAGAGATGAAGCTCTGTTGTACCCCAAGCAAAGAACACCCCTGGCCATCCTGGCTTCTTCAGTTGCTGGCTCAGGGCTCTTCTCAAGAATTCGCTGCCCGTTCCTGTACGCTCTGCAACTTCTGTGATGTCGTTTATATCATGGCTAAAGGTTCGTCTTCCTCGGATTGCTTATCTTCAGTAGCCTGTCTTCCGGTCTGCGAGGCCTCATGGATCTCGACTGATTCTGTATTCAAAGGGTTATAAAACCTATACGTGGTTCAGCTTAGAAGCGACCATCGACTAATGCCTTGTGCATTACTATTACGGCGCTATAGAAGTTTCCTATTTAGTTTACCCTGCAGTAGGCATATACACGCAGAAACACAAACAACGCCGTAGCATGTAATATAATATCAGTACTCAGTCTCAGCTTTAATATCGTTTTGGTCATGAATCGCGTCGACGTACAGTGCTGCCGCCTACCGATCAAAATTGTCACACCAAAGCGCATATAACTCAGGAACACAGCGACTCCAAACGCACTTACGCACACACGGGCTCTAAATACACAGCTAAACAACTACTGCAAACTATGTACAAATTATCCAAGTACATTCGCATATATGAATGCATATTCTTTATACCATACATATACAATTGATAATAAAAACAACTGGCATAATACATATGTAATTATGTATATCATACATAATTATATATGTAAATTGGGGAATTTGTAGGGGAAAGTGGAACTTCACACCCAGTCACTGGTTCTGACCATCCCCACTGAAGACATATTTTCCTCATACCCTTTGCACCTGTCCAAGGGTCTTTCCCCCCACACGTTCTGACTTTCTCCCAATTAAGCCATCATTCAATTTCACCCATACATTTCGCCCCTGTGCGCAGATCTTTCCTCAATTCGTTCAGACTGTCCCACTCAAGATACATTCACGATCACAACAAGAAAATTTCAATGAATTTTTACGAACTGCTTAAACTCTGAAGCGACTGACTGGTGATGATTGATTGGGTGATTAACTGAACGAGTTCTTTTCATAACTCTTACCACAGGTTGATTCCTTGCAACGGCACACACAACATGCAAGTTAAAAATTGAGTATTCTTGAAGAGACTGCATAAAAATGAGAAAACTGACTCAGATTGTTGAATTTCCTGCCATAACACCTATGGTACTGATATACTAACGTTACAAGGAAAATCCATTCCACCCAATTAGCATGTGAATACTGTCAGATTTACTGCCAATAAAACCCATGGTACTGACATACTGATACCACATGGAAAACTGTTCAACCTAAAAAGCAAGTGAATATTGTCAGCAATTCTGCCACGATATACCCACTGACAAAATGTTTATCAGACAACACAAGGAAAAACTATTCCTCCAAACTACAAAACACGTAACATCTGACGGTTTTTTGCCAGGAAAAAGAATTGGCACCAAACTGTTCAAAAATCATCTGACAAAGGAAAATGCTGCCCAGAAAACTTAAAAAATGTAAAAATCTCAAAAAACTTCAAGAAACAATAACACAAAGAACTCTAAAGAAATCATCCATCCAACCGCTTTTAATAAAATGTAGATCTGGAAACAAAGAGATTGACAGCTGATAATAACATAACATATGTATATATGTATGCATGTATGTATGCATGTATGTATGCACGTATATATGAAGACACTTAACATGGTGCCTTTTAAGGAGCTTTCAAAAGTGCTGCAGGTATAGTTATTTAAGTTATCTAGGCAGCGGTTTAAGGTCAGCTGAAACTGTATGCTTAAGACACGTTCTCAAATAAAAGCACAAGGCAAGAAACGCATACCCTCTGTGATTCTGTGCCTCTGAAAGGTTCTTAGAAGGTGCTGTATACTGGTATCCAGATACACATGTACAGAAATTTATGTTGAGCATGCAGTTTCAGAAACCATATATTCAACCACCATGTAATCTTCACAGCATTGTAACTCATGTAGCTTAAAGTAATGTAACAACGACAATTTACATAATGCATCATAAGCAGGAACCAAGAATAGCTTGCAAGGTGTCATAATGTGTCTTAATTATATCACAATATAATGTTACAGCATCTCTTCAAGGTATCAACTTGGAAGCGCTCCCATTATCCCACCTGAGCTCAGGCAGAAGAGTTTCAAATTCTCAAAGAAAATCAATTAAATAAAATGAATCAAGATTAGGATGGTGAGGTGATTTGCTTATGAAATCTGAGGTAACTTAAATTGTCAAAATTATTTCTCATACCACAAAAAAGCTGCAACAGAGACCGACCAGCTTATTCACTGACACTGTGTTAAAACAAGTTCGCAAGAACCAAGTTGAACCTTGCTCAAAACAGTTTTCGGTAAGAGGCAACTCAACGGCATCCCCAAAAATCAAATAGGGGCACTGCCTGAGTGGCCTCCATGGACCACCCTGCACATGGCTTTAAATATAATTTTCAACTTCATAATGCACTGGGATTCAAACCCAGATGCTTTTAGGAAAAGTCAACACCTTTCCAGTCAACACCTTTCCACTTTGCCAGGAAGAAGTACAATAGTAACAGAGAACAACACACAATGTCTTTTTCAAAAACGTAAACTAAGAAAATGTTACATAATGTTACCCAAAGCTCGAAACTACTGAACTGCATAAGTTCATGAACTTTGTAAAGCAAGACGTAACTTAAAAGAATTACAGAATTAATTCACAGAGTAAACTGAACAATATAGGGTAATATTGTAAAACAAATCAGATGTTTAAAAATGCTAACAAAACAGTGAGGGCCATGTCATAAGGTAAATCAGAATAATACAGCACACTATACTAGAAAGTAGGGTAATATGATACATTGTAGGGTAAAGTAGGGTAATACAGACAATTATATGCTGTGTTTCAACTATGGGACACCTGCAGTCTGTGACAAGTGCAAATTTCGTTCTCAAGGAGTTGCAAAAAACACCTCCCTTAAATCCTGTTAGCTGTGGTTCAGGTGTACTTCAGGGTTCTCTCGTTGAGCCACTCAAGTTTTCCATCTTTACTTCACCAAAATGTCAAATTGCACACAAGTACAATACAATAGTCCAGCAATATGCTGATGATATTCATCTCCAAGTCACTCTCTCTGCCACAGTTCCTTATGCAAAACTGAACTCAAACTCTGTTCACATTTGGTTCTACTTTAATGATCTTGAAATCAACCCTGGTTAGTCAGAGGCTGTTCTCTTCACAACTCATCAGCACATGCAGTCTTTCTCTTCACATTCATCCACTGACCTTGCAGGAAGCAAAATCTTTACACACTGCTAAAACCACATCGCCTTTCTAGACTGTTGTGTTCTTCTGATACTGGCTGTTGCTAGAACCGGAGTTCAGGACAAATGTAGGACCACGTGCTGTGCTCCTCGTATTTGGAATCGTCTAAAGCAAAAGCCTTGACTTGACAACTCGCTTTCATCATTTAAACCACTTGTTAAGACTCACTAGTTTACTTTGGCACTTGCATTAAAGTATAAATTCAGTATAAAGCAACTCAGAGAATCGTAAAATTTCAATTTCTTATGGTATGAAAAGTTTGACATAGCAGTTAATTCAACTAAAACTGAAATATTTCATGGGTAGAAAAATTATTTCCCAACCTGATATTTTGACAGAGCAGATACCTGGTAATCTGTCTTAGACCACTATTTTCTGAATTTCCAACCCACAGTATTTTGATGTGCAGTTAATTCGGTTACAACCATAATTTCCCAAGCCACGATTTTCATGCACAAACATAAATGAATATATATTCTGTAAAAATTCTATGCAAACTGCTTAACAACACTTCCGCATTATTATGTGCTATTTTGTGGTTGGTCCTTCATCCTCAAACAGGCTGCCAAGCTGTGACACTATATGAATATGCACATACAACTGCTATCTTGGCTTCACAAAGTTATGTAATGAAGTGTAACATAATTCGATGTGAGGGTCAAATCCGTTAAACACAAATTGTGATCGCCAATTAATTATTAAACTTTTAACTGCAACACACAATACACTACATGTGTTAATCTACTACAGGATAATGCAATGTAACCTAATGTAATGTAATGCAGTTTAACTGTATCGTAATTATCAACATATAAAGCACACCTTAAGAACAGACTACTGATGGGTGCCTCCACCTGGAAAGCTCTAATGAGCAAGTAAGCCCAAGGAGGAAGTACAGTGTGTGAAATAAAGTATTATCTCGTAAAAATCAAACTAATTGCAGAAAAGCAAACTTGAAAGCATCAGCAAGCAGAATAGAAAAGAATTGGAACAAAGAAACCAAATGGAACATACAAAAATACAAAACAATGCAAAAGTATTTCATGCCTAAAGTTCTAAAAGGTGCTATATAAACGGCTGATACATACATACATACAATAAATTAATACAGCGCAAAGTATAACGGCTACAGACAGATGACTGACTTCATTTCGATTCGTTTGCAGCAACGTCTCAAGCATCTTTATCCCACAAACAGCAATGAAAAGAATACACTTGAGTTACTACAGACATCTGATGGAATAATTTCAGTTGATTCAAGATCAGGTCACTGCTGTTCTCCAAGAAGGATTATTGGCAAGAACCACTTCTACCCATCTGACATTATGAAAACACTGGAAATACATCATAGATGTATCACACATATTATCTAGAAACTACTCTCTCTCTCTCACTCTCACAAACACACACAATCTAAAAGCCTCATATGTTGATATAGGTTTGTCAGTAAATAAATATATTTGTTGTAATATATGCCACTTACCGACACATATAAATCCTGAAGGCTGCTATACATATTATATATAACGTGTTTATCATCTTTCTGAGCATACCTTTGTGGGCAGAAAAAAGGAAGTTCCTGGAACCTACAGTTTTATTGCTTTTCTTCCTAATCTAACTGGTGGAGCGCTCGCATCCTAACAAAAGTGTGCAGGTTCAAGCCTCCCTCTCAGACATAGGGATGTTATGTGCACCGATATTTGAGGTTGTAAAGCACCCTTGAAGTAGCTGGCTACTGACGAAGCTGTATAAATTGTGGTGAATACAATTACAATTATGATGTTGCCGAGCAAGTCTTTAAAGCACGATATGGATAAATGACATTATCCCTTAGACAGCCAGGTTCACAGTGTTTTCAAGAGGTTCTTAAAAGGTGCTTTATGAAAGCCCAGACACATACGTGCATTATCCACTGGTGCTATATAAATACACGATGAAACAAATGCAAAACAAAATGGCCAATTTTGTGGTGCTCCAAAATTGCCGAAATCAACGGGCAAAGGCACCTTTCACGACTGGTGCATGATATTAAAAACGATTTCATTGATTGATTGATTGGTTGATTTAATAGCCGGTTGACTGGCTGAACTTTAGTCAATGATGTAAAAATCATATTTGATTAATTAACTGTAATTGTAATCGAACTGAAAAACAAATTGCACACTTACCAGGTAGAAATGTAAAGTGCTTGCAACTGTAATTGAGCTGAAAACGAATTACCATTATCACAGGATTCAAACCCAAACACCAAGGCAAAAGGCAAGCAAATTATCACTCTGCCACTACTGAAAGCATTTATATAGCGCCACTATTTTCTATGTTAATAAAAAGAGTTATGTGATGATATCACCAACTGCTCTGAAGACAAAAGAAAAGAGACAAAAGAATTCTGATCTGATTTTCAAGACTTGAACACAGACGTAAAATGACTAAAATGATCGTAAGTTAAATGCAGAAAATAAGTTCCATTTTACAGTCAAAAAAATTTCATCATTATGCAAATTCTTTAAAATATTAACGTATATATATGTATATATACTTATGCATGCAGACACATATATGTAAATATATGTATTAAAAAACAAAACTAAGCAACAGATCTAAGATAGAACAGTCAAAAACAAATTGAGTTCTGCGGATTCATTTCTCAGTTTTGACATCAACATCATCATCATCATCATAGCACTGACGGTTTCATAAGTGGGATTAAAACAAGACCAAAAATGTATCAAAAAGGTGCCAAAAAGATCAAAATATCACCAAAAATGGGACTAAAAACATGAGCTTGGTTCAAAAAAGTTTGGACCATAAAATGGACCAAACTGGAAGCATAATAAAACTTAAAAATAAGAGAAAATGGGATAATAAATTAGACCATATAAAGAATTGTAAATGAGACAACAAAATGGGAAAAGACACAAAAACAGGTTTATAAAAGTGGTGCAAATATTGAATAAAAATTTAGACCATGACTGAGACCAAACTCAGGACCAATGCAAAAATTCAACCACAAGCACATCGTATGTTGAACTAAAAATGGAGCCAAAATCAGGCATAAAATTGAACCACAAACCATAGAACACCTGCAGGACAATTGGACCATAAATCGGACCTTGTTATGCCAACTTTGCGCTTGTATCATGAACACACTGCCACCTGGTGACTTGGTGCAATTACAAGTTGTCAACACGGATAACGACGACAACACACAACATACATTTATACATGTTTGTCTATTTACACACACTACATTACATTACACAGCAATGATTAAAAATAATAGCAAAAATAAAAAGCAAAAGTTAAAGTTTTGCACCAATTCCCAGTGCACAGCTCATTAACACCTTCTGTCAGTTCTGCAATGTCTTCATTACACGTCATCCCTTTGAACAACCCAGATTTCAAACAGCACAGCCTTCTTAAAGAGCATAACATTATGTAATGTAGAAGGGAAATTTACATACTTAATGCAAAAGGAAATTATAATATAAGATTTATATATTATGTAATATATCTCCTACCACCCTAGCACTCTGAAACCATGCTACCCAAGACATTTTGGAAAGACATATTGAAGGGATAATTGATCAATTGATTGGCCTTGCTGTAGTGAGACTTGAGCAATTATGCAATCAAGTACCAGGACCATCAATCCATCATGTCACACTGACTGATTGATAGATCAAATGATTGATTGATCAACTGATTGATCGAGTGATCAACTGCCCAACTGAGTGGTTGCTTGGTTTAGAAAACTTGGCAATAATGTTGAATAACAATTGTTGCTTCGTTTTGCTGCTCTATAGCTCATGGGCCAATCACTTTAGCAAGGCTCTACTGTATGGCTTACAAGGGGGATTGGCATAAGCCCCACTCGACTGCAAAATCAATACAAATAATGCCCATTTAGATTCGACGACCAAAACTTCCTTCCACACAAATTTTAAAGAAACCTGTCACACACATTCAGTACGAAATAACCCATTACAAAATGATTATCAGGCAAAAAAGCACAAACCGATGGCTCGCTCTACAGTACCGTACAGTTATTAATACCAGCCTGCTATGCACCACTGAAACAATTAGAACTACCAAAGCCTAACAGCATGCACGACAAATGATATAATGGTTCAAGATGACGCAAAAAATGAGATCCAACAGCTTTACACATTTCAAATTACTATTCACAAATATCTGAGAATTAAATATTCCGACGGTTCCGGCTCAGCGGAAAACATGGTCTCCTGTCCGCAGATTGCAACACAAAATACTCAATGTGAACTGTTCGTCCGGTTCCTGGAAACCTCTCCTGAGACTTGTCTTTAGAATTCCATGCAGTGCAGTTAACACAGCCATTGCTAATGCCAACCCGATCAAGCCGAGCTTTCACATGAAGCAAAACATTCTTTTAAGCATACTTTCCTTTACTTGGTGTAGCCAAATGCAACTGAAAGTTCATCATGCCTGCATACTTCTTCAAACATCTGTGCTTCAACCTAAAGCAGCCAACACAGACCTTCTGAACAGCCAATTTGAATGTGCCCAACTTTTCAGTAAGTGGGCATTTGTTGCCACAAAATCTAGAAATCCGTACTGAGGCATGTGATTCTAGATTTGCCACATTCATACCTGCTGCACGTCCAACATCTCACCTCAACAGTTCAGAACTTTCAACAGCTTCCAAGGCTTTCTCAGTGTTTACAATCTCAGGTTTTTTGGCCTTACTGAAAGTCACTGCACGCAGTACATCCAGCTGCACTCGAAAGTTCGGCCACCTCTGCTCTCCCGTACGCAACAGTCAACGTATACACTAGCACCTCGAACCCTAGTCTGGTCGCCTAGAAATACCGTGGCATGTAGATGACTGACCGTCTGTACGGGTCCTGCTGATCGACAGGAGGGTGCAGATAGTCTCCCGCCGTTGACCCACCCTGAACCATCTTCCCACCGCCAGAAGGTGCCGTTGAGAGATACTGCTTGTCACACATAAATCCATATGGTGATGGTTGGCCATACGCCGGTTCCCTACCGTACGTGGCACGATCCGCATATGGCACTCCCATTTGTGATGCCGTCGACCCTTGCTGCATGAATGGGTGTGGCATAGCGGAGGCGAGCTGCTGCGAGCGATACATGGCATCACGCGCGGTGTAGTAGTACCGGTCGAACTCAGACAGTGCGGGGTTGATGCCCATCGCCCCATAAACGTCAGGCAGAGGGGGCGGCGCATGGTGTGCCTGGGCTGCCGCAAGTGTCCGATAGTCTGTGATATGTGCCGCGGCCGCGTGTCTGTATGCCTCCTCGAGATGTTTCTGTGAGGTGGGAAGTGTCCGTGAGTAGCCTGCGCCTGCTGCAGTCGGACTGTATGTGAGGGAGTAGGCGCTCGGGACTCCATAGAGGTCTGGCTGGGCGAGGACTGACGGAGACATGCCACGGAACGAAGATGAGTCCATTCGTTTCGTGGAGGACTGTGTCGATGTAGATGATCCACTAGCATCGAGTCCATAATCCGGCCGATTGGTGGCACCACCAGCGTATGTGCTGCGCTGGATGTTGTCCGACGACTGGACAATCATTGGCGAGACCTGGTCCCAAGGGCGATTGGTGCGGTCCTCGTGGGTTGGCGGCCAGTGCTGAGGTTGGGTGACGGCGGCCGGGGGCTGTGTCAGGCGCGGGTGTTTGACGCCAAGCAGTGACTCGGGCACGGACGAGTAGGGCGCGCTTGGGAGCAGCGCTGATGCATTGCATCGGAAGAACTCGGAGTTGGTGCGCTGGAGGGCTGACAGCCCAGACTGCTGCCCGACAAAGCCCTGCGACCGTTGATGGTCCTGCCCGATTGGGAGATGACCCGGATCCTGAAAGTATTGCCCAAAGAAGTCCTTCGAAATTGTATTAGATGAAGGCAGGCCAGCGCTCAACGGAACAGAACGTGGTGTCCCGGAAACCCCATCTTGGCACTGCTGGGCATTTGTGAACTTGAGGTTGCCTCCACCACTGCTACCACCGCTCACCCCTCGACCGCTTGCGATGTAGTTGTAGTCCTGAGATCGTTCGAGAGAGACCTGCTCGACGCCGTAACTGGACGGAGGCGGCACGATGTACGTTGGAGTGGTTGACGCATGACTTCCGCCGCCATAGCCCGACAATGACTTGCAGACTGGGTCAATGGATGTCTTGCAATTCGCATCAAAGTAGCTCCCTGAAACAGAACCTCCTGCTGGGCCACCGCCGGAAGCCAGGCCCTCTAGGGACTGGAGTGGGTGGTGGTGATCTGAGGGACGCAGCGACAGCAGAGGATAGTGGCTCGAGTAGGGGTTCGCAAAGAGTGACCCGCTTGTGCCGGGCTGGCTGTCGGTTGAATGGTGTTCATTTGGAGATGTTGACTGGCGTCGGTACATCGCTTCAATGTCTGCGTATGAATTGCACGGCACACTGTAGCCGCTGTTGCTACAGACAGTGGTTGAGTAATCAAGTTCCTCAGCTTGAGTCCCACCACCCCTGCTGTCAACAACTTCAGCATGCGTGGTGGGACTTTCCGGCGGGTCATCGTGGGTTGGCTGTGCTTGTGTGACAATCACGGGAACGGCAAGGGAAGAATGCATTTCCGTGTCGTCTGCTGTTGGAGTTTCAGATTTCGCTGACATTCTCTCTGGCTGGTAGTCGCTTGCCATTGACACGTCCTGTGAGAACTGAAGATTGGTGGTTTCATCGCTGGAGGCCAGCTGGTTGTCCCCGTATCTTGATGGCACATCTTCCATGAAGTCTGTTGTGTTTTCTTCATCCTCGGTGTGACCATGATAGGGTATCGATGGGGATGAGAGATTTTCAATTTCTCGATCGGAAATCCCGTTGATCGGGGATGCCGAAGCACAACCTCTGTTTTGCACACTGTTGTCCTCAAACTCCTCTTTGTCCCTGTCTTCTTTTTTGTCCTCGTCCTCTCTTTTGTCTGCATCCTCTATTTTCTCTTTGTCTTCTTTTTTGTCCTCATCCTCTTCTTTGTCCTCGTTCTCCAATTCTTGGTTCTCTTCCTCGCCCTCAGCAGCCACACTCTGAGTTTCGGCATCACTTTGCTTTTCTTCATTAGATTCTACGTGTTTAGTATCAGCTAAATCTTCCTGAGTCATTTCTTCATTGTTGCAGCTCTTTGAATCTTTATCTGCATCTTCATTTAAGCAGTCTGCCTGTTCTTTGCTCATATGTTCTTCATCTGAGACTTCTTCATGTGTTTCTTCACAATCGCCATGTTCTTCACCTGATTCTTCCTCATCAGCCTGTTCAATTTTGGCTTCTTCTTCAACTGCTTGTTCTTTGACGGCCAGTTCTTCTTCTTCATCTTCTTCGCACTCCAGTGCTTTATTTCCCAGATCTTTGTCTTCATGTTCCTCCACTTTTTCTGACAGTTCCTTTGGACTGTCGCTCATGTTTTGCACAGATTCTGCTAAATAGTTGGCATCCTCAGTTTTTTCAGACAGCGGTTCTTCGTAGACTATCTCCACTGGGTTCTTTTGTCGTTTCTTTGCAAGCTTGCTGTCTGGTTCAAATTTTTTTATTACCTTCTTTTCTTTCCGCTTGCCTTTTTTGCCCCTTGGCTTTTTGGCTTTGATAGCCTTTGCCCGTTTAGTTGTACATTTTCTTTTTGGCTCAACGCATGCTATCTCTTCTTCAGCAGCAGCAGTAGCACACTTACGCTTCTTTCCTTTCCCATGGGGTAGAACTTCAATTGGAATTTCTTCTGGCTTCTTGTCCACCTGTGCCTTTAGCTTTCTCTTTTTCACTCCTGTCTTCTTTGCTGGCTTCTTTCGCTCGCAAGGTGAACTCAAAACTGGTGCTTCCTCCCACACTGTGGACTTCTTAGCAGCTTTTTTCTTTTTTGAAATGCCTTTTAAGTCTGCTTTAGCTTTGCTTTCAGAAGCACTTGCTGAGTTCTTGAGAACAATTACATCAGCTTTAGCTCTGCTTACAGAAGTATTTACTGAATTCTTGGGGACAGCAGTTTCCCCCTCATAGACCTTGTTGTTTTTCTTTCTTGCCTTATTTTCTTTGTTTTTCCTTGGCTTCGGCGACACCATTACCTTTTCCTCGGTCTTTTCTTCAACGGCGGCAGTGACACATTTTCTTTTCTTGATTGGCACATCCATAGCATCTTTCTCTTCATTCGTAGCACCTTCAACCATTTTCCGCTTCTTCCCTTTTCCCTGAGCCTTCTTCACCTTCTTCCCAACATCGAGAAGTTCATCACTTTTTTCCAGTTCCTTTTCCACCTCAACACTCTTCAGCATTTTGTCCTGTTCTTCCATCGCATTTTGTTCACGCTTTCCAGCCAGGCCACCCAGTTCCTGAACTTCATTCATAATTTTGAGCTCAACAGCTTCTTTTGATTTTATCTTCTTTGCCTTCAGGTAAGTCTTGATCGGTTTCTTAACACTTGGTTTTGACATGGGGTACAGATCGATGGCAGGGCTCGACGGAGAAGAATCAACCACAGAGCCCTCCTTCGGCAGCAGAACAGCCTTGAAGCGGCCACTCGATGATGCACGTGAATTCCATGGCATCACCACTTCTGCTTCCTCCTCACTCTCACAGAACTCGTAGATATTGAGCTCCTTGCTGCAGATGCTGGCACTACCTGACTTCTCGTTGCTTTTGCTGTCGCTTTCATTAGCATCCTCTGGTGCTTTCTCCTCTGCCTGGGAAGAGTTCCTGCTCTTTCCAGCCTCGGATGACTCCATTGGAGGTGTGGCGGCAGTGGCCACATCGTCGCAGACTTTTCCGTGTACTTTAACCTGGTGACTTTTCAGCGAGCATTTCTGCCAGTAGGCCAGGGAACAACGATCGCAAGGGAAGGGCTTCGCCTCAACGTGGTGTTGACGGTGCAGATGTAGATTTTCCAAATGCAGGAAGGTTTTACGGCAGTTGGTCCAGTCACATTTGTACGGTTTGTCCACTGAAATAAGAAAACTGGACAATGACTTCAAAATTCTCAAAAGTTTCAATGTTAGAATTTGTTTAATTCCATGCATCTTACCAACATTTTGTTTAAAATTTACAAAAATATAGTACCAAGTTTTTCAAAAATTCCCAAATGCTAGTGCGGTACATGTTCCTTAAATTCCAGAACACTTCTAAAATGACCTTCAAAAGTGCACTATGTATATGCTCAGATACATACCAGGTACTTTTGAGAGGTTATTAAAAGATGTAATACACTAATCTTCATTTGTACATGGATGCAGGAATGCATGCACAAACACATACATACATAACAGGCAAACACAAATTTATTACCATATTCTTTCAAAAACAGAACAAAAGAGAAATTAGGAAAACTGATGAAACATTTCTCCATGAAAGCATCAGGAGCAAATTCAAAAGAAATGCAGATATTCTACTTTAACTAAATTTAAATTAAATGTGAATAACAAAAGCCTTGAAAAAACTACTGTATTCTTAATCCAATCCATTCACTAATTCATTCACTGATCATGCTCAGATCATCTATCCATCCATATGTATCATCCATCCATCAAAGCATCCATCTACCAAACAATCTATCCATCAATAAATCCCCATCCATGATCTAAATTTCTATCTTCTATCCATTCTATCCAACCATTCTTCTAAAGGTTTAGCTTTCATTGGCTGCTGTAGAAATCTTGAGATTACGACTGTATACTCGTAAAAATTATTTACAAACCTTGTTATCTGTTACACCTCAGCAGGTTACTGCTACAGACATGCTTAAATATTAACTTACCATCATCGCCCCTTACTTTCCTTTCTTTATCCCATCTTTCCCTTTCTTACATTTCTTTTTGTTACATCACATTACCTTACCTTTCTTTACCTTACCTCACATTTCCTTTCAACACCTCACCTTACCTATCTTTCCCTGACCTTACTTTAACTTACCACACCTTTTTTTTACCCTATCTTAACGCTTCTTACGTTATCTTTCCTTACATGTCCTTTCAATACCTCTCCTTATTTTACCTTTCTTTTTCTTACCTTATCTTTCCTTTCATTTCTTTACCTTACCTTTCGTTATGTTTCCTTACATTCCTTACCTTACCTGACCTCATCTCATTCAAATAAAGAAAAACACTTGAATGTAAAGTGAAAAAATCTCTTTTTTCAACCTGTATGCTTTTCCTCATGCCTGTGCAACTGTTCGACCTTCTTAAACTGCCGTCCGCACTCCTGGAAAAAACAGACAAGGTTGACGGGTGGCAATTCCTCAACTGGAGATTTTGGTAAACTCTTATCCAGACATGCCTTCTGTTCTGCCTCATCTGATAAGTCTGGCACAGTTGGCAAAACCTCGCCTGCATTCGAGTGATTGCTAACGGAGATGTGGCACGTGGAGAAGTCCGGTTTGAATCCGTGTTTTGTTTGACTGTGGCTCTTTAGTGTCTTTTTGCTTTTGAAATGTTTTTCACAAATGCTGCACAAAAATGGCTTTTCAACAGCTGGTTTTGGTGCTGAGGACTTTTTCTTCTTTTTTGGCTTGGCAGGTTTGAGCAATTCGACAGCTGCTTCGGCTGATTCGAGAGGAAGTGACTCAGGTGGACTAGAAAGTTGGTCACATGATTCGAGAGAATGGGAAGACATGCCACCCACTTGAGAAAAACTGGAAAGTTGGTCACAACATTGGGAAGCAGCAGAATGCTTTTCCAATGGTAGCAAAGGACTAGAAGGATTTTCAGATGGTTCCCAAGGACTGGAAGGCTTTTCACATGGTTTGGTAGTACTAAAAGGCTGGTCACAGGATTTGGTAGTGTTGTTAGGCCCTTCACATGTTTGGATAAGACTGGTGTGCATTTCACATTGTTGGGTAGTACTGGAAGGCTTGTCAGCTTGCTGGGTAGGACTGGAAGGCTGGTCACAGGACTGAGTAGGACTGGTTGGCTCAGCCACAGCTTGTGTAGGACTGGTAGCCTTGGCTGCTGGTTGGGCATGCTCCTCATGCACCTGAAAAGGACTAGAAGGTTGATCAGGCTGGGGGGCGATTGACGGTTCTTCACCAGCTCCTTGGCTGTCGTCCAACCCTGGTTCATCCAAATGCTCTTCCTCTTTGTCCTCGTCGCCTGGCTGGATAGAAGACTCGGTTGAATGCCAGCGCTTGAGGTGAGTCCGCATTGCCGACACGAACTTGAACTTCTTTCCGCAGATCTGGCAGTCCCAGCCGCGCTTCTCACCTGTGCAGTCACGCTCATGAGTGATGAGTGCATCGGTCCGGAACAGCACGTGGCACTTTTTACACAGCTTGCGTCCACAGCGACTTGGGTGCCTCACAAGCATGTGATCGTCAAGTTCGTTGTGCGAGCCACTCGCGAAGTTGCAGTGCGCACAGCTGTATATGCGATGGACTCCAAGATGTTTGCGCAGCTGGCCCTTCTTCTTCGCGCGGTAACTGCACTGTGGGCATGCAAAAGGTTTTGCGTCATTTGACGAATCAAGGCCCAGCTTTGACTCCTTCTCAGTGGCTGTGTCTCCACTCCAAGTGTTGCTCTTCTCATCAAAGTGTTCCGAGTCTCTATTGTCGTAACTTGAGCCTGAAGTTGCTGATTCCGATGTTTTTGAGAAGACAGTCTCTTTTTCTTCCTCTCTAGACTTTCCTGCAACACTTACACTCTTATTTTGAGCATCAAGCCTCGTAAAATTATCAGTCGCTGCCATCACTTTGTTGAAATTGTTTTCCAAACATTTGGCAGGAAGCTGATTGGAAGGCAATTCCGTTGCAGTGTTGGGCAGTGTTTCAGTTAGCACGTCATTGGATTTTAGGACTTCCTGATCCGGAATTACCTTCTCTTGCAATGTGATTGTGTTATCCATTCCAAAAGGGTGCTTCTCTCCTAGAGACACGTCCACAACAGTACCGCTCTTTTTCCGAGACTTTGCAGGACTCTTGGACTTGGCAAGAGGTTTGACAATCTCACCAGACTGATCAACAAGTTCTAATTGCGTTCTGGATTCCTTATCTTTCTTGGAACGCTTCTTCTTTTTTGCAGGAACTTCCTCAGCAGGTTTTTCCACCAGGGCACCAGTATCGACTGATGTCAGATTCAGATGTTCCTTTGCACTTTTTGACAGCTTCTTTCTCTTCAAAAGCTTGGCTGGTACAGCATCAGTTTCTGCTGTTATTTCTGACAGTTCCTGATAGTACTTGGCAGTTCTCTGTTTTGTAGGCACAATTCCATCTTGAACGTTTACTGGTACTTCGCTTTCTGTCAGAGTTTGATTATCGAGAGGTTTCTCCAAGGTCCGATTCATCAGTACTGAGGTATTGCTGTCAGGTACGGCACTCGTGTTCAAAGGCCACGTACTGGTGTCAGAATTTTGGACATCGTTGCCAGGGTGACTTTCTGTGGACTCATTTGGCAACTTAGAGTTCTTTTTTGAGCGTTTCGTCCGGCTTTTTTTATTTGGGCCACTAAGATGCCCCTTTGGTGTCGCTGAGTCTGCTTGTTCCAGGGGTTTTACATCGGTCTTTGGGGGGGAAACTATGTTGCAGTTTTCGAGGCTCACCTTGAGACATTTCTTAGAGAAATCTGTGTGTAGGGTTGAAGCTAGGTTTAGGTCAACTTCAACCGGGAGAGGTCCTGAGTTGGTTGGTAGAAGGTTAAGTTGTCCATCTGCCACATTCTTTTTGCTTTTCCGGTTTCTAGGTTTGCTTTTAGTCACTGAAGAAGCATCACTTTCTTTCAACAGGCCCTGCTCGACATTATTCAAAGTGACGAACTCCATGCCGTCAGTGACTGCTAATTTTTTCTTGCCACGCTGTTTAGGTCCAATCCACGGAAGTTTTTCTATGCCACCACACGTTTCTTCGGCAGCCTTTGCAACATCACAGATCTGTTCCACTTTTGGCCATCCAACATTCTGCTGATTTTTTCTATCTTTCATCCCTTTTGCCTTCCGCTTTGCACCCGAAAACTTTTCTGTGCCTCCTGCAAGGGTTCCTGAAGTGGGATCACCATTCATGAGCTTAAAATCTGGTGAGGGTAACCACCTCCTTCCAAGATCTGTTTCTGGGTGATAGGTTGGAAAATTGTCAATATGGTAAGCCACACTGTTGGTCACACGCTTCTGGAGATTTGTGGAGATGGCCTTAACACACGCCTCCAGCTGACGGATGCTGGAAAATGATGGATCCTCTAGGCTGTTGTCTTCGAAGCACATCTTTTCCCACAAGGGACGCATGTTGCTGACTGTTTCCCGGTTACTATCCAAAGCAGTATTTGCAACACTATTAGTGATGGACAACAATGAATCTGAAACCGTTCTGGCTTCACCACAAGCGTCTTTTAGATGAACACTTGGCAGCTGGGATGGCAACGTTGGAATCGATGCAGTGGGTTTACAGAAATCCATCTGAAAAGGCTGGGGTCCCAGTCTGCCATCTAGGAGAGGCTCTCCAATGTTACCACGTTGCGTTTTTCCACATGTCTTTTTCACCGTAAGCTTTCGCTTTGCTTTCTTTTTCACAGCAGTGGCTGGTTCCAAACCTACATCCTGATGTAACATAGTCAAAGTTTTACCAAAATCTACAGTACCTTCGCTTCCTGGTAATGGCACTCCTGGGACAAGTCCAGCAACCGGATCTCTTTTGCCCACCACAAATCTCAGCCAAGCATCAACGTTCTGATCCTTTTTTTCTGTCAGGTCTTCCTCAGGATTACTCTTCCCTGTCTTCTGATCTGCTTCTTTTCCCAAAGTTTTCTGCCGCTTAAGCTTTCCATGTCTACCTTTTACTTTTTTACCATTGCTTTTCCTTACATCAGCTTCTGAAGCCTGTTGCTCCAATCTGCTTATCTCTGACATTTTCTCTCCACTGATGACTTCACCATTACTTTTGTATGCATCATTTGAACTTACCACAGCTGCTCTTTCTGGCTCATTGTGAATCACTGCATTGCTTTTCCTGGCATCATACTCCAAGCCTTGTGAAACCGTTGCTCTTTCTGACTCATTCTTGCTATCTCCCTCAGCCAAGTCAATTTCCAAGGCCGCCTCTCCATCCGACTCGTTCCCATCCTCAGCGTTGCTCTGGTCAAAACCAGGGACCAAGCAACTGGAAGCCACAATTTTGTTCGTCACCAGTTCTTCAGCACCTGTTGGTACAACTTGACTCCCACTAAAAGTACTACAGGACAATGTCACAACATCCAATATGCCATGTGTCACAACATCTGATGCATCACATGACAGAGTGTTTCCGACTTTATCCAATTCTGGTTCTGTTCTCTTCATGTTCTCCTCCCCTCCTTTCTCTTTGTCATACAGCCTACCAAGTTCTGCGAGTTCTGCCGGTGGCACATCACCTACTGACATCGAGACTTTGCCAATTGCTCGCTTGGAGCTTAGACCAGAAGATTTGCCATCCCTTTCAGCTGAATTCACAACAGAGCTTGTATTCAAGATCTCCTTTTCAAGGATACCGTGGCATGCACCATCGGTCTTAGTACCAACCCCTGCATTTGCTTCAGGAACCTCTGACATGACTACAGAAGTACAGCTTTTGTCCAGTCCAGCAGCTCTGCTCCCAATGCAGCCTCTCGAAATTGGTCCCTCTATTGTTTCAGAATGTCCTTCCTCCACCTCAGAAGCCAGGGCAGCAGTTTTCAAGAGATGAGCATGCTTTATGTTAACAGATGAGTTGCTTAATAGACTACCCGAGAAATGGCTTTCATCGACCACCTTAACTAGCTCCAAAGCAACCGGCTGTCTACATTCATCCCTCTGCAACTGACCTTCACCTACAGCCGACTGGCATCCTCCATCACTCCCTGGCCACTTACTCTCAACAGAACTGGAACGATATTTCACAGCAGCAGTTGTCTTATGTTTTGGACTTTCTGATAATAAATCAGTCATGCCTGCGACTAAATCCTTCTCCTTAGAAACTTGACATAAGTTTTTCTTCTTAGTTTTTGGTTCTTTCTTATCAGCTATCTCATCACCACCAGCACCAACCATTTCATCTCTGTTGACCATCAACTTCTCGCTATCTAGACAGATTGCAACACTGATTTCAGACACTGGAAAACTCTTTCTCTTGCTCCGACGTCTTCCTGAAGATACCCCATGTGTCTTAAATGGTGCAGTCTGCTCTATCGTATCAGAGTTCTTCTTATCTGAAAAAGTTTCTAAATCCTTGCTGGAATTCTCCACATTCTGAAGTCCCACCACCTCTGGAGATCTAGAGATAGAAGATAGATTTAATCCAGAGTTCTCCTTTATCAGGGAGGACTCTGTAATAGAGTAGCAGGAACTTGCTACTGACCTGCATAGGTTCAAAGATTCATTCTCATGACCTTCTGAACACGGTAATTGACTCTCTCTTTCACTTTCATTTTCATGCAGACATTCTTGCATAAGTTCTCTTTCGTATCCAAGGTCTTGTTCTTTATCAACTGTTTGCCCATCTGCAAATTCCTGCCCTCTTGCATGTTTGAATTCATTGTTAAATTCTAGCTCTTTTCCAAATTCTTGTTCTACTTCTTCCTTGCTGTTTTTGCAATCCATGCTTGGTTTATTTTCTTGTCCAAGATCTTGCTTCTGCTGAATATCTGCTGAATCTGTTTCATCAGCTATCTGCTCTTGACGTTCACTTTTGCTGCCTTCAACAAGTCTTGATTCTCCATGGCTTTGTTCTTCTCCAATTTCTTGCTGTTCCTTAAGTTCTAGGTTTTGTCCTAGTTCTGAATCCTTTTGAAGTCCATGGTTTTGTCCAAGTTCTTTTTCCTTCTGAAGTTCTTGGTTATGTCCAAGTTCTTCATCTTGACTAAGCATTCCTTCTCCTGGTCCAATTTCTCTATCTTGTTCTTGTTTTTGTAGAAGTTCTTTTTCTTGTTTAAGCATTTCCTCTTGTTCCAGTTTTTTTACTTGCTGGACGTTTTGTTCTTGTGCTTGCTCTGAACTAAATTCGTTGTTGGATTTTGGTAATTCTTGCTGTTCAGGAGATTTAAGTTTCCTTCCCCTGTCTTCTGAATCAGATCTTTGTTCTTGCATTCTATGCGTGAACCCGTCAACGAATGAGTTGTCCTGAACTTCATCTTTTTTGGTCACTCCTTGGTCCAAAGACAGCACACTGTCTTTTACCTCTGAGACCATCTCACCAGCCTCATTACATTTTATGTGAGATGATGTCATCTCACCAGCCTCATCAGGTTTCACATGAGACAATTTTATCTTATCTGCCTCGTCAGGTCCCATCTTCTCATCTTCTTTCATTGAAGTTCTACCCTCTTCTTCAGCCTTTGACGACACCAATTCACTGGTCTCATCAGCTTTCACTTGCAAGGTTTCACATGGCTCTGCAAACAATGCTTGACATGTTGGCACAAGAGCTGCATTCTGTTTTTCTGATGCCATTTGCTCAGTCATGTTACTTTCCTCTGTCAAAGTATCGAAATGGGATGCTAACAAATCATCCTCTGCAGTCTGCTGAACTTTACCTACTTTGCTGCAGCAACCGTCCTGCTCAGAAGTCAACTGCATGGTGTTTTCGGGCTTGGGAAGTGGGTGACATTCATCGTTGTTTTCTTCTGAACCCTTCAAACTCAGTTCCATTTCTCTGCCTATGTTGCAGCAAACTGCTGATTCTTGTGTCTTGTTCTCAGTAGGGTTTATAGCAATTTTATCTTCACTCCAAAGGGGAGGAGAACTTGCACCATGGACTGAAGATAAGGTGCTTTGAGTTTGTGACTCTTTGGAAGCTGAGGAATCCATTGCAATGCATTGGCATTCAGTGCTAGAGGTTGCCTTTGAAATGTGTTCAGGTTCTGAACAGCATACTGCCACTGAGAATGAGTCACCCTGTGAATTTTGGTCTACCTTTGAGGCTGCATGGTCCTTTGAAACCAATTCATCTTTTGAACTGTCTTCTGCTTGTGCAGCTGACTGGTCCTTTGAAGCAGATTCTACCAGAACAATCTGTTCATGTGTCTTTTCCTGACATGGCTGAAGTTCTGAACTAGGTAAGCAATCAAAGACTGACTGGCTTTCAGAGACAGGCACAGTCCCAAGCACTAACTGGCTTTCAGAGTCAGGTGCAATCCCATACAGTGACTCACTTTTCGAATGAGATGCAGTCTCAGAAGCTGACCAAGTATGAGAACTAGGTATAAACGTCGACTGGCTTTTAGATATGCTATCTGAGAAGGGCTTTTTCTTTGCATCATCACCTGATTCACCCACACATTGGGCTCCAACAACAGAACATCCTTTGGAATCTGAATTTCCATCTGGATCAGACTCATCTCCAAGAATGGAGAGGCTCAAATTCTCAGCTGACTTCAATTCTGGGATTTCTGGCTGGTCTTCTGGGTTTTGCATCTCTCTGAAAGCTGAAAGAAGGTTCAAGTTGAAGTCAGCTGAAGTCACTGTCTTGTCATCAAAACAAGAAGCTGCCACCAAAATGGACTCATCTGAAATGGCTGCACCGATACCTGCCTCTGAAACAGATGTCCTTTCTAAACTCTTCTCGACCTTAGAATCTGATCTGAGTAGTTCAGACTTTGAAATCTCCACACCTGATCCTGCATCCATGTTCTTATCAGCGTCTGTGAAGTCCAGTGCCTTTTCTGGCAAGTCTAGAAATGGTGTTTCCTGTCCATATACTTCGGGTCTCACAACAGCTGCCCCATCTTCTACCAGATCAGCCCAGCTGATTCCAGAATTTGAATTTAGCTCATTGAAATTTGAAGCACCAGCCAAATCCCTTTTGGTAACTAGTGGATTCTTCTGACCAGTAACTGAGGCCAGCAGACCACATGAGACTTTGACAACACTCCCAAATGTAGCACCATCGGCAATTCCAAACTCGGCATCCGACACTTGAGAGGCTGACATGCTGGAAACAGCGCAGTCCTGAGCCATGCAAATGTTTCTAATTTTATTGCAGACATTCATGGCCTGTGCAACAGGATCTCCTGAACAGTAACTGCACATGTCATCATCACCAGATCTATGCCTGGTTTCTAGGATTCCAACTTTATTGCACGTCATGGAGCTCTTATCAATCTCAGTTTTGTTCCCACAAAAGGACTGGTCTTTAACAATGAAATCCATCACAGCAGCATGTGAGCTACCGACTGATATCTCCCCTTGACTTATTCCATAGCAGTGTAGTTCAGGAATATTCCTGGCAGATTCGCCCGTTTGTCCAGGAATATTACTGATGGTTTCAATAATTTGTTTGGGAATATTCCTTGAAGAATCATTCACTTGTTGAGATATATTCAAGGCAGAATCACTTATTTGAAGAATATTCCTGGCAGAGTCACTCACCTGCCTCCCATTCTGCTCTTTGTCAAAGGTTTCTTTGGAAGAGGTTCCCTCAGATTCAACAACAGATTTCCCATTTTTTCTTTCATCAGCAGACAAGTTGTCGCCTGTCTCTGAAATAGAATCCACCGTTTGATTCACTTTTTTGTCAATACAACCATTTACCACACTGCTCTCTGTCAGACCAGTTAAGCCAGAGTTTTGAGCCTCCAAACAACACAATCCATCAACCGAGATATTAGTTACTCTAGAAAAACAGGTTAAATCTTGATTTTGTTCATGTTTTGTTTCAGTTAAAACATGTGCTGAATCAAATCGCAATTTGTCTGCAACTAAAGAATCCATTTCAATCTCTGCCATACTAAATTTCTTGCTGTTTAGCTCAGTTATATCACCCAAATTGTTGCTCATAGGTGTGTCACCAGAAATTTCACTTTTCAGTTCCAGTGAACTTGGCGAGTCTGTTTTTAATCTCATTCCATCACATGCATCACTTCTGGTATTGAGTGAATCACTCTGAATCACTGCTGTATCACAAAAATTATTTTTAAACTCATCCAAAGAATCATTTTTCAACTCAAATGCACTATTTTTTGTAGCACTAAGCTCTCCAACAGATAATTCATCCATAAATCTCGTCTTCAATGTCACCAGTTCTGCCATGTTTTCAAATTCTGTTTTTGCAGTTGCAAAATCTGAAATGCTATTATGTTTTTGCTCCATTCTGCTGCTGTGTTCCTCGCTTTTAAAATCCGTCAAGTGGATGCCACTTACAGACTTTTCATGAGTCAACTTGATCGATGCAAAACAAGTTTCACTGGCATCAGGTTTGCTGACAGTTGCTTCATCTGTCCCTTTAACAATATCAGCCAACTTGCTGTCAGTATCCGTCAGGTTGTCTGCCAATGTTGAAATCGGCAGCACTGTGTCAGATGTTCGTACTTTCTCAAAATTCACGTGGCCCGACATGTTACAACGTCGTCAAACCTGTCAGTGTTCAGTGATGTGTTTACAACTGCTACAGTTAGTTTCCATTTTTGTGACACGTCGAGCATCAGATGGACGCAAAGATGTTAAAGTATGTCATGTAAGTCTGGCACCATGGCGACATAAACGGGTGTCACGGACATGTATTGGTTGCCACCATGATGACAGCTTGAAGCATGTTATGCAGAATGATGTGACAAATGAAGCAGGTCACAGCGAATTGACTCCTTCCGTCACGATTAATCTGCAGCAAATAGAGAAAGCAAAATCAGTTTAAAAACTAGCAAATGTTCTCTCTTTTAACAACAAAATGCAACTTTTTTCTTGTTAAACAAGGAAAACCTACACCTAAAGGCAACAGGCCTGACACAACATAAAAACTCTTGCAAAACAGAATTGTAGCAAACAATAATGATGAAAAAGACGAACACTAGTCTTCAGAATATGAAATAATTTCAAAACTGGATTGTAAAATCAGCAGATATTTGCAGTCTGCTACCGTGGCATGCTATGTTGCAGAGGTATCTGTCTTTCATCATAATCATTTTTGAGATTCATCAAATATATGCAGGTGCGCCCAATAAATGTCTAATTTACATACACGTAATGTAATGATTGTAGATAATGTTGTAACTTATTGCACAAAATACGACAGCGATCACAAAAATTTAAACATCAAACAGACCTAACGGGCACAAGGGAATTTTCCACAGACCACATCAATCGGCAGTAAAGTCGATGGAAAATCGGGGTAGCTACGAGGGCTGCATAAATGATGACGCGCCCTACGATAGACAGACGGGTAGGGCCACAACGATCGCTGCACGAGTTTAGTGGACCATCAAACGATCTAACACGACAAGAAAACATTTTTAAACGTGCCATTATACCTACCTGTCCGATGGGTTGACTTGGCTTCACGATTTTTATGATAGATTTTCATCGATTTACGTCCAAGCGCGCCGTCGCACATTATAATTGCGGGCAGACGACATCTTGAATCGCTAGATGTCGACCCAGAAGATGTTTACAAGCGCCTGGCTGGTTCCCTACACATGCTACAATTCATCAAAAACAAATTAAAACCATTTAAGCTCAGATTTTAAATGTGGTAATTAAATATAAATGCTGATAAACAAACATTCTCAGTTTGTCTTAGGTCATATATTTTTCGATCTGTTACATAGCCTTGTTTCAGCAACTTTAAACTGTTTGACAGATGCTATATAAATGCTCGAATACGTTCAAACAAGGTAAATGCGTAGAAAATATTAAATTTCATCTAAATATAAATATTTTGTACAATATAGTCTTTTAACATAAGGATGTACTCCTATCTTCTCTATATAGATATTTTATTTTCAGTTTATCAACCCTTTGAACTAACCAAAACCATGACATGTTAGCGACTTCGCTTTCTTAGCCTCGGAATACCGGTATGTGGCCATGTTATCCTTTGCCTTGCCTCCAGATCCTCCCATCGACGGTGTAGAGTCGATGTACTCATTTTACAGACGACTTCGCTACAGGGCGGGGAAATGAACTTGTGAAATTCAGTAGGCTACGCTAATTAAACGTAATCGTAATCCTAAGCTCGTGATTTCTACGAGAAACAATTGAAGAAAGCTATAGGTCGTAATCGTAATCGTAATCTCGAGATTTCTAAAGCGCCCCACGAGAGCTAAGTCACGGGAACCAGCTTATTCACAGACGCTCAGTCAAAACAAAATAGATTGGTCAGTTCAGATTCCGTTCCAGAGCTAGGTCCAAGAGTGAGTCAGGCTTGGAGGCAGACAGCGGCTATGGTGGATGGGGGGGTCAGGACCGTCTTATCCATTAGGCACAGTAGGCACTGTGCTTAGGGCCTACGAACTTTATTGGGGCCTACGAAAGTCAAAAATGAGATATTGAAGGTCACGAATATGTATGAAGCAAGAGTGGGAAAGATGGGCGATATGATCAGAGAAGCTGAGGTTTTGGTCGAAGATCACACCCAAGTTGCGGATAGAAGAATTAGTATTAAGAATGTGAATAGAGGCATCGTAATCGAAATCGTAATTCCGAGAGTTCTACAGCGCCCAACGAAAGTCACGTCGCGGGGACCAGCTTATTCGCAAGTGCTCAGTCAATACAAAATCGATAGGCAAAAGGGTTCGCTTCCAGGTCAAGATCCAAAAGTCAGACGGAAAGACAGCGTAGCAGCTATGGTGGTGTTTGGGATTGGAGAGGAGAGATAAGAGGGGAAGAGGCAGAGTCTAGGTTGAAGGAAAGAGGGGTCAGGAATTTTCTTGAGCTGGTTACGCAGGCCTACAGGACCTGTATGAATTCAGTTTTAAATGGGTTCAGGCACAGGAAATTCGATGTCATATATATATATATATAATATATATATAATATATATATTTATATACACACTCGGCGCCTGTAAATAAGTAGTTGGTTCCAGACAATTAGCTTTATTTGGAAGCTGTAGAAATCTCGAGTTTACAATTACGATTAGGTCTACGCTTACGATATAGCTATACAATGTCGCTAAATACGAGTTACTTCTCTCAGGTCTTTCTAACAATCTGCTGGGATATTTCAGCATTATGTATAGCGCTTTCAAAAAGATTTGCGCATTACATTGCATAACACTACATAGCCAAAGATCTTACATACACTAATAACTGGCTAGCTGATATTCGCTAGGTGGCGATTCGATACACCGTATTTTTCAAATTTCCGAGAATTGTTATGTATATGCAAATGTAAATGTAAATGGTTTTATTTAGCAACTGTATAGCCTCGACCCTGCTCATTTTGTAATGAACAGATCTGGTGAGATCCTTCACCGATGCCCGTTGGAATGGGCGCCACGCCATTTAAGGTCCCCGTGTACGGACTGTGGTAGCCCCAGATTTAAATCTCTGAAATAAGCGACGATCGGTATGCGAATTGACATCCTCAAGCACAGAGGCTCCTTGACGTAGGCCCCTACGCTTTAACCATAGAGCTAAGGGCAGAACAAAAGAGGTAACCAGGCCAGTAATCGTAACAGTAAGCTGAGATTTCTACAGCGCCCAGCGAAAGAACGAAAGCCAAGTCGTGGGAACCAGCTTATTCACTCTGTGAGATAAAAAGTATTGATTGCAAAACTTATGTAGCGCCTGTTTATAAGTACGTTTCGAGTCCGTCTTAATTCTAAACAGACAAAGCGGATTATTACTGGAAATGAAGCAGTACCATGGGAGAGTTTATATGAACTGGCGCAGACGAAAGGTCTTAGGTCATGTCATGTCATGTCATGTTATAATATAATTATTATAATTATCCTATACTGTGTTGCAGTATGTGCGCGCAATAGTCTGTTGGTTAGCGAGGGGCGGAACTATTAACCCAGAGGTCGGGGTTCAAACAAAATGCCAAGAATAAGAAGTTGCTCGACCTTATAGGCGTCATTGCAGACGTGATTCAGTTTTAACTGTGTCAAACTCCGTTACCCTAACTTCTTTCATATTAAATTACAGCAACTTGTGAACAGAGGCATACAAATTGAATAGCCACAAGCCCCCTTTAATGGCAAGAAGTGTCCTAACTGTTCCAATGCTTCACATAAGCTAAGTCTATTTGCATTTGCTATACGTTGTCAGTTATATATATACATATATATACATACATACATACATACATACATACATGCATACATACATACATACATATATAATCGTCACGCTGTCATTACTGTCGTAGGGCGTTGGCCTGCCCACGAACACCCCCGCGCACACAGCAATGTGCCGCAGTGCAGCAGTGCAATTGTATATACATGTTAGTCAACCGACACTTCGAATTTTCAAGATACTTCTGAGAGGGCCTACATCGTAGGCCGTCGGTGTGTCTCTAGGTCTAACTGAAGAAAACGTGCCAAAAGAGCGCTGTGGGGAATGTCAAGAGCAACTTAATGACATAACTCAGGGCTAGGCCTTTCTACTTGAAGAATTAGGCAATACCGGTTACCTAATTAATCTCGAAGCTGCTGCTCTCCAACAGAGAGAGGAGAGGAGAGGAGAGGAGAGGAGAGGAGAGGAGAGAGAGAGAGAGAGAGAGAGAGAGAGAGAGAGAGAGAGAGAGAGAGAGAGAGAGAGAGAGAGATGGGGCCGCGGCGAACACAAAAAATTCCATCCTATTCATGGACGAAAAGGGGTCCAGGAAAAGACTAATCGGTGCACATGCATGTATGTGTATGTATGTATGTATGTATATGAGCTCATGCACGAATATATGTTCGGTATATTATGGACCTGTAAAATAGCTTCTTTTAGTTACTACATGTAAGATGTGTATCAAAAACTTTCACACTCACACGCACACAACAGACACAGTAACTTGTCCGATTACGGGCTTTGACTTTTGCACACACTAAGTGTTCGCCAGAGCACGAATGCACTCAGTGTATCCCTAACCAAACAATACCAAATTATTTTCACTCGTCAACATGCAGAAGGCAACATCGCCGCTCTACGTCTAGTAAAACGCACGGCGCGACACGCGTTATTCAACTCTATTTGCTCAGTTTGCATCCTAGTCTGGTCTGCCCGACGGCTGTTGTCTCGCGCACTGCTTGATTGCCTTGGTCCAAGACATCGCGTCGCTCAGTCTATTTAGCGTGGGATCCAACGCTGAATTTAACTAAGGGAGCCCTAAACTTAGGCGATTGGCCTAAATCGAGTGCCGGCGTCCCTTTGATAAAGCGGCGTCCTACGTGCAAGTAATAATTGGGTGTAAGGGTGTTGAATGAACTAAGGGCTTAATTGTATCAAATTGAATTATTAAAACAAATCAGTTAAATATTGGAAACAAACTAAAACTAGCCAAACAACTTAATTGTTAAACTATTATAAAATTCAAACATTATTTAAATAAGATTATTATTGTTTATAAATTGTAGTGAAGACAAGTCTTGTGGTCAGTACGACGTCCATATGAAGGTGTGTGTACGTATGCACTTATGCATGCATATATGTATGCATATATGTATGCATATATGTATGTATGTATGTATGCATGTACGTATGTATGTATGTATTATGTAAATGAGTTCATGACGAATATATATTATGTATATTATGAACCTGTGACATAAATTCTTCCAGTTACTGTATGCAAGATATAGTATCTGCAACTTGCACACACACACACATACACCTACACATACACACTTACACACAAAAGTTATGCTGGGAACGAGGAGCGCATTAGTGGAAATCAGTGAGTGACCGAGACGCCTTTTGAGATAGAAACCATTGATTGGCTTTCAAGAAGGGTGGGATGGTGTGGTTAGGGCAAGAAGATCTAGCGTCCCGGTCGTGGCTTATTTCAGAGATTTAAATCTCGGGCTAGTACGGTCCGTGTACGGGGACCTTAAATGGCGTGGCGCCCATTCAAACGGGCAGCGGTGGTGAAGGACCTCACCCGATAAATTCATTGCAAAATGGGCAGGGTCGAGGCCATACGGTCGCTATATAAAACCTATACATTTACATTTTACATTTTAGATACTAGATTCTAGACATCCATGGGTAGAGTGAGGTGGGGAGGTAGTACATATGGCAATGAGTATTAATTTGATTAGAACGGCCTTCTGGTCCCATAAATACGATTACGCTTACGATTACGAGAAGCAGTCTGTGAGAGATTTTTTAAAAGTGGAAGTTCTACCCATCACTGTTAGAAAATTAGAGTTAAGCAGTAGGCTAACAATAAAGACAAAGCTGATGGATGGCCCAGAGTGTGTTACTGTGTCAAAGATAATGGGAAAAAACAACATTCATACAGTAAAACCGGTAGGAAGAATCCCTTTTATGCTGCTGAGCAGTAGGTGGCTGTAGCTTTGGGTTAAACTGGAGTCACTGACAGAGAAGCCCACATCTGCTGCTGCTGCAGCAGCTGCTGCTGCAGCTCAAGCTGTTACAGTCTAAAATAATGAAATTCAGGACTTGTCATCGAGTCGAAATGTCATTCGCATGCAAGAGAATATTTCGCAAGCACCTTGAAAATTCAATTTTAACCAGATTCTGCATTGTTTGTTCACTTGGATGGCCAACTGCGGCCTGATATAACAGAATTCCATCAAGAAGCCCTTCACAAGGATCGGTGAATGGCAAGAATCATCCGAGATGTTACCGCGCTGAACACTGACAAGATTGTCAGCTCAGGGCCAGCAAATCTGTTTTTGTTCGTGCAGATTGTTGACGTGAAGTGATTTAATTGACAGTTTAAGTCATACTACAATACATACTTCACTGTGTCTGTGTACTGATTCTTGTTTGTCATAAGCCAGTATAATATCATACATGCAGATATCTTTGATCAAATTGTACAACCCATAAATATCGTTCAATCTGACTCAAATTTTCACTGTGTTAGTTTTCTACCAGCTGGATTTAATGGCAGGTTTCAACATGGAACTTCAAACAAAAAAATTGTTGGACCACCTTACTGGGCGCCCCTTCATATACGTAGGCCCTATGCCACCCACGCTGCTTTCAGGGCTGTGTGTGTATGTATGAATATACGTGTGCCTATGCATAATTAAAACATTTTTGTGTATGTTATGTAGGCAAATCTTCGTGTATAGACCCCGTTTTGTACGAATTGCGGCATTCAAAACATGTCGATTGGTTGCATTCGAGTATGAAAATCAAAGACCGCATGCATACAGTGAATGATCAGGCTGCCAACTGCGTTCTTTATCGGTGCGTTGCTCATTCCCCCCCCCCCCCCCCCGTGTTCGATGACATTTCACACGCAACTTTTATGAATGACTACAGCCTAAAGCCAATCCTTAACTTGTGTACGCAGTCTTGGCCTATAATTGTAGGCTTGCTGATTGGGATTTTCTACCGCATAAACCGATACATGCCTAAACGTCTGAAGTGGCTTGGTTGGTGCGGTAGCCTACTGCTTTAGCGTGGGTACAGCCTAATCATGCGCATACCTTATACTATCGTGATTGTAGGAAATCGGATCAACTGTTGTCGTCCACCATTACCAACTGCAGAATTGCAGGTGTCTCCGATCGGTAGACGAATTACACGATGATCCAGTCGCTTCAGCAGATGCAGGTGAGACAATTTGGAGGGTCATTTCTAAGCTGGTTAGGACTATACAAAGATAATCTATAGAGTCGATGCAGCGGTTCTGAGAGAAAGAAATGAATTGTTGGGTGTCGTCAGCATAGAGGTAATGGTCAAGTGAGGATGCTTAAATGAGTGAGCTGCGTGGGGTAGCGTGAAGGATAAACAGAAGAGGTCTGAGAACAAAGCCTTGTGGGACTCCTCAAGTAAGAGGACATGCTTGGGATAAGACTTCCGATGTTTAATGAAGAAACAGCGGGACGAGAGATAGGACTGTAGCAAGAGGAGAGCCGTGTTAGTGAAGGCAAACCAGATTGAAAGTCTGTGGAGTTGTAATCGATGGTATCGATGGCTGCTGAAATATCAAGTAGGGAGAGGCAAGAAACCTGCTGATGAGAGATTTCAGAGACTAGCTTAATACAGAGCAAAGGGAGTAGGATGCAGATGCACTTGAGGGATTGTAGGTACAGGTTCAGAATGGAAGATGTTCAGACTAGGAGCATGTCACGCCGTAAAGAGAACAGAACCCGAAGAAATTATACATATGGAAGTAATTCTCAGGTAAGCTGAGCTGCTGAATAAAGCTAAGGAGATAATAGTTACCCAGAACCTTTCCCAACATGTCAAAAACAAAGTTGGTAGCTATCGTAAATATTAGTATATAGTAAATATTAGTATGTAGTAAATATTAGTATGTAGCATTTTAACAATCCAGATGTTCTTGTGACCTGCTCTGCATCTTTTAATATTTCTGCCTTGGCTTGAAGAAAAATATGAACATTGGTATTATGCAAGATGTGTTATTAACTTGTCGTCTTTTATTTTCTCAGATATTGTAGCACGTGGGCCTAGCTGTGTCTTTTTTGCTACTAAAATAAATATGATCAAATTAGGGGATTTTCATTGAAGGCAATTCACTTCAATGATTCTCATTTTGTGTGAAATTAGTAAAGCTAGATCTGCAAAGGACCCAAAAAGGATGTTCATTTTAAAGCCACGAAGCCAAATTAGCCACAAGCTTATGTATTGTTCCAAATCAGCGAGGTCCTATATCAGACTCTGAACGCGTTTCTATCACTTGTAATGAATATTAATTAATGCGAGAAGTTACGTGTTATGTCAGCCTCGGCGTTTAGCCTCACCGATGACCTTTTGACCCTAGGAATTGGAAATATGCACCCCAGCCAACTACTTTAGTGTGTAATATATACAGTTCGAGAGAAAAGTAATAGCTCGTATATTGGAATATATAGTGTATTTAAATTTATTATATTTTGATACTAGTGACTAATAATATTTCTTGCTTGCATTAATTTGTCATGCAGCGAACACACGTCTCTGGCATAGAAAGGAATTCAGATAGAATTCGTTTGAAACTTTGTATGTAATTTAATTTATCTTACTTCAGTGCATAGGCATATTTCGTATCTCCGCTTAGCATTTAAGCTTGTTGGATACAGACTTTATTAAGACAGCCGGATATATCTCGTATTTTGTAGTAATATGATATATTATGTATCTGTTTCCTCTTGCTGAGTTTTCCGATGTCTGCATACGAGCGTAGTTGCTTGCGGACTATGATGATCAGGTTTCATCGCATTGATGAACTCTCCCCATTGCTTCGGGATAATGGTGTTTCGGCTTACTGGAAATCGCCCTTTAGTTCAGGTGCAAAGGACCACTTGAGGGTCGAATTTTATTTATCGCCGCGGCCTTAATGAATGCCTCGGGTCAAGTATTGACCAACCGTCTGCCTGTCTGTCTGTTTGTCTGTCCCTCCATCCGTCCGCATCCATCCATCCGCATCCATATATCCAGTCATTTGTCTGTCTGTCTGTCTGTCTGTCTGTCTGTCTGTCTGTCTGTCTGTCTGTCTGTCTGTCTGTCTGTCTGTCTGTCTGTCTGTCTGTCTGTCTGTCTCATTCTCTAATTTTCTAACTCACAGTCGTTGTCTGTTTTTCTTTCTGCCGTTCTCTCCTCTGTATTTCCATATCGGTCTTCATCGCTCTGCCTGTCTGTTTCACTCGTCTCACCCTCTACATGTCTGTCTATCTCTCTTGCCTGCCTGCCTGCCTGCCTTTTAGTCAGTCGGTCCTTCAGACAGAGACAGACAGAGACAGACAGACAGACAGACAGACAGACAGACAGACAGAGACAGACAGACAGACAGAGACAGACAGACAGAGACAGACAGACAGACAGACAGACAGACAGATGAAGGTTTATGTATGCATTGTATGTATGTAAGTATATACATCGGCAGCAAGCAAGCACCTGAGGCAAGTAGACCTAAGCAGGTTAACAGTCGAAGGTAGGCAGGTATACAGACAGAGTGGCAGGCAGGCGTACAGAACCAAGCACCTGAGGCAAGTAAGCAGGTAAAACAGTCGAAGGTAGTCAGGTATACAGACATATAGGCAGGCATGCATACAGACAGATAGGCAGGCAGACACAGGGACGGACAGACGGACAGGTAGATACACACACAGACAGGCAGACTAGAGGAGCAGCCAATAGCGTGAGGTGTCAGGTTATGCTGATGTAAGCATTTGGGTTCGTGACTCAAACGGGCAGCGGTTAAACTGGGTCGCAGTTTAACCTCATCGTCAGCTTATTCTGTAGGCGTGGCTTCTGGTGACAATCCTGGGTGTGCGCTGCTCTGCAGTAGCCTCGAAACGTGTTTGAATAGCGATACGCGGTGTGCCGAAAAAGACAATAGTCTCGTTCGACCTGGATATTTGCCAATATCATGTTGAGATGATTATTCTTCACGATTTTTTGAGTTTTTGATGTAATTTCAGTTAAATGGTGCGTGTGTTGTATTTAAGTGTTTGATAACGTGTGAAGGTAGATCTACGGTAGTCAAGATTCTTACCTCAGGATCTGTTAGATGGCTGTTTCAGTTTTTAAGAAGTTTTTAAAGACGCTGCATAAGTAGTCAGATACATGCATGTTACACAGTAGGCAGAATCAATAATAGGCCTATGCAGGGTTCTCAATCAATTAATTTTTTACATAATTAGAAACTCCACAATTAGAATGGCACAGCCCTCTTTGAACTTCAGATAATAGCACAATGGCTTTCTTGTAAATTTGATGGACTATTTAATTATGTTGTGTTGTGGCTCAACGCAACAGAATAATCCTCTGACTTATCAGATTTTCTACTGGGTTTCTCCAAAGGATTACCATTTTCGAAAATTACGGTTTCACTTGAAACAACCAACAGGTGATGCCTCATGCTTTTTATAACAGTGCTACAGAAGTCATTAGATTACATTAGAATAGATTAGAATAATCTTCCGGGTTCTCAAACGAATGCGAGGTTTATACTATGGTTTCACTTGAAGTGACCATCGATTGATGCCTTATGCATTACATAGACTTTATTTTTCCACAATCGGGTAACACTAACGGTGCTATAGAAGTCATTAGATTACATTAGGTAATGGGCGTCTCAGTTAATCCGGCCCAAAGCGCAAGCCGAGGTCAGTTGCCGTTTTTGGGCGCCCGCTGTACGCATACGTTTATAGTTTGTAATTGTATTCAAGTTTTGCAGCCCCATGTGGTTGGTATTTTGGTTTGCGGCGAACGAATGCCTTAAAAATTCTCCGCAATTTCGATAGAGATATTCTTTGTATTTGCTGTGCAAAGTTTTCTCTTATGTGCGTGACTTACTTCGTTGAAAGGGATCGATTAAGTTAGTCTTTGTTGGTAGAAGTTTTTTTGTATAAAACTAGTTAGGCTGGAGTAGTAGTTAAAGTTGGTTAAAAAGTCGTTGGGTTAGGTAAGTGCACTGGCTGATTTAAAATGTAGTATTTCATTTGTGACATATAATACAAGAATTTAGTTTCTTTCTTTCTGTTTGGTGAGTCAGCACTCGATCTTTGATACTGATAAGGTTTTGGTTTTGCCAGCGTAGGTGTTTTTAAAGTCAAGCCTCGCCGACAAGATAATTTTTACATAGTGGTTGTATGTATTGTCGACAGATGTTGGGATTGTTTTATGTTACTCCTGGTTTTAAGGTGGTTTACGTATTAGATATTTTGGTTTAACATTTTCTTTAAGTGGATGGACTCATCGACCGTTAATGTCGATCGCATGCCTCTATATTTCTCGTTTGGCTTCTTTCCTATGTCCATAAGCGCGGCCCGCTTACATCTCTTTCACACCTGACATGGTCCGGCCACTCTTTACTTGACCTGCCTTTGAACCATGTGCCTTCCATCATCAGAACATGACTTGTCTGATCATCCTGGTGTTATCCATCCTGCGGATATGCCCAGAGAAATTGAATTTCCTTTCTTTTACTTTACATTTGATGATTTGTGTGCAACCCACTCATCTTCGTACCTCAGGTTTTGTAATCTTCTGTCACCATCTGATCTGCAAGATCCTTCTGTAACATCTCATCTCAGATACCAGTGATCTGTCTTTGTCTTGTCTGTGTAGCATCCATGTTTTGCAAATAGGAGCACAGTGAAAATACATGTTCTGTAACATGTAAAATAGAAAATACATGTTCTGTAACATGTAAAATAGTTACACAGTATATTGTAATGTATAGTTGAAATTTGTAAAGCATCTATTAAAGAATCAGATGCCCTTTGGCATAAGAGCCCTATGTTAATAGGCTTTACTCATTGCCTCCTATACTGTGTTATTGTAATCTTAGGATTTCTTTAACATCAAGAAAAGCTAAATTGTGCAAATCAGCTTATCCACAGTCGCTGAATCAAAAACAAAATCACTGAGGCAGTATATTCTGGTCAGTTCCAAATCAAGATCCCAAAGGCAAGCAGGTTGACAGACTGGCTGTTTTACCAAAGTTGTAAGAGGAACTGAGGTGGTTAGCTGGTAGCTTGGGTCAGATAGTTGCAATAGTTGTAAGATTAACAATAGGTGGACATTAAATTAAGTTCATGAACCAGTTTCAGCAAAATGTCAACTGGGGTATATAATATTAATGTAGATTATATAATAAGTAGCTTGTATAACACCAGTCTAATCCACAAGGCATCAACCAATGACAAACCAAGCCATAGTCATATCGATACCCAGAAAGTCCGTCTACTGAGACTGAGACAGAGAGGCAGCCTGTGGTGGATATGTGAGCTGAAAGAGGCCAGTCTGAAGCTGAGACCAAAATGACATTAAAAAAACTGAGCAGAAAGAACAGGTGTGGGAAGGGAGTCAAATTTAAATTCATACACTATTGATTAATATAAACACTAAATAATTCAATTTGATTTCAATTCACTTTGTTTCAGTACACTAACACCAGAATGGACAGCTTGAAAATGAGCAGCATAGTGTTGACCATTGTGTTCCTGTTTGTGCACCCGTTGACCTATGGTGCAGCCACTTCCGGTGACCTTTGTCCTCACCCATGTCATTGCGTAGCTAGCCAATCAACAGTCAATGTATCAGTTACCGAATTCCGTGTCAACTGTTCTGGGCGGCAAATAACTAACGTGAGCGAAATTGTCCTCAGGCTTGGGCAAGATACAACGCTGTTAGACCTCAGCTCAAACTCAATCAGAACTTTTCCCCCAAACTTATTTTCGCGACTGCCAAACCTCAACTACCTCCTGCTTCATGAAAATCTCATCGAAGAGATCATGCCAAATTCCTTTCGAGGACTTCGTCATATTCGAACTCTAGATTTAAGAAGAAATCGAATAAGCATGATCAAAACTGATGCCTTTTATGAGACATCTGGGGCAGATGACTGCGACAAAATCAGCTCTGGTGAAATCCCAAAGGAAGGGGGTCACTGCACAATCAATTTGAGTGAAAACAATATTGCCAGCATTGAGCGAAATGCTTTCCCCTGGATAAAGAAACTGGGTGTCCACTTAGGCCGCAGCAAGGTTCCGCTGAACATCGATCCCTACGCATTTTATGGAGCTCAGGCGATAACTAGTCTGATTATCTCAGACATTCCCAGCATCAACCTTCGTGCTCGACTCTTCACAAACTTGGAAGGTCTCAAGTTGCTCGTCATTTCAAACACGCATGTCGATCGACTTAGGACATTTGTATTTGAAGGACTGAAAAATGCAGAAACATTTGTCTTCAGAAACGTTTCATTCACAGATATTGAGGAGTACGCGTTCAGCGGAGTCCAGTTTGTTCCAGATGCCTCAGCAAAAGTTGGAAAACAAAGGCAGTTGAACAGTGGTGGCGAGATAAAATTCCTCCAAAGTTCGTTCCTGTACTTTCCAATGGACGGATTTCGTGACACAAACCTTGCACAGGTGAACATCAGCAGCTGTGAGATCAACTCAGTAAAAAGTTATGCGTTTCGTGGTATGGCTGCACTCCGTAATTTTTATCTGTCGGGCAGCTGGATCAAGACTTCGGAGCCTTTTGCATTCGGTTCCCTGAGGAATCTTGAGAACCTGAATTTCAAAGAGGTTGACATTGGTAAATTGGTTTCAGAGATGTTTGTAGACACAATGGACATCATCAACTTCAGGATTGCTGTGACAAGGAACTTGACGGTTGAGTCGGAAGCATTTTCTGGTTGCCTAAATATCAAGACTCTTGAAATCTGCGGTACAGGACCAGAAACTGGTCTAAAGATAAAAGAAGGCGCGTTCCGGAACTTGGTATCTGTTGACCAGTTAATAATTCATAACTTTAGCCTGCCAGTGTTGGAAAAGGGGGCTTTCACTGGCATGACAAAGGTTCGTAATCTCAGAATTGAAAACTGCAACGTTGGCAACTTGTCGCGACTTGCATTTGGCGATTCATACAGCCACCAGGGGGCGATTGAAACCCTGAAGATGAATGTCGGGAACAATCTGACATGTGATTGTCAGATGGTTGCTTCAATTCGGCAGTTGCGATACAAGTTTTACAGTTATCATGTTCCGTGCAGAATGGAGGACGGTCGAACTGTTGAAGTGGACAGCGAGAGGCAGCTGGGGGTTGGCTGCTGGACAAATTCCGCAAAAATCAACTGTTCAGTAGCAGTAATTTTGGTTTTAGCAGTATTTGTGTCCCACTTACAGTTTTTTCTCTCTGCCTTTCTATGATGCACCTGTTTGTCCATGCTATACTTTATTTTTTGTACTTACATATTAAATACTTGCATACATTATACAAGCACTTCCAAGATATTTTTTATAAATTATTTTTATATGTAAAAGTCCCTGGTAATATAAATATGGGTTGAACTTAGGGTCATTGAATTCTTGAATGGAGGCTTGAATTCTGTTTCAGATTTTGATGTTTAGTGAGAAACAGTAAAGACAAAAATGTATTAATTTTTCTGCTTTCACGATTAGAAGCTAGCATGAAGCGGCCCTCTATGCTGTCCCCAAGTGGCATCCATGGGTATGAAGCATTTGCGACTTCCTTAGCTTCAGTGTACGAGGGTGCCTAGCTAGTCTTGTTTGTCATCACCCGTGCTATCCGCTGACCATGTACAGTCAATGTAATCATTTTATAGTTAAGTTTGCTCTGGGGCACTAGTGGAACAGAAATCTTGAAACATCTTTCTGTCCTGGTGGGAATTTTAGCCCCAACCTTTGGGTTGTCAGTCTGGGACGCTAAACACTAGATTATCATGCACACTGCCACTTTTAAAATTATTCTGACTTTAAAAGTAGTTTTAACTGGAAAATTATGCATAAATCATCTTTTAAAATGTGCCAATATGTTATTACTTGCAAACTGTTTAATATGAGCATAATTTTTTTATATACTGTTTCTTTTTACAATGATGTGTCAGCTTGCTTGGGTAATGTGTTTTGCAAGATATGTGAGCTCTGACTTATTTCCTCTAGATGTGGACCAATCTGCAAGTTGGGTCTAAGAAAGGTGTCTAATTGCAGTGAGGTATTGGGCTTATCAAAAAGTTGTTTAAATCCAGAGTTAATGTCGAACGAATATAACATGCATGTAATTAAATTGGATATGCAGGAAAGGCTATAGTTGCTGTTTACGTTTGTGCATTTTGCCCAGTGTAATTTGTGCAAGTTTCATTTTATTACAGAATGCAAGACAAATGCAACATACTGGTAATACAAGGCATGCATGCTTCTCTGTGGCTCTCATCTGTGTTCATTCTAGAGGATTATAAAAGTTTTGACTGAAAAGCAGTTGCACTTTGGAATTGTTGGTTAAGCTCAATATACTGCGTTTTGTTCTGCTTTTGTGCAAATCCTATAGAGGGCTTATTACTGCATAATAGTTGCCTCATATTAGGAATCTTCTCTGCATTAATGGGCGCAATATAAATGCAGGCTAATTTTTGTGTGATCTCTTTATAATCACGTTTTAGCGTTTCATCCTGTACAACTGCAATTGTGTTTTCGTGAAGGACTTCTTAAGGATTTGGAGAAGGCAGTCAGAAAATGGTAAAGAAAGAATGCATTGCGTTTTTTTGTCTGCGTCATATTTCTAAATCAGCCTTTCACCTTGGTGTCTGCATTTCAAATCCTAGAGTGCAATGTTAAGTTGAAAATTTTTGTGAAACCTGTGACAAAGTGTTATCCATTGTTAAATTGCTGATGTTGTGTTTGCACTGTATGTGAGCAATACAAATCTGCAGCTCTTTTGTAGCATTTTTAAAGTTTGTTGGTGATAAACAGGGATATTGAAAGAAATTGCTATGTACCAAGCCTCATCTTTTATTAAAATTGTTGTAGTTGAAGCATGGAAATGGAGTCTTTGGATTGTAGTTGCAACTAGGATGGGAGAGCTAATTGAAAATGCTGTGATCATGTCCATAAGATGTTTCTTTAGCCGCTGATCTCTAATAGTGACCTAACCTACATTCTGTTCCCAAAAATCTTTGGATCCTCAAAAGAAAAAGCTTGTGGCATACTGAACCAGTGTTGACTGAATTTAAGAAGTCTGAAGCTGGCATTTGTCTTAGTAAATTAAATGTCCTGTCATATATGTGTATCACAGTCATACCTTATCAATTGTTTTAAATAATTGCTGCAGCTTATTAACGTAACCGCTTTCATGATTATTCAGTGTATTAATTAGGAGTAACTATTTAATGTAGCACCTTTTGCTTTTCAGTTTTAAGTACTGTGTTACTGTCAAGCTTGACTGTATAAATGTGATGTTTTGCCGCTTCTATACTTAAGTATTATGTAGTCTATAGCTTGACTGTGTAAATAAGTGCAAACAACATTAAGCAATGTAATGAGGTGTCGATTGCGTGCTGCCATCAGACAAACTGTAATACAAAAATAGAAGGGTGGATCCAGGGAGTCAATCAGGCTATGACCTGCTCGGAGTTTTGGGCTAACCCATCGTGTTGGATCCCAAACTCATTAGGGTTAGTGAGGGATGCCTGCAAAGCTACTTTATTGTAGCTCCTTGGCGTTTGTTTCATGGTCAGTCCAAAACTAATTCGAACACCTTTAACTGACCAAACCTTATTATAAATTTCTGTTGCATTAATAATTTTCCAATAAAATAACAAAAGTTTTAGGTGTTCAACACTTGTTGTAGGTAAAGGCAAGGTCGATGCAGTCAGTCACTGGTGGAAACGCAAAGCCATCCTCAGAAAACTTAGTCACACGTGCTTTTAAATGAAAAGATTAATTTATTTTGTGCTGAAAACTTCCTCTGAATTTTTCTTTGACTGTTAAAGAATGCTTGTTTGTTCTTTGGACTTCATTTCAATTTACAGTTGAAATCCAAATGTTGTAGTGGTTGAGAACTTGGATAGTGATCTTTGAATCTGTTGATTTTCTTAAAATAAAAATTGTTTCATGTAATGTGTATCTCATAAGCTTTTGTATCTTTTTATGGTGTGCACAGGTCAGCCACAAACAACACATCATTATTCTGATCTTGGACAACAACATTTTTGCAATTTGTGAACTGGGATTTGACAGTGTTGACCAATTAGGCCTGAGTTCAAGTCTCAAAGGACTAAGTGGATCTTTATGTTGCCAGTCATTTCCAATTCCTTCCTATCTTCCTTTGCTTGGAGCATTATAAAGCACTGTTTTAAATTGTTGATCCTTTTCATAGTGATTTATTCATTCAGAGCATTTATGTAATACTTAGTATTTCTTTTTTGCTTCACTTTATTCGTAATTATTACAAGTGGGAGTAAGGACTGATGCAACTTATTGCCTTACGGCTCTCATGCCGGGAGAACCCTTGAGTAATTTGTTCTACGAAAGGCGCTATATAAATCAAATTGACCAATACAATACCCCGCCAAGATATCTGCCCAAGATGATTTACATAATGCGACATTTCTTTATTGCCCAAGAGGTCTTCCTCCCAAGAATCGCACTACAACAACAAATGTTGTTTGATCCCACTCACTCCCCAAGACTTGCTCCCATGGCCTGATTGACCCCCTGGATCCACCCGTCTATTTTATATTACAGTTTGTCTGATGGCAGCATTCAGCAAGCAAGGGTTTACCTACTAACCCAGTCAATTTTCTGCCTCTACGTCCTGAACACAGTAAACTGAATTTTATGTTTCACTTCCCTGAGATCTCATCAAAGTATGACTCCCCCACTATATGAAATGCATTCTCACATAAACAAATAGAATATTAGTCAACAACGTTTTCACAAACTGTTCCAAAACTCCAAAGTAACATATGAACGAGATCACAAATTATGTTGTTGCCTGCATTATGGAACTAGCTTCACAGCATACTGAGCCTGTCCTGACTTAGAAGTGCCATTTCAAAGAATGCATGCCATAGTTTCACTGCCGATTATCTACAAAGCCAGTCTCTGAACAACAATTGTGCTATTCTAAGCCAGTCTTCAATTCTGGTGCTGCTATTATGTGATGCCAGCCTCTGACCCTGGTGCTGCAGTTCTGTGATGCCAGTCACTGACTCTGGTCGTGCCATTCCATGGTGTCATCCTCTGACTCCGATGCTGCCATTCTGTGATGCCAATCTTTGACTCTGGCTGTGCGATTCTATGAAGCATCTTTGACTCTGGTGGTGCCAGCAGTTATCAGCAGGTTCCGTAGTTGCGGCGCAGATAGTCAATGACAGCAGTCGTGCTGCTGAGGCTGTTGAAGATTCTCTTCTCTGACTTTGGTGTCACATTCTCCATCATATAGATGAGGTGGTTGTGGAAAGTCTGAAATGGCGTTCCAAGGTGAGTAGTGATATCCACCTACAGAAAACAAAGACTATCAAGTAAGTAAAGAAGTCTCCCATATCCCACAGTGGGATGTAAGGAAGTTATTCATTTCCTGTCTTTTTTTTCCATTTCTTATTTTATTGCCATTTCCTATTAACAGTTAACACATCCAAAAGTCCTAGAAACTGGGTAAATTAGCCATTTAAACTGAAGTTCAGGCTTAATGTTGCACAGCAATTTGAGCACTTAACTGGGAAGCTCAAGGTCTCATTGTAGGGTAAGTTGAGTTACTTACCCAGTCTGAGATGCATTCGGCAGGGGTATGACTGTATCCTGCATACATTGCTGGATTGGCAAGAATACCACGTGCAGCCATTACACCTACAACAAACCACAGTAAAAGGTTACGAGGCCTGGCATCCTTTTCGTGGCATAAGCATGGTAAAGATAACGATGAAGACCATAATTAAAATGATGAACAAACAACATCAAATGGAAATGTCGCATAATGACAATAAATAATATGAATGTATTTCTATATATATACATATATGTATTCAAGTATGCACAAATGTATGTATGTACATACATATGTATGAATATGTACATGACGTATGAATGTATGAACACGTATATGCTGTACATATCTGGACAATTGTATAGCACCTTCTAAGATGCACTTAAGATGCTCCTTGCTAGCCTAAGAAATGTAAGAGTTTACTGAGAACAAATTGATAAAAGACAAAACAACAGATGACAAAAGAGGCAAATACAGACAAAGGAAGATTAACAAAAGATGACAACAGATGACACCAGTAAGCAGATGATAGTGCAAAACAGATGATAACGCACACACCATTAATGCCCGCCATTCTCCTCACATCCTCCGCTTCTGCTAAACTCCGTATGTCTCCGTTTGCTATGACTGGTATGTGGACACTGTCCTTGACCAGGCCGATGGCCTCCAGGTTCACTGGTTGACCTCTCTGCTCTGTCGTCCGACCGTGAACGGTTATCCAAGAGGCACCAGCTGCCTCCACTTTCTGACACATGTCAACCGTCTCCCTTGCATAAACAGAAACACAGCTTAGAATACTATTTCAAAGCATCAATCGACGGCACCAAGCAATTGTGTGTAAAGGACTTTCCAAAGGTCCCACACAGTCAAGTCTGAGGGAGGATCAAACCCACACATTGCATTTACAAGGCGAGTGCTCAAACCAATCGGTTACCAAGTCATGTTGGCCAACCAACCAAATGGTGGCATATATCAGAATTTAAAAAATTTTATCTATTGCACATCACATCCTCAGCATAATTGAACGTGGATCTGTGACACAAGACAAGTGTGCAACAAATCTGTTTAGTTATTGTGCTTATGCACACAATGTAAGTCTGAATCTGAGTTGCAAGACAAGTGTAAATGGACAATTTGCCTAGGGTTGTTAGACAGTTCACTAGGCAGGCTCAAACCCACAAATTCATTATGTACAGCACAGTACTTGATATGGCTGCCAAAGACATTTTACTGCATTTCTGGTGTACAGTCTCTGAAAAATACTCATGATTACACGATACAGCAGTTACTCGCCTCAAGTCGTCATGAATGCGTATTTTGACTGATATCGTGAACTTGTTGTTGTTGATTCGCCTTCTTGTTCCCAAAATCATGTCAGCTAAAAGCTGTGGCTTTCTGATCAGGCTGGCTCCATAGCCTTCCTGAAGTGCCCATCTGCTCAGAATGATAGACGAACAATTAAATTTGTAATATATTTTTTATAGTCAAGACCACAGACAGCCTTCATGTCCCAACAATTTACAGAGACTTGTTTTTATTCCTCAAAGCTTTTTAAAGCCAGTTTCAATGTTTTCAGTCAACACGATTTTTATTTAGTTGTCAACATTTCTTAAAACCTATCCCAGTGTTGGGCACTAACTACTTTAAAAATAGTTCAACTACAACTACTTTTTAATTACTTTGGAAATAATTCAACTATTAGTTAGTAACTATTGTTAGAAAACATAGTTACCTACTGTGGTACTTTTGTAACTACTTTTGCTCATGCAGTAGAAGTGGGAACTGAGTTGCACGACAGATACAGGACATGGAAACACACTCTGTCATACTAGTACCTCATATAATTTGTTCATTCATCTACTGAAAAGATGGCAGTAGTGATTTGCTAACATTCACTGTAAGCATGACCAATTTGCAATGAAAATATAAGGTTCATCGCTTTGTAGGTACACAGGCATATATGTAGGGGTATATGTAGGTAGCTGGTAGAAATTCAGCTACAAGAATTCCTTTGCAAGTTACAAATGAAACATCAACAGAGATCTCTGTCTTTGACACAGGTTCAAATTCGACTGTACTGCACATCTATACAACAGACTCTTATACGTGCCCGTGCAGTCACACCTGCTGCTCTGTGTCATTCCAACGGGGTCATGCTAATCCTCTATAACCATGACAAAATTAAGCAAAATTATTCACACTCATATCATGTGTGCGCGTAATTGTTAATCGTTTAACTTCAATTCACTGCAGCAGTTTAAATTTGTATGGTTAGGTTAGTAATTAATAAGATGGCATAAATTGCCTAAAATGGGCATGATTAAAAAGATGACAGAGTTTGAGAGATTTCCAGAAATTTTCTCATCTGCATGTTCACTCTTTAACTGCATCTTTGCAGCAATGATGAACTATTAAACTGTACATTATCACTTCATTAATTCATAATCAGATGATTTTCTGTAAATGAAAATACAACCTAGCAAGTGGTGTTGCTGGTGGAGACACGAGGCAAGCTGGTAAGCATGCAATTGATAAGCTTCCTTGCTGAAAAAGTTGACTTTAGCAAAAGCAGTTAACTAAAAACTGAGATTTTGTAGTTTAATTACTAGTTGCAACTACCTTTGAAAAAGTATTTAACTACTTTTTAACTATTTAAAAAGCAGTTTAACTACCAGCTAACTACAGTTGTTCACTACTGCCCATCACTGCTTTTTTCGTGTTTTCTCTTGATTTCTTGACTTCTCCTGTACTGTATTGTCTTCAGTTTCCTATCTTTCCTCTTTTATTTCCATTAACTCATTACCGACTGCACGGTAGTAAATGGTAGTAACGGCAGCCGACCGCACGGTACTAAATGGTAGTAGGTGGGGCTAGTCATATCGTTACCTATTGTTTATTTGTAGTCCTTATAATTTTAGAATTCTACGTCATTTAGGCAAATAGGTATACTTTTAATCCATATTACATCAGCGGAATCCCTGGAAAATGCCTCAAAATATTAAAAAACAATCAATCAAAATGGGCATTTAAATCGGCCAGCATGTAGCTAAACATGGACATTTAAATGTCCCAAAATGGCGAAGCGTTGTTTACCGGAGGAAGAAATTCGCCGATTGATCGACGAATGGTCGTATATTAACGAAAGTTGTGATTCTTCTAATGAATAAAACGTGTCAGATGGATCACACGAGACTGTTGGCAATACGAAGTGAACGATTCGCACATTGATACGGAGTTTGATGACAATGGCATCCGCTATAAGCCTCTATGCCTGCGGCGATTGTGGGTCAGTTTTTGGTTACCCAGAAAATGTTGTGTTGAGGAATAGAATTACAGATTGGAAGAGAAGAGAAGATAAAATGATAAAAAATGGTGTTTACCTTGTGTCTATATGTCAAACATTGACAGAGATATCACAAGTTCAATTAGTTTTGCTTTAAGGCTTTTCCTGTAATTTTCTTCAGTTTTTACGACAACGGCCTAAATACTAAAAAAATTGTATCTTTTTCAGTTTTGAAAATATTTTAAAAATTTCTTTTAATTCTGTCTGGCAACAATTTCTGCAAATTTCTTGTGCTCAATTACCATATGCTGTCACTTAAAATTTTTATTTTGTGCTCATATAATCTATGTTGTCATTTAAAAATTTGTTGTAGACTGTCTTGAAGATAAAAAAATGGCAAATTTTTTTGGGTACAGTTGGGGGCAACTTTAGGTACCCAAAAAAAATTTTCCCCAAAAACTTGACAGACGAATTAGAAGAGGAGATAAAATGCTAAAGAATGGTACTTACCTTATGAATACATGTCAAAAAGCATATCATAAGTTCAATCTGTTTTACTTTTAGGCTTTTTCCTTTAATTTTCTTCAGCTTTTACGACAATGGTTTAAATACTAAAAAAATTACTTCTCTTTCATTTATGAAAATATTTTTAAAATTTCTGTTTGGTTCTATCTGGCAAAAATTTCTGCACATTTTTTGTGCTCAATTAATATATGTTTCATTAAAAAATCTTTTGCAGACTGTCTTGATGATAAAAATGTAGCAATTTTTTAGAGGTACACTTTTGGGGCAACTTTGGGTACCCAAAATTTCTTTTTTCAAAAAACTTGACAGATGAATGGGAGGAGGAGATGAAATACTAAAGAATGGTGCTTACCTTATGTCTACATGTAAGAAACTGACAAAGATATCACAAGTTCAAATTTTTTATTTTTTTGACCGTTTTTGCCAAAAAAGTGCGGTCGTGAGGGGGTAGGTGAAAAAATTTATGCGGTCGTTAAAGGGTTAACAGCATTAATACAGCCATTTTTTAAACTTACATGTTTCCATTAACCGTATTAATGCAGCCATTTTTACATTAAAATTTCTATGGGCAATCCTTGCCAAAATGGTTAAGGGCCAACTCAGTGGCATGCTCTTCCTAAACTTGAACTCGGCATGGCCGGACTGCCTCTGGATCTGCTTTGGAAGGTAGCAAATTCTGTAGTGATGGGAACCATAATTAAATTCTCTGGTTTGGGAGACAGAGAACTACCAGCAAATACCTTCTCCAATGTCTCCAGTGTTTAATGACATTTTGTGGCTGCCAGGGCCACTGATGTCACCCTAATCTTATTTTAACCAGGTCATTGCAAAAATCATACATTTCAGGATATCTCTTAAACACTCATAACAAATCACCTCTGAGGACAGCCACAATTCAGATCGATGCCATCTGCAAATCTACAAAGCAGAAAAATGTTTATTGTCAAACACTTGGACATTTGGCACAAGCAATGGTGTGATCTAGTAAAATTCTTTCAATGGAACCTAGTCTTTTTCACCCAAGGTAAGAAAGATCCCTCCTGAATAAAAAATTAGGTTATGAGAATGTGGGAAGCAGATCTTCAAAAAATAAGGCCTCATCCAAATTTTTGGGGCCATCCGGAAAGGTGTCTGAAGACGATGGCACCGTGATACTGGACTCAGAGAAGCACTGAATAAAACTGAACCTCGTGTCGATCTGCCGAGATGAGACAGTTGAGGTACAACAGCCCAACTCAGACACAGGAAGAAATCCAATGCTTTTGAATTTGGTATGTACAGTAAGAATTCGAGATTTCAGTTATGCTTGACATTTTGTGACTTTACATTGCATTAATCAATGACTCACGGCTCGGGTGACCAAATCGTAGACAAAATGACTCATCTGAAAGATGTAAATGTCTAACTATCAGGCTGTTTGGCTGGTTGACTGATTGCATGACTGACTGATTTATCAATCAATTGTTTGATCAGCAAACTGACCATATTGATATCTTTGTGACTGATTGACTGACTGACTGACTGACTAGCCATCTGACTGGCTGCTTGTCTGACTGATAAATTAATCAATTAATTATTTGATCAATTGACTCATCAACTACCTTGACATCTTTCTGACTTACGGTGAAACAATTTCTGCCGCAGCTGCCATGTCATTCACGTTGTTTGCCGCAAACTGGACCACAAGTGGACGATCACCTAAAATAGTTCAACCAACACAAGGTACAATCGACACAAGGTACAATCAACACAAGGAACAGTCCATACATGGTTCAATCAACAAATGCTTCAATCAAATTTTTCTTACAGGCATTTGTGAAAAAGTCGTTATCCCGAGCTTTCATTGACTGCACGAAAGACTCAGCCACGATCATTGGCGTAAAAGCCAGATCACAACCATACTTGCGAACTAGGCTCCGAAACGCCAGCCTGAAAAACACAATATAACCAGTAATTTATTTAAAATTAATATGGGATCCAATTTCTGAAAAAGAAAATTCAGTCTGACTGAATTTTAGGAGTAAAATAGACCAGTTGTTTCCTACTAGAATTTTAAAAAATTAGTAGAGAACTGAGGATAAACAAGACAACAAAACTTTGCACAGTTATCTTTGAGGATTACATCTTGCATCAGGAACTTACCTTGAGGTAACTTGCTGATCCAAACATACCTAGCTCTGCTAGGTGATTCCTGAGAAATGGCTGCTTGGAGTCACTCTACTTATAAGGCCGCCCCAGACTGCACGAGAAATTTGAGCGCAGGATGCTACCAGGACTCCCAGATAATAAGCACGAGTTATCCGTAAGTGGTTTCCACGACAAACAGAGCATCATTAAAAACTATTCCTGAGTGTCAATTTATGCTTAACTGATTTCTTAATTTTTTTATACCGACAGCAGTATTTTGAAAAAAAACTTTGTGTTACTCAGAGATTTCTTCATTTATTGACACTAATAAAAGTACTTTACAAACTGTGTTAAACTGTTATGGATTACTCACTTACTTATTTATTGGAAGTCCTGCAGTGTGCAACCATCTAATTTCTCACACTCTGGGTGACCATATTGTTTACAAGCAGGGTGGCCGCAGTCATTCCTCGAGAATTACCCTTTGATAAATCAGCGTGAAGAGGGATTGGTTCCCCTATCAAGGTAACCAACTAATGATGACTTCTGCAAATAAACTTTAAAATGTAAATTCAAAACAACTCACCCAGAATACCTGACCATAGGTGCACAGACTTTTACAAGGTCCCCAGAACACAGCAAGTCCATTGGAGACCTGTAGGGCTCTACATTCCTTCGACTACCCTCTAGCCGACCTGTGTCACGCTCCAGTTCCTGGATCCCATTTGCAAGAGCAGAATCTACCAAACTACGATGTTCGCATGTCATGTTCGCTGTCAAAATACTAACCTTTCTAAATGTAAGCAGTCTTATCACCTGTCCGTGTTTTTATAACGCTGTATCATACTAATATTTCTTTTACTGAAAAGAACAGCTTCAAATCAACCCCAGTCACCGCCGACAAAACATTTAGGTGGGTCTAAACCACTGCGTTAAAATTATAACTGCTTCGATTTCTATAAGTATTTTTCACATTTAAAATCGGCAATAAACTACTAATAGTCAATACACCAAAAAATTCTAATTTCTGAAACATTTTTCACACTTTGCAAGCAGTTTCACCCTTAAAGGCGTCTGCACAGTTTATCTAAAGACCGAAAGTTCTGTTCTATACCGTTATCAAAGAGTAAGTAAGAATAAATTGTTCCTTTAAATTCACAAGTAACTGTAACAGAATATAACTGTAGATGTTTTTCTATAGCGACCGTATGTCCTCGACCCTGCTCATTTTTCAGTGAATTGATCGGGTGAGAGCCTTCACCACCGCTGCCCGTTAGAATGGGCGCCACGCCATTTAAGGTCCCGTGTACGGGCAGTGCTGATACGAGAATAGAATGTATGAAATAATAAATAACTGCAGCGATTTCACTACAGTCAAATAACTTATTTATTTCGGTATTTTGTTACTTAATTAAGATAATTAATTTAATTAAAATGACACTTGATTTCGGTACCATAGAGATAAAATGTTGTGTGTATATATATACACACACAAGTCAAGCTGAAAATACTGTTTGCTAAAGTGTTTGATAGTCAAATATATATATATATATCTATACACATATATATAAAGAGAGATTGTCATTTCATTGATATAACTGGTCGCTATGTCATGTCATAACGCCATCATCGCCTTGCGATGGTTGACTGCATGAATGGATCAGTGCTCCCCAACTCCGTCTGACTTGCGTGGCGCCCAGCAGATTGTCCCCTGATAGGTTGGTCCATGTCATAACGTTGTCGATCCAGCACATTCTTGGTCTTCCACGGCCTCGGTTCCCCTCAACAAGACCTGTCATCTCACTGCCCTCAATGGTATCACGTGGCTGTCTCATTACATGTCCGAAATAACGTAGCTTACGTTACTGGTCGCTATGGAAAGTAATAACTCCACGTCGAATTAAAATACAAGAACTAATCAAACGCTCCTAGATAATTAGCCTAATATCTAGGAGTCTATGGACTAGTTTAGAGAATCCATGAGAGCCCACGACAGTTCATGCAATGCAGCTCATCCAAAAGACCCATACAAGTCAGCTTGTGGTGTCAAATTTCTGCACGAGATTGTTTACCCATTTGGTTATTAGCATATGAACTGTTATAATTAAGACTGAAGTTGAAAATGACGAATTGTAAAAAAAGTAATAGATATTATCTAACTTGTCGTGAAAATCACAATCTCGTCACATGAAGCAATTTTATCTCTGACCTGGTGGAATTCAACCTGTCTTCTTCAAAGGACCATGACTTCGATTATGATATCACTTGAAGCAAACATGACTGATGCCTTGTGCATTATGATAATGGCACTAAAGAAGCCATTAGTATTAAATTACTATTTTAGTAAGTAATAATATTACATCAATTTAAAAACGCAAAACTCGTTTCATCAACATTGATTATTCTGAATAGTTAGTATGAACAGTTAGTATGACAAAAACTGCTGACTTCATGAGAAATTTACATGCCAAATACAAAGGTGAAACCTTTACGGTGCTAGAGACATACAACATAATTTGATCCTCAGCTAATACAATAAGCACAAATGGGTATTTAATTTTTTTACTAATGTCTATTTCACTGTATATTTTACTATTTATATAGTGCCTTTGAAACCACCAAAAGGAGCTATATAAATGACTAACCAGAAGCCAATAAATTCTGCACAAAAGGTGCTATATTAAGTGTCAAGATAACTACATTACTAATGCTGCAAGTGCCTGACCATTCAGTCACATATGCATGAAACCAAAGACTTTTCTGTAACACAGATCTTATTCAAAATTCTGCACTGTACACAGATCTTACTGTAACCGGGAATATATGTAGCTCCTCTACTGCAAAATAAAAAGACTATTCATGATAAAAGCATGCTTCAGCTGTAACACTCACATAAAGGACGCCATTACAGTAGACAAAATATTACCACCACCAAAACAAGCCACATAAAATCAAAATAATCCGTAACGCAAACATTTTCTATATGAACTACAATTTTTTTCTTTGACTTTTCAGTGGACGCGTCATGGAAACTTCTCTGCGAATTCGAGAGGTGTCTTCTTTCTTGCCTCATCAAACTTGACTCAAGCTGAAAAAGACAACTGACCAAGCTGAAAATACTATTTGCTGAAGTGTTTGATAGTCAAATCGTTAGTCTGCTGGTCAGTCTGGAATGATGACAGCGCATGACAGTTCTGCATCATGGCTCAGCTCAGCGATAAAATGAGAACACTGTCAATAAAATGATCATGTAGCAAGGGAGAGGACTGAAGACTTGCTTCATGTGCTGATGCAACAAAAAAAAGTAGCTAACTAAGGCTGTGTCGAATACTCAAGTTACCTGACTCCAAATTCGAGTAAAGTAACGGTTGTCCACTAAGGACGCCCACAAAGAGGGAGGATTTAAATAGATGGGGACAAGGATGGGGTTATGCCTGATGTGGACATCTGTCTCTAAATTTGGTAGTTATTTCAGCCTGTGCCCTAAAAAGTTAGAGTAGACTGGAGTTTTCTATAGTGTCAGCTTCGCAATGCCAAAAAGGCATCAATCGATGGGTGCTTCGAAGCAAAACCACGTTCTGCAATCATTATCCATTGAAGAGAACCAGTCAAGGTCTACGAGGCCCCAGAGACCAGAAGACAGTGTATCGAGGAAAAGCAACAAGAAAAAGATGCGACGAGTCCAGACCTAAATGATGCCAGAGAGATTTAGTACTACATCCCAGACCCCACTAAGTTCGCTTTACCTCTTGTAACTATAAGACAGTCTGCCCCTCAGTGGTGCTATGTATGTGCACACACACACACACATATATATAATATATACACATACATACATATACTATATATATAGTATATGTATATATGTATATATGTGTATATATTATATATATATATGTGTGTGCACATACATAGCACCAATGAGGGGCAGAAAATGGTGGTACCTTTTCAGGTAGGAGTTAACATCCGTGAATCCGCAGGCTCTGGCCATTGGAGCAAGGATTCCTGTACACGATTTTCCCGCTTTCCGACAGCAGAAACTACAGTTGCAGATTCCGCGACATGGAGGACAAAGCCAATTCTATTTAGAAAAAAAAATTTATACAATAATAACTCAGATAACGTAAGGTAAGAGCAATCAGTGTGCCATCAAGGTCAGTTAATCTAAATCCAAAGCACGAGACGAGTGTGTGCAAACAATTCGTCCAGGGTGTTACACGGAGACTGTTCAACAGGCACTTGCCCATAATCATTGATTATTGTTTCTGCATTTATTAAGCACCACTATCTAGACTAAGCATCAGTTGATGCAACTGAGCAATTGAGAGTGAAGAACTTGCTCAAGGTCACTACACAGTAATCGTCTTGGGGGAAGGGATTACAGACTGTGTGCCACAGAAACATTCTACACTAGAAATTTAATCTGAAAGCAGTTTATTAACTAAAATAATATTATTATTATCAGTTGGGTGCTGTCTCTCATTTTAAAGCAGTGATGTGAGAGAAACCAGTTACGTTTTTCAGCCATCACAATCCAACAGTTTAGCACTTTCGTTTGGCCTTATCTCAATTAGTTCCAGTTGTTCAAGAGCATTTCTGAATTTCTGGAGATTTTTTAAACACTAAAAACCAATGCTATTAATAATAAGGTGAAAAATAGTTGGGAACAGACCTCATCCTTGAGCGCTTCTCTAGCATCTTCTCCGTACCGATTTCTCAAACATGGACCACAGAACTACAATGAGAAAAACGACTTATAACTTGAATAATCAGTCTACAACAAATAAACTAATTAACATTATTCTATTGCTCACTTAAATGAACTAATTAAAATTAACATTATTCTACCGCTAACTTGTTTAATCATAAAATAACTTCAATACAGTCCCCTTCTGCTACCCTTTCATTAAGCCAGAATTTGATGAGAATTAGCTACTTCAGAAACCATTTATAATCTTCAGACATTTTGTAAAATCCGAAAAGATCATTGCTATCTTAAGTAGAAACCAACAATACTTATGATGATGTAACTGTGTTTCCTGACACAACCTGAACCAACGTGTGTGCCTGTGAAAATGTTTGTGAAAACTTGGAAGATACTTAATATAGCACCTTTTAAGTACCTCTTAAAAGCCTGTGCAACTGCTGGCTGATCTAAATAACAAACTCACATTTAATTTCTGCCGCTCTTTGGCGAAATGTTTGAAGCAGCTCACAAGGAATTCGGCTGCTATACATTAATTGATGCTTCGTAACAATATATTTTCACTGTGCAGATTTTTCAAGCACTAAGTGTAAATTTACAGAAGGTTGACAACTCTGTAAAGATTAACAAAAGCAAGAAAAAACTTCACAGAAACATTATTCTGAATGAACTTACCTGACCTCTGACCCCAAAGCACTCCTCTGACCTGCAAATGGTTTTAGTGTCGAGGGTTTTTTGGCGACACTGGTGACAAGTGGTCCCCTGCAGAATACAAGACACTGTTGCAAATCACACGAGAAATTGTTGCAAATTACTTGACAAATTGTTGCGAATTACACAACTGCTGCAAAATACAAGAGAAATTGTTGCAGATTACACGAGAAATTTGTTGCAAATTACATGAGAAATTGTTGCAAATTACAACAAGAAACTGTTGTAAATCACAAAAAATTGTTGAATAAAGTGAACAAACTGATATAAGACGTTCAAGATTAGTCAGACAATCACTTCTAAAGATCATTTTATTGCAATGTAATAACAATATTTACACAGAATGAGCAGATGACTACATCAGACAACATATTGATTTATTGATCAACTGAACATAAATTAATTCAAATTAATTTTTATTAATTTTATTAATAATTAATCATACCAAATAAACCCCTATATAAGTCTTTTCTCTTAAATGTATTTACTATTGATCATTTACTTGACTATTATTTACCCAACTACTAAAGTATGCAAGTCAGCCAAGTGAGAGGCCTTAAGAGACAGGTTAACCCACTGGCCAAGCATGGTAAAGTGTGGGTGTTTGATTCTTACCTGAGGCAATTGTTATTGGATTCTGATTGGATTTCTCCAACAGATTATGATTTTTGACTATGGTTAATTGATGCCTAATGCATTATCATTTATAATGGCACTATAGAAGTCAGCAGTCGACCAGTGGGGTAGGGATCTTAAAGCACCGTTACTTAAGTGATCATAAGATATTTGTGACTATATATATATATATATATATATATATATATATATATATATATATATATATATATATATATATAAAGCAATAAAAGAAATAAATAAAATAACTGAAACTGACAAAATCCTTGCAGAATTTCTTTTCAGATGTTGACATTGCCACCTGTTCAAGGTCTTCCTCCGTCACACTCTCTTTTTTCTGTCTTCGAATTGATGATCTTGGCCACTGCTTGGAGGAAGAAAAATGGCACTCATTCAACTTCCAACTTTTTAACAAGTGTTCTTGACAAACTTATTGTACATAACATTATGTACAAGAATCTGGAAGCTTCTATTGTGCCATTTTATTGTAAAGCACCATGCATCAATCAATGGCAGCTTCTAAGCAAAACCACATTAAAAAAATCACAAGTCTTTGTACAGAACCAGTCAAGACTTCAAGAGCTGCAATAGCCCCCCAAAGACTGGAGGACAGGTCTTTGGGATCTCAAGAATTATCATGTTTATCTAGGTGTTGTGTCAATGCAGCTAACACTAGGATCAGAGATTAAATGACAGTTTTGAATTCAGTCCACAAAAAACCAATCCTTGCATTTCCACAGTGCCGTTATTATGCAGTACCTTTGAGCGAGCTGCAAAACAACTATGACTGGTTTCTCTCTCTTGAACAGGAACTATATAAATTTGTCAGTACAGTTACCAAGTGTCTATCAGAGAGCACCCTAGACATACAACATGGCCACGACCCCATTCAGTACACAGCTAAATCAGAGAAAAAGCAAATATTAAGATAATTTAAAAGCCTGAAATTCAGAGCACTTGATTGAAACTATTTCTTCCATGGCCTGACTGATTAGAAAAAGCAATATAAAAATAATTCTAAATTTTAAAAAAATTTGAGATATCTGACTGAAACAGCTTCTTACATTCCCAGACTGAAACGAAGAACTAGAAGACTCATCGGAAGAGAATGAGGAAATCATTGCTGAAGATGAAACAGAAGACGCAGGAGAACTGGAGTTCAAAAACGAACCACTTCTGTTACGAAGAGAGTAACTCCGGGCAAAGTAAGAAGTGTAGGAAACATTGTTGCGTGCATTGCGACCGGGATTCCTTCTTTCAACTGACAGGTCTTTGGTTTTCACCTTGCACTGCTACAAAATATTCTCCACTTTTAATTTTATACTACATTTCATGGCCAAAATAACACTTGCTGTAGTGTGCTTTCTGTAGACTTTTTCAGCCATCGTCATTCCTCATCCTCAATGCATCACAGACATGGTGCCAACTGTCAACTTGATGGGACTCTGTTGGCTGGACTCTGTGTGTGTGAGAGCCCGCCAGTAGTGACTTTTCCACCTACCTGAGCATTATTTGCTTAGAGATGAACTTGTTGTTCTTAACAATCTTTAAGAGCACTTTGGACAGCAAGTGCAGCGCTATGAGAGGTACGCTATATTAAGACATACATGCAGGCTATATTTCATGGATAATTTTACATGAACCCAACAAAAAGCACAAACTACCAGTGTTCATAGCCAACGTTACATGACGTTACAAAACTTCAGATCTTGCAAGGTGGGCATTATCAAATTACAGCTGTACTGTATTGCGTAGAATAGCACGACTACTTTAACTACTGCACATTATGACTGCAACTACTACATATCTAATGGCAACTATCCCAAGAGGCCACAAAACAACTCAAATTGCCCGCTACTTTTACTACATATACACATATGTATTGACTAGTTTTTAGAGGTCCTAAGGTCATAAATGTTACGTTATGGTTACTAAAATTAAAGGCACAAGATAAGTCACAACATAGCAAAATCTACTAGATATTTTTGGATCCTCTAAACGGTACGGTGGTATTGCAGAAACTACTTAACGGTACTATAGCAGCCCAAGAAAATAATCAGGCAGAAACTATCAACTGGAGGAATAAGACACAGCAGAAAAAGACCATTAAAATATTTATAACCCACTAATAAATTAATTAGTAATGAAATTCTTACAAGTCTGGTCTCCTTTTTCTTCTCAACAGGAATTATCTTCTTCAGGTCGTGCATAAGTTTTGCCAGCTATGAAATAAAATCAAGAAAATGCCTGAAACACATTTTTGAGTCAGACATAACCCCAATGGCATGCTCATAATTGCAGGAAGGCTTAAAATCAAATCTGTGAAAAGACCATCTCAGGGTAAACATACCAGGGCCAAAGTTTAAAGTACGCTACTGGTTTGCATATGGCATGCAAAACCTGGAAAGATGAATTGATTCATTTATTGAAGTACTACTCAGAATATAATATCATTATTAATAACTTTTTAAGTGCTGAAGCATCCCTTCTCCCTCTGGTAAAAGAAAATAATGTAAAAATGACAATAAATATTATTACTATTGTTATTATATTAACATTAACACATGAAAAAGCAATTAAAAATATAAGTTTAAACTTACAAATGCTTTGTTGTCCTCTGCATTCTTCTGTCTCAGTTGTTCATATTCGCTAATCGTCTTCTCCATCTGAAAAGTTGCCCTGTATAGCAAATAGAAATTAATAAGGAAAAATGTACATGTTGCACTCTGGTTAACTCACCTACAACTTGCATCAGAGCTTTTATGAGTTTTGACTGCACTCCAAAAAAATTAACTCTGAGTTTTATGCAATGTCTTTGTTATTAACAGAGCTTTTAAGCAAGTTGCAAAACCATCACTATCCAGCAATTTGGTAAGCTACCAACCTACTAAATTCCTTTGTGATATGAAACATCCATGACCTCATGCAGTCAATCCAGCTTATTTGGCATGGTAAATTTTATTTCCAGCAAAGTAAGGTAACTGCACGATTAGCATAGCTTGCTAGTTCATGTCCTTTGGCTATCAACTGAGAGTTTGGGGCTAAAATCCCCCACAGTACAGATATTTCAAGATTTCTGCTCCACTTGCATCCCTCGACTACAAAATGAGTACAGTGATCGTACACCATCAATGGGGAGATCAGATGTTGAGGAAAAGGACTGGCCACATGCAGTTATCTGAGCACTGTTCACTTATTGAAAAACTTTGTTCTAACTGACTTCAACATCAATTAGGCTAGCATACGCAGCACGGGGTCATTCCAAATCCCTGAAACCCAAATTTGCTAAAAATACACAACAGCCTGATTTCCCCAAAAACAGTTTTATAGAAAGTGGTCGAAATCCCAAAAGCTAGTATGGACTATCTAATCAGCAACAGGAGCCAAACATGTAGGATCTCAGCGGTTCTCCCATGTAATAACATCCCATCTCGTCGTGCAGACACTCACTTTCAGGAAAAATTCCTAATTTCACAATACAAACATTATCTTCTTCATTTTCTGGAACCCAGGTCGCACTTAGAAAGTCGATTTTGGGGATCCGGTCGAAATTCGTTTCGGGGTTTGCCATGCATCTGGCAGCACTTTCGTAAGGCACTTAAAAGGTACTACAGTAAATTTATACATATACATATATATACACACACATATGTGGAGGCAAATAAAAATGAAGTTACTGATGCTTCATAAACATGGCTTCCTCTCAGGTTTAGCTTAAGTGACTGTTCTTCAAGGTAAGTAAATTAAAGTAATCTATGGTAAGGCAAAGTAATGCAAGGTAATTGCTTTTTATTACATGCTTCCATCAATAGCAGACCTCAGGACATGACTTTGGGTTGAAGGATCTATAAGCTGAAGCACAAACATGGCAACTGCAATCCAACAACCAGACAACCATGCCTTATGGGAGCTACAGCACTTGAATTCAAATGGTGCATTTCAAATCCCTGTCCCATAGGTAGATTAGCAATGATATAAGGAGTTTTTGCAAAAAAGTTAGGAAACCGGAATACAAAGAAACTGAAGTAATCTGTGTTGTTAAGAAAGTGTTAGCAGGCTGGTTATAATCCTACATTGTTTGCATAACTGGTGTACAGCTTACAACAGTGCATACCCAATAATTTTATACTGCTAAATAACTGTACAGCTCTGCCATGAATCTCCACGGAAAAGGCTTTGCCAGAAACAACACTAGCCTCCAAACTTCGTGCATCACTTTAGTACTCACAAAAGCTAGCATAATAGTACAAACAGAAATGTAAGTAGCAGCAAAAAGTTAAGGCTTCTGTATGTGAATCATAAGTAATATAGTACAGCCATTAGATTAAATAGATTCCACTACGCGCTTACGGTTTGCTATGCAAACTGGCGGGAGCCGGACTAGCAGAAACACGTGAATCTAAGCTTTGCAATTCTGCTCAAATAGCAAACAACAGTTCTTGCAAAAATAAATATCCGTTTTATATTTTAGTTTTCGAAACTTTCTGCTTGTTTTCACAGCACTTCAATGCAATAAATGAAAAATATAATAAATCATTAAATCCCGCCACATGAAATTAACACTGAAACCAGCCCCACATACTCCAGTCAAGGACACAGAATACTAAATATAGATTTCTTCGCCTCCGGTGGTTGTTAAGTTTATTCGATGTAAGTAAGCAAAAACCTTGTAGCGCAATTCAATACTGTTGGTCAAACCAGATATGTAAAGTAGTGAAAGTAATTTTTAAAAAGAACACAATTAAATCGTTTGGTTGAGTTGTCAATAAGGTGCTTGGATCAGGTAGACGCCTATGGTGGATAGTATTTAATTGTGAAAGGACTCAGAGTGAATCAGTGAAAATATAGTTTTCAGACTATAGGGCCTATATGATTATTGTGTTTTTATAATATTTTAATGCAATTAACTCCAGCTTTTCAAAAATTACTGTCATGTTAAGAGAAATAAAGGAGACAATACCCGGTAGGCAGGTAGCACGTAATGATATCGTAAATGTAATATAAATCTAAATGTCCAAAATTTCTCAGCGCCACACAAAATCCGCATCAAGTAGACCAATCTTCAGCCGGCGCTATATCAAATCATATGTGAAAGATCCAGGTTGTTTCGGTGCTAGGTCAAAATCCTAGGGGTAGATAACATAGTTAGATAGTAATGTACACTATAGCGATTGTATGGCCTCGATGATTATAATAATAATGATAATAGTAATAATAATAATAATAATAATGACTCCACCGGCAGTTTGAGTGACAGCGACCACCGTCTCCACATAGATAGCAATAGGCATACTAATAATAATAATAATAATAATAATAATAATAATAATAATAATAATAATAATAATAATAATAATAAATCCGGAAATTTTTGAACAACCAAGGGATTATACTTACCTTGGTAAAAAAAAATACAAAAAAAAATTAAAAAAATAATAATAATAATAAGCCCCGAGAGATCATAAGTACCTTGGGCATGTTTTATTTATTTTTTAAAATTTTATTTAAAAAAATAATAAGACAATTTATATAGCGCTGTAGCTCAGCCGAGGCCGAAGAAAAGGGCGCTGTACATGGGTTCAAAAATCAACTACAGTCATAAGATATCCTAAAAAGATATGTCTTGAGTCGTGACTTGAATGTGTCCAGGGATGGGGCATTCGTCACATTCACAGGAAGACTGTTCCATGCAGTGGATCCGCGACAGTGAAGGTACGATACTGCTCATTTTCACTAAATTTATCCGCTGGGTGCCACGCCATTTAACACAGGCACTGTGACAAATGCAAATTATGTAAATATATATGATTTGCCATAGCGACCGTATGACCTGGACCCTGCCCATTTTCCAATAAATTTTATCAAGTGAGGTCGGGTCAAAAGAAATCGGTGAGGCAGACAGTTCAAAATAACATACGTGAAGCAGGTAGGCCTATTATCTCTGGCCTGGCTAGCTACCCCATTTAAGGTCCCTGTGTACAGACTGTGCTAGCCCGAAATCTAAATCTCTTAAATGTAGCCTCTGTCGGTATTTGAACCGGCATCAACTGTAGCTAACCAGGCCAGTAATACCTACCTCAGGGTGCTAGTTTTGACTGTCTGCCTCACCAACTTATTTTTGACTAAACCCCTATGAATAAGCTGGTTCCCACGCACTATAGTGTTTGGACGCGGAAGAAATCCTGATTGTGTGATTAAAGAGTACGATTTTGTAGTAAATTCTACACTATGTAGAAATGCGCTAAATAAGTTTTTCATTTGAAAGGCAGGAACCGAGAGCTTCTTAAAAGATGCCTTTTGCGTTGCGTGTGTAAACATGCTTAATTATTCAAATTCCTGAAGTCTGCGGTTGTTGCTATAATTTGGTGCTTTTCCGCGTATTTGGTTGTAACTATGCGTTTATAAAGTTAGCAGAACTGTTGCAATATTTATTAGTTAGCCTTAATAGTAGAATTTGCTAGTTTTGAAGCGTATAACAGGTTACCAGAGAAGCCAAACTGACATCTTTATATAACACCGTATTAGGAAAACATTGCGGAGATTGATTTAAAAAGCTTGAACAGTAGCAGGTAGCCAGCAAAATAAAAGCTCTGAATTCAGATTCGATTGAAGTGAATTTTGCGATGGGTACGAAAGATCTACATCACTGTGCTCAACTGCTATCGCAAATGCTCGACAAAGATACAGGTATAAACTAAATACCGTTCGTTCATGTGTAAAGTAAATACCTTACAGAACTAATATGTTATGACAAACTGAATAAATTATTGGGTTTGGGTTGTAGGCCGTGCTAGATTAGACAATTAATCATCAGTATTTCATGTCTTACCAAGCAGGAAAGAATCATGGCACCTTTTTTGAAAAGGTAGTATAGCATTATTTTGTGTTTAGTATGACAATGAAGACCATATTTAAAAATTTGAAGATCTCCAGTCTGAGCCAAATTATAGTAAACATCCATTCTGTAAACTGTCTCTGAGTAGTTTCTCTTGAAGAGGTACTATACAAATTTGTGGTTAAAATTACAACTACTAGGATTCTGTTTTCAAGAGTAACTTGCTGTTTCGTTCCTCAAAGTAGCTCAGGGAGGCATTCTACCAGATGTGTTGATTTAAAATTTTTAAAATTTCTTGTCACATTTTGCTTGAATTTTGCCTATTTAAACAGTTAAATTATCAGTTCTGATCTGAACATTTTAATTTACCGCCTAGTTCGTCTCTTTCTTCACTGTCAGATAAGTGTAAAATATTTGTTTCTTTTTTGTATCAATTTTTGAGTTGTTGCACATGGATGCCAGCTGAAAAGTATATTCTGTGTGTCATGATTTGGATGACACAGCATAATCCCAAATACAATCTCTTAATTTTACAGTTTTTAGCTCCAAGCTAATACTTGCTGGCACTATTAATTATCTCCGTTCATGAGTCGCTCATGAATTGGAGAACTGTTCTTTTCTCTTTAGATCACATCTTTTCATCTGCTGTGCCTGGTTTCCTTGTGTTTTCGATTTCTGTGTCACTGATTACAGCTGCCTTATTACATTTCTGGCTTTTATACTGTATTTTGTTCATGGTACAGCTCCTTGCCAAATCTGTCGGAGACAGGTCAGTTGCTGGATTTACATATGCATTGCTGCAGTTTGGTCTGTTCTGAACTTGGCTCAAGCCCATTAATGGTATCTGGTTCCTAGTGCTGCTTTTTCAATTCAGTCATATGTTCTGCTGCTACGTGATAACAGTAACAATAGTAACATTATTTTCCGTCCTAGATTGAATGTAAATTCATGTGGAACATCTGCAACACATCATGGGTTGTCTGTGCATTTGCCTCTGTTGCTTCTTTTGACTGGTTATGTTGACTTCAGAGTTTGGATATTGGTCAATTAAAGATCTGTACACTGTGAAATAAAGCTGCTGCTGCCCTACATAATTTTCTCTATGAGCATTCCTTGCATATACTTGCTCCTAGTGAGACCTGGCTTCAACCTGGTGACACACCAGTATTCATTTCCGTTCTTATTCCCCCAACATTGTTTTGCTGAATGAGCCTTGGTGCAGTGATAAAAGTGGGGACTTGCTTTTCTTTTTTGTCCTGTGTGCATCTGCATAGGTTCACTTTGCCTATTACTGAACCCAAGTCATTTGATATCCTTGCTGCTACTCTCATTTCTGGCAACAAACAGGTATTGCTTGTGAATATTTATCATCCACCAGCCCTCTCTTTAACTAATTTTCTTAGTGAATTTCATTTACTATTTGAATATTTGATTTCTTTCCCTTCTGAAATAGTTATTATGGATGATTTTAATGTTCATCTTGATGTTGCTAGTCATTGTTCTTTGGCGTTTTTGATGTGTTGGAAAGCTTTGACTTGAAACAGCTCATTACCCTTCAAACACATGTGAAGGTCATACCCTTGATGTCCTGATAACTCGTTCTGATTCGCAATCACATCATTCGGTTACTCCCACTGAGTCGTATCTTTCAGATCACACTGCCATTTAACTTCCCATTTGAACCACCTCCTTATTACAAACTTGTTAGATTTCACTCCTTATTACAAACTTGTTAGATTTCACTCTTGGCATAAAATTTATTTAAATAAACTAGAGCATAATATTTTAGCATCTACATTATGATTATCTCCAGCACAAACGGCTAATGAGCTGGATGTGCAGTTCTAGTCCACTTTAACTGAGCTCCTTGACAAGTAAATTCCTTTTAGAACTATGAGAGTAGTAGATCATACAATGCAGTTTGGTTTAACTCTGCCATTTCTGAAGCTGAGTGTCGCAGAAGTCAGTTAGAGCATTGGTGCTGCCACTCTTGCTTTCCCTTGGACCCCACTAGGTTTAAGCAACAGGGCAAACTTGTGCAAAAACTTGTTTCTTCTGCCAATCTGCTCATTTAGGTGATTTAATTGCTGAAAGTTCTGCTTCACCAAAAACTCTGTAGATGGCTTTGTATAATTTATTACAGAGAGAGAGAGAGTAGTTAAATTTATCCTTTGCTGTGTTCTTGGCTACCCAAGAGCTAGCCAGTAAATTTTTGACATTTGAAGGTAAAATTTCTGATATAAAGCTGAAATTTGTTGGTTATTTGGTATGTGATGAATTTCTTCTTCCTAGTTCTTCACCTCCTGTCTTAGACTACTTTCAGCCTACAAATCTTTCACAGGGTTGCAGACTCATCTTTTCTTCACTTCACAAAAGCTCTCTTCTTGACATCATTCTTACATCTCTCCTCAAGGAGTGCTTTGATGTCCAACCATACATCAATTATTATCAGTTTCTCATTGCATGAAGGATCCTTCTCATCTGCTTTAGCTGATGCCACAGTTCATCCTATATTAAAGAAACCTTCTTTTGACCCTGGCAACCTAAGTACAGACCCATCTCAAAATATCTTAAATATTTGAATGGGTAGTTATGAATCATAGACTCATCTATCTTCGAACTCACTAATATCCCCATTTTTAGTCTGCATATCAAGTTTATTTCAACAGAATTTGCCCTTCTTAGTGTTCATAATGACATCATGTGCTCCATGGACAAGGGTACGGTGAAGACACTTGTTTATCTAGACTTGTCTGCTGCTTTTTTACTGTAGACCAGTCTCTTCTTTTGCATCGTCTCATGGGTTTTCTGGTCCTGCTCTACGTTGGTTTACTACTTATCTTAGTCCATGTGTGCAGTATATTTAAATGATAATTATTCATCTAGTGCTTCGTTGACATGTTGGTTTATGTAAAGTTCTGTGCTTTTGTCCAGTTTTGTTTACATTATACAGCACACCGTTACGCTGCTTGCCAATCGTTCACTAGGATATCATTTCTATGCTGATAATTTTCAAATCTACATTTCATTTGACATTTTGGACACTCTGCAGTGACTTAAGAAGTTTGAAGGGCTTAAATCTTTAAAGCTGGGTGACTGTTGTTGAGTTGGCTGCTTCTGCTCGTAACTTGGGCTTTTTATGATTCTATAATGTCTTTCACTGACTATATGACCGGTATTTGTAAGTCGTAATACATGTATATTTGTGACATACACAGAATTAGGCATTATGTTCCCATGTCTTCAAGGATATCTGGCTATTGTAATTGTAATTTGTAATTGTAATTTGAGATTTATAAAGCGCCTCTTAACCCTTAACCGACGAGAGAAATTTTTCCGCCTAGGCCCTGACGACGAGCGATTTTCACCGGAAAACACCTATTAATTAAATAGTTTTCAACTTGTTGTATCTCAGTCAGTTCTTGACCTACAGACATGAGGTTACCATCAATCTTTAGCATTTTATCTCCTCTTCCCATCCATTCGTCTAGTTTTTGATACAAACAAATTTGGGGTACCCAAAGTTGCCCCAAACCGTACCCCACCCCATGTTTAAAACTTTTTTCATGTTCAGGCTCCTATGGAAAAGAATTTCAGTGACAACATATGTAGTGTCAGCACAAAAATCGTGCAGAAATCAATACCAGACAAAACCTCACAAGAATTTTGAAAATATTTTCATAAATGAAGGAGATACAGTATTTTTAGTATGTAAGATGAAGTCGTACAAATTGAAGGAAATATAAGAAAACACATGAAAAGTAAGAAATGTCTAACTTATCAGATCTTGGTCATTCTTTGACATACAGACTTGAGGTTAACATCATTCTTTAGCATTTTATTTCCTCTTTCAAACTATCTTTCCAGTTTTTGAGAAAAAGTTTTGGAGGCACTCATGGTTGCCCCAAACTGTACCCACCCCATTTGAAAACATTTTTCATATTCAAACCCCTATAGAAAACATTTTCAGTGACAACTCATGTAGTGTCAGCAAATGAACTGTGCAGCAATTAATATCAGACAAAACCTCCAAAAAGTTTGAAAATATTTTCATAAATGAAGGAGATATAATATTTTTAGTATGCAGACAGTAGTCGTACCAGAGGAGTAACAAGAAATGCCTAAAAAGTGAGAAATTTTTAACTTATCAGATCTGGGTAATTTTTGGCATACAGACTTGAGGTTAACATCATTCCTTAGCTTTTTATCTTCTCTTTCAATCCTTCTGTCCAGTTTCTGATAGAAAAATTTTGGGGCACCCATGTTGCCTACTCACCCTATCACCTCCCAAACACATACATAGTAATACAACCACAACATCAAAAACACTGCAGCATGCACACCAACAGGACAACAACAGTAACATTACAACAAGCCAGGCACACAGAGAGCCAAACATACTGAAGTTTGTTTCCTTTTCAAATATTTGGTAGCTCTCAAAAGAGCCATTTTTATGAATGCCTGAGTGCACTGGATGGTCACCTTGAAGATGGATGAAGCCTCCTGAATCGACTTCTCTTTCTCAATAGACTGGACTGAACAGTTCTAAGAGGACAATTTAGAATGGAAATTTTAACAGTTGTATCGATGTGCTATATTGCTTACCTTCCTTACACTCCACAGAACCACTATCTGATTTTGCTCGTTGCAAATGTGGAAGCATAAAACTTTGCACAAAGCAACTTTACATGCTTCACATTCATATTGAGCCTTCTTGGGGCAGCCTTTGGGATTCTTGATCTTGTTCTCTAAAACATAAGATGCTAGAGGAGAAGTAGGTTTCCATTTTATTCTGTGGGGTTTACCTGCCTTCTGTGCATTTGACCTACTCTACTCACCATGCAGGCCTGGTCTGTTCAACTAGCACATCAAAAAAGCTTATCCAAAAGGAGTTAGAAAAAATTCAAAAATGGTGCATCAGGGGCTGGTCCGCCACAGACGCTTGTAAATGGAACAGTTAGGGGTCAAATGGGAAAATCTGCTACTTGTTCAGTCCTGTCTATCTCGCCCAAGTCATCCGCCTGACCCAGTTTCACGGTCCACTAGCATGTATGCGTAGCCGTCTAATTCGGAGTCGATGTCAGAATGTTCTTCAGCCAAAACCACTTTATCTTCTTCACTGGTAGCAAAAGACAGGTTTTTATTGTCAGATGAGTCAAAACTATCATCATCTGATGCAAATTCATCAAGAATTTGCCGAATTTCGTCGTCAGTAAGGCCACAAAAACAACACGCCGCCATTTTGGGTTATTTAAATTCGTGATTTAAATGTCCGATTTGATTGGTCGATTTTTATGTTTATAACCGAATTCTAAAAATATCTTCCACTTATTTCTGTACTTAATTATAATATCTTGGCCTAATTGATGTAAGGTTTCAAAAATATAACGTCTGCGATAGGCTGAGAGTGGCCTAGATAATAGTACATGCCCACTACCAATTACTACCTGCTCGTCATGACACCTACACTACCAATCACTACCTACTCGTCTGTATTGGGTTAAAGGATAAACTCAGCAGAGGTGCTTCCGACCCGTAGGAGTAAAATCACTGTTAAACAGTACAGTCTTCAGGCGCCTACGGAACACTGAGAGGGGTAGAGAAAGGAGCTGAAGTCGCAATTCTTGAGGGAGACGATTCCAGCAAGTGGGACCAACGTAGGTGAAGCTTCTGGACTGGGCAATAGCGGTGCGCATTCGAGGGACAAACAGGAGATCCTGAGTGGCAGAGCGAAGGGTGCTATCACATTGGTTTCTAGTCGCCTTGATTACTGTAATTTGCTTGTTTTTGGTATCATCAAGTCAAAGATGCAGAAACTCCAGAGAGTTCAGAACTGCTTGGCTAGTGCAATAAAGACATGTCAAAATATGAGCATATAAGCCATGTGCTTATATTTTTGCATTGGCTTCCTGTTCAGTAAGGGATTTGTTTCAAATTGGGGATTGTACTTTATAAAACATTGAACTCTGGACTACCACAATACTTAATATCAGTCCTTATTTCCCGAACTTATCATAATTCAATTAGGTAATCCGACTGTCTCTCTTTAGTTATGTACAGCGCCCTTTTCTTCGGCCTCGGCCGTGTTACGGCACTATATAAATTGTCTTATTATTATTATTATTATTATTAGTGATACCTAGGACTAGAACTGTTCTTGGTGAACGAGCTTTTTAATTTGCTAGGCCTCGAGTTTTTAACTGTTGCCATATATATCTGTTCATCCTGCTCAGTGCCTTGTGTCATTTCGATCTCAGCTTTAGAATTATGTTTTTCATATTGCTTACCGACTACAGGCTACCTCTCTGTCTTAGTGGACTGACCTTCTGGATATTGACCTGATTGCAGGTTGTTTTTTGCCCATGGTTGAAACTTTTTGCATTAGATACCAGCACAATAGAAGTTACTAATTAATAATAACAATAATAATAACAATAATATTAATAATAGTAATAATAATAAGTAGGATGAGTTGTTTTTTGACTGCCTTTAGCTAGAGGTTGGATGCCAGTGCAGATCTTCTGACTTTTCATTTGCCCTACTGTGATTGTCTTGTTCCTCAGAAGTGTTCTTGGTGTCTTGGTCAATCAATTACTGGTAGATTTTTCAGTTGAAAGTCAAACTCTCTGGAAGTCTCTTTAGATGATTTACATTTACAGTTATCAACATAGTTAATATTAGTAACTACTGTATCTACTGTATTAAGTGCCATTACTAATTATCTGCCACTCAAAGTAGCCTGGCTTCTGGTTTCCCTGATCCATTTGATTTTGACCAGGCTTCTTTAATGGATTGCAGTTCTTGACTATAATTTTACATGTACTGACCATCGACTGATGTGGTGTGCATTGTGATAGCAGTGCTATGGAAGTCATTGGATTAGATTATGATTAGATAGATTAGATACTTAATACTAGTATGTTTGAACTTGTTTGCCCACCGAAGGCTGCAACCATGGGCAAAAAACAAGCCATAGACTGATGCCTCATACATTGTGATATTGGTGGCAGTCATAAGGTTAGCTTACATTATTGTTACTTTTCATTCTCAGGTTCAGTCAACAGCCGTGGCGGGATTCAGGCTAAGCAGGCCACTGCATCATCAGCATTACACAGTGCCAAGCCCTTCATAACAACTGGTCGCTTATCACGGAAAGTTTCAGCATCAAAATTAACAAAATCCAGAACCTCCAAATTCAGCGGAAAGCCAAAAGCCACCAGTTCTGTCCTAAAACAGGTTAAAACCCCTGATAAAGAATCTGAACGAGTTTTTGATGATGGACTGAGCTCATTGAGCAACGAGTTCCTGGTGAGCCAGGGAAGTCAGCAAAAGCGTGAGGACCTGAAAAAAAGCATATCTCGTTTCCTGGCTGACCAAGATTCGAAGGTGATGAATGCAACTGCACAAAAAGGATTCCGAATTCCAACGGCTGGTAATGGTCTTTAGTTGATTGATTTTGCAATAAATGCAGTACAATAAACATGCATCAAAATATGCATTGCAGTACAGTGCTCTATGCAGCACAGTAAAGTAAATGTAGTACATTACAGGTTGGGGTTAACATAATCATAATTACACTATTATATTCATAGGGTGTGTGCATAAGTGTATTGTTTAAAATTGCAGATAGAGAACCGTCTTCAAAGTCTAAAGGTGGACGTATGTCACCCCCTGCACCCGTTCTCTTCAATCATCGGTTGGCTTGTTCAACCCCAACTGAAACGTCGAAAAGACTTGTGGAACTTGGCAATACACTGATTCTAAATGGTTCGACTGGCACACAGATTCTTAATGCGACCGATGAAGTTCGAGCGATGCTGCAACCGGTGAAAAATGGACCCAGTTTGAAACTGGTTCATGCCAATATCGATATTGTTCCGAATTCCTGTGCAACTGAAGTTTCTGCGAATTGTTTGGGATTTGCTGCTCCACTTTCTTCCGCAAAAAAGGTCGAGAATTTGGGCAGGGAGGGGTATGCTGGGGATGTGCAAATTAAGCAGATGTTTAAGGTTCCCAATAAGCATCGTGGGCTGGTTGCATCGCAGAAAAAGTCTATGAATAATGCCTCAGATATTACAGTGAAGAGAGTTGCTGTTGAGAATCCCCAGAGTAGCACTGGTGTGGGAAATTCTGTGCAAAATATCAGAGTTGGAAATTCTTTGCATAGTGTTGGTGTGGGGAATTCTATGTGCAATGTTGGTGTGGGGAATTCCATGCACAGTGTTGGTGTGGGGAATTCCATGCACAGTGTTGGTGTGGGGAATTCCATGCACAGTGTTGGTGTGGGGAATTCCATGCACAGTGTTGGTGTGGGGAATTCAATGCATAGTGTTGGTGCAGGGTATTCCATGCATAGTACTGATGATGGTGAACCCACACACAGTATTGGAAATTCTGTCTGCAAGTCGCATTCTACAGAAGAAAGCTCTGTGAAGTGCAGCGGCAAGTTTGAAAAATTAGACAATTCTCAGTTTGATCGAAAACATTTAAATGGATCGTACAGTCCTTTAGTCATAAAGAGAAAAAGTGGATCAATGGTAGATCTAAGCTCTGATCGTACTGGTACTATTCTGCAGAGTAATTCCTCACTCAATGGTTTGACTATGATGAACTTGCATCCGACGAAGGATTCGTCATCTGGAATGGAAGAAAGAAAGAAAGAGAGTGTGAGCCATAGGTCGTCATTGACAGTTGGAAGCGGTGACCACGACTTTGACACCCGTGGTAGCGACTTTGATGTCAAAGTCACGGGTCAAGAAAACTCCAACACGACACGACTTGTGATGCTTCTGAGACAGGTCAAAGATGTCATCAGCGAGAAACAGAACTGCAGGATAAGTCGCCTGATCAAAGAAATACAAGATGTCATGTCAAACACGCCAGATGGGTGTGCCATTGCTCCGTCTACTGATATCGAGACGGATCTTGCACTTCAGCCGCTGAGGAGTGAAAATGCACAGCTCAGACGGTATTCACTGTTTCTACACTTCTGCTTGCATGTCTTTATGTGAATGCTTGTACAGAATCTTTTATTTATATGTATGTGAGCACAGTTTAAGCTATGTGCTTAAATCTTTGCCTTGGCTTCCTGTTCAGCAAAGGATTTGTTTCAAATTGGGGCCTGTAATTTATAAAATACTGCACTCTGAACAGACACACAATACTTAAAATCAGTCCTTAGTTTCAAGACTTGTCATTATTCAGTTAGGTCTTCTGATTGCCTCTCTCTGGTAACACTTAAGACTGCTTATTTGCTTGTGCCATTTCGTTCTCTGCTTTAGATTTGCCTTTTTCATATTACTTAGCCACCACAGGCTACCCCTCTGTTGTAGTGGACTGAATTTCTGACTTGATTGCAGCTTCTTTTGTTGCTCCCTTAGTTTAAGCCTTGTGCATTAGATACCATCATGATAGAAGTTATTAATTAACGATAATAAAAAAGCTGCAGCTAGCAACTGTTGCCGCATATTCAGGCAGCTCTTGCAGGGTGTCATAAAAATGATCACCATAGTGTTTGCTAGCATGTTTGTGTGTATTCAAAATTTATATAAGATCTTTTAGGGCATTAGGATCTTTTTTAAAAGATGTTCTATAAATTTCCAGTAAACTCTGTGGTAAAGGTACTGTTGAATACGTTATTATTTTGTGTACAATGCTTTTTAGAGGTCCCTAAAGGTGCTACATTACTTGTCGTGATTCATACATACATGAATGGCTCAGTTTTAATAGCATGAATCTGGAAATCATCTGCACAATAATTAACTGAACTTTTATTTATTCTCTTGGTGTTTGTAGACGTGTCCGAATTTTAAACCAACAATTGCGGGAGAAAGAGAAGCTTCTGGAAGCTGTAGAAAAGCCAGAACCTTCATTTCAAGGTAGGATTGTATGATAAGGTATCTGTGAGCATTTTTTCCAAGCTAGTAAGAGGCTAGTCTTGGCCCTTTTATGTTTTAATAAGAACTAATCTTTTACTTGGAAGCCTCAACAGGAACAAAATGTCTATATGCTCTCAAATATGTGCTCACCAAAATATCATACAATTGTCAATTTATTCTTGATCTGTTGAGAAAGACTGGTAGTCAGCATCCTCCTCCATCCATCAAGATAGATTCAAAAACCTCTTCTTGCTTTGAGAGGTAAACACCAACTCGCCTTAATACAAGTCACTTTCCACCATAGTCCAGTCTCGCGGTGGGCCACATGCACTGGTCAGTCAATACATTATTCCTTGAGACCCAAATTGGTATTCATACCCAATATCGCCAACCCTAACCGGATGTGATGTGTACAGGTAAATCATTTACTTTTCATGTAAATTAGATTTGTGTTGGTACATTTGAGCAACAACCTGACAGTAGTTAGTGGTGAGAACAAGCAGACCAAGTCCTAGCATATCAGTTAATTATAAATACCAGCTGTATTTGATGCATAACTCTTAGTACTTGGGCCGACTTTTGACTTTGTAAAGCACCCTAGAAGTGGCCTGCTACTTATGATGCTATATAAATTGTCGTCATTACATTACATGTATATCACACTATATGTGCAGCACTTTGATAGGACTGTCCTTAAAGGTGCTATATCTAGTGTCTTGATACTTACGTCATTGCATGCATACCTACCTACATACAAAAGATTTATGAATATATTCTGTGACAGTTCTCCATCTGTCGATGCTGAACCAACATCTGGAGAAGCAACTTGGTAACCTTAAGGAAGAAATTGATGATCTGCGTCGAAAGAACGAGGACCTTCACGATGAGTTTGACAAGGTTGTCCATGAAAAGGCAGAGATGCTTCAGGTCATTGCCAAGAAGGTAATTCTGTCATTACATAACATAACATGGGTTTTAAGTGGTTTATAAAGATAACGAAGGAATAACATTTCATGCACACCAGAGTCACAGATTTGTGACATTATGGGTGACCTAATTAAACATGTTGGAACAAGTGTGCATTCTGTGTAAAAAAACTTCATAGATAGACGAATAAACATCTTGCCCTTGGTTGCTTATGTCTAAGCGCAATGGCTACTGAGATATTCAATGTGAAAAGTTCGCGAACCTTTGCTTATTTCGCCATCAACCATGATGGCAAACCCGAAGATGAAGTTTGGATTTGGATTTTCAGTAATTTGATTCGGATGAGGAGCCAGTTTTGAAGGATTTCATGCGTTTACAAGTAGCAGGCTCAATAATTAATCAACAGTAATATAGGCAGTGTTCGTACTAATGACATATCTGACTTTTGAAATGATAATGGTGCAACATCTGGTGATGTTGCTTCAGCTACACTGTAGAGTTTTCAGCAGCCCTCAATAAAGTTAGTTGAAAAATTTTTATGAATAGGATCAGCCTGTTCACTGATACCAAAGTTTCGTCATTGTTTGATAAAATTTCTTACTTTTATAATGAGAACTGCTGGCTAAGATAGTCACTGAAGCCAATTATTATGCTAACAATTGCATAATTGCCTAGCAACCCAGCGCTCGTGTAGCGCTAAGCTGGTGATGTCCAGATGTAAGCAGTGTACATACTCTTGGATTTCTCACTTTTCTTCTAGCAGTTAGTGCAACATGATAGACTCTACTGAGGGTTTGTTGAGTGCTTCAAACAATACTTGTGCACAGGGCAATTGTCTTCAGTCACCTGTTCTTTACAACATTCATGCAGTATGCTGTTAGTGGAGAGAGCAATCAGGCTTAGACCTGTGTGTCACAAAGCATCCTTCATAAAGAGGCTAAAGGTCACAGTTTAGAAAGCAACAAAGGAGCAAGTCTCTCAGCATGCATGCTTTAGTGTTAACTGGTGGCCAGCTCAGCAGCCTAATGTGTTATGTTGGCCAGTTGATTGTGGTTGTATGTTTGGGTGGACAATTCACAGCCTAGCTTGGCTTGCCATATGGTTTCACAACATGGGGCGTGGAAACCTTGTTTTGTCCATTTGAAAACAGCAGGCAAAAATTTGCCAGCAAACTGAGCTTTGGAATAATATGAACACTCACAAAATTTGTGTGCTAGCAGAAATTAGTGGTGTGTGCTATCCTTAAAAGTTGTGCGCTCACACATATGTGCCGCTTAAAGGGAACATTACTGGTTGCATTGTATTTTAGGATGATGACCATGTCAAGTCTCTGCAGGAGAAAATGCGCGAGATCGGCCGAGTGCAGGCGGAAGCAGAGGATATGTGGAATGAGAGACAGATGGAGGTTGAACAGCTCAGGAAACAAATCAAGAACCTACAGTTTGATGTGACCCAGAAAGATAAGGAAATTGAACAGGCACAAAATCTCATAAGGTGATCCAGAAAATAAATTTTTAATTTAATTTTTTTACATATTTTAAGTAAAAAGAAATGTATTCTTTTATGAAGTTTTCATACTTCTAAATAAAAAGTATGTTTTGAAGGTTTCATACTGATTGTTCATTCAGACTTCCAAGACTATGGGTGTGTGTGCATATGATTTTATATAGCAGTGACCATCTCAGAGGCTTAATGACACTACAGAAGTTTTTAACTAAACATGTATGGACCAAAGGCTTTTGTATTTTCTACTCCTTATACAGATCTCAATGAAATGCTAAAATCTGTGAAGCATTTCATTGGTTTAAATTTGAACAAGTAAGCAAAAATTTTGGTCAGATCCAAACTGGTCAGTGTGAGGGTTGCCTACTGAACTTGTACAGTGAACAAAAACTGTCAAACTAAAAATAATTTCATTTATGAAGCTAAAATTTATTGAGATGTTACAAACAATGCCTTACATTACATTACCTGTTTTTTATTTCACTTTGCTGACAGAGGTCTTCAGGCGTCAATGAGTCGCCTTGTGCATGATCTTCAGAGTTCAAGGTTGTATCCAGTGACAAAGAATTCTGGAAATCTCAATGAAACGCTGAAATCTGTGAAGCATTTCATTGGTTTAAATTTGAATAAGTAAGCAAAAATTTTGGTAAAGTTATATATTTGTTGAATATGCACCATATAAGTTAATTATGATGATAATATTAGTTACTATTTAGGCAGACTTTATTATTGCAGGACAAGTACTCGACTTTACAGGGGACAAAGATCTAATCTAAGGACTTACTTAACACCATTATCATAATGCACAACATAGTTTCTTTTAAAAGTAATTAGTTACTGTGCCAGAAAAAGTAACTAATTACCATAAACAGATATTTAAAATTATTTTTAGTTACTACACCTGGGAATGGTAAAGTCAAAAATTGAAGGAAATATGGCATTAGGTAACTATTTATAGGTCTTTAATGGCTTGACTTAACAATGCACAACCTAAATCTTAATGTCGCAGAATCACATTTTGAACAATGTTACTTAAGTCAACATTTATTTGCTCTGAAATAATCTTTTCAAAAATTTGTTTGTTAAGAACTTTATGTTGGATTCACGTTGCCTCCTAAATGAGAACTCTGTCTTGGTTAATGGCTCATTGGTGAAAACAATTGTAGAAATAATCAGTAATAAAGATAAAGTATCAGACTTACTGTTAATTCGACAACGGCAAAAAAATTTGCATTTTGACAAAAACATTTCTGTCAGTTTGGCTCATGTGCCAGATGTTGAAAGCGTTTTTCAACCTGAAATTCCACATTCGCAAACTACTGACCTGTTAGACTTGAACAAATTTCATAATTTCAAATTAACACAAAGTAACTGTTGTGTTACTGTTGCCTCGTATTCTGTTACTGCTGCACGTTACTTTGTAAAAAGTAATTAGTTACAGCAATAGTTACCATGATATAGTAATTAGTTACGGTACTACGATTTAGTTACCAAGATATAGTAATTAGTTATGGTACTACGATTTAGTTACCAAGATATAGTAATTAGTTACGGTACTACGATTTAGTTACCAAGATATAGTAATTAGTTACTGTAATGCGTTACAAGTAGCGCAGTAACATAACACTGCATAAGGTATCAGTCAATGGTCATTTCAAGTAAAAATGGTTCTACCAGTTTTATTGAAGTGATGCTATGTAAGTTTAATACAATGTATCTCTGCTGAAATGCCTCCTTACTGATTAGAAAATGATTGAATACAGAAAGATCAGAGAACTGATTGATTACAGAATTCATTAATTAAAAAACAACTGGTTAAAGAATTGATTGGTTACAGAATTGATTGGCTACAAAATTTTTCTTTACAGCACACATTCTGGTGTAGATAGTTTGTCAAACAGCTGCGTAACTATTGAGCAACATGGTGAACTGCAGTGTTCATGCATCAGAAATACAACACCAAAGCTGCTCAATTTTAGTGGAGAAATGCAGAAAAATACACCTAGCAACTCGACTCAGATGAAGAACAGCGTTTCCAGCGAAAGCACAAAAAACCATTCCAGAATAATCAAAGAACCAAACACAAGAAAAATCGAAGAGTCAAATACAAGAAGAATCGAAGAGTGGAAAAGACAGGCAGAAGCAGCCTGGCCAAGCACTGGGATTACTGTAAAAGCACTGCTAAATCCTGAAGCAGGTCAAGCACTGTACAATTCAGCTTGTGCAAACCCTGATGATTTTGACAGTTTCAAGAGTTTCTCAGATGTTGAAAAAGATCACGACTCAACCCTGGTAGAAGTCCATGACCAAGGAAAGGTCGAGTTCAAAGTCGCACAGAATGGTCCAGATCTGTCACGTCATAGCATAACAGACTATTTCTGTAAGTATCGCTCTTCAAACACATTCAACATAAAGCCAGATCACGACCGAAAGTTGACCTGCACTTCTTCACCTTGTACCCATAAGTCAGGTACATACAGCGGGTCTTACCACGATCAGTCCTTTCCAGACAGCCAGGCTGAAGATGAAGCAATTTCAATACACATGAGTGACTTCAATAATCTGAGTGACCGCCAGCACAGCTCGGAAATTGACAGCGATCTGTCTGACTTGGAAGGGAATGCAGTGACGCGAAAGAAGGACCCCGAGGCCAGGGAAAAGCAAAGCCTTGCCCTTAACCTTCCCATAGCAGAGCCAAGGGACAACAAGCAAGGCCTTGATTTGACATCGCTTTCCATTGCAGAGGCCAGGGACAACAAGCAAAGCCTTGGCCTCACATCCCTCCACATGAACGAAGCTAGCGGACAAAACCTTGAACTTGACCTCACTTCGCTCCAGATTGCTGAAACGGAATCAACTGGAACGACTTGTACTCTTTCTTCTCTTGGGACTATCAGTTCAGTTGATGATCAAGCCTTCAAGGAAAGTCTGGCAAGCCTTGATGCAAACATTGCACTGATTCAGGAAAACCTTCGTTGTGACTTGGCTCTCAAGTATCCAACACTTGCAAAAAGCAGCTGATAACATCTTAAATTACTACTATTGATAACTACCTCCAATTATTTAAAATAATTATTTAAATTTTTAATTATTGTTTATAATATTTTTAAAAACTGGTAACTACTTCTTTATATTTGTAATAATTGTTTAACTATTGATAACTACTTATAATTTATAATAGGTATTTAAATATTGATAACTACTGATTTTTTATAAGATTTGCTTGAATATTGATAACTGTTTATTTGAAGTAACTATTTAAATAATTTCTAATGCCTTTTGAATCCAGAGAAAATGCCCTTCGCAAGAGCAGCGAGTTTTTAAAATGCCATGAAAAGGAAATCTTTATTGGAATGTGTAGTTTTGGCTTCTTGTGAGTATTATTACTTCTTAATCTGAAGGAACATGTCCCAAAACTAGTATAAAAGACGTGGGTAGCAAAGTACTTGTAAAACTGGACATGCTGAAGTCTGGCTGTCTTAGGTGCCTTGAGGCTCTGAATGGGTGATATTGCTATTACTATTTAAGAAATTTTACCCAGGGATGATCTCATAGGATTTCAAACCGGCCTTGAAATAATTAATGACGTCTTTTCAGTTTTGGCAGACAAAGATATTGCAGAAAGTAAAGGCCACCGATTTGTTAGTGCGAGTTGTTTGTCATGAATGATGAGGCACTGTTATTTCTATTATTATTGCTATTGTTATTTTTATTTTTGATGATAGGGTGACTAACTCTAAGGTGAGTATGCTCCTTTTGGTGAACACCCATCATAACTAAGACTGAATGACATATAGTCCGTGAACACCCATCATGACTAAGACTGAATGATATATAGTCCTACACTTTCAGAACGTGTCAGTGATGCTGCTAATGGCTTCAGAAAGACTGGCATACATCTTTTTGATCCAGCTGTATGAAGTGACGAAGACTGCAGCAGCTGCTGTAACTGATGTTCCACATAATGCCAGTGGTAATATGAAAATGGTTGGCAGTAGCCCAGAGAACAATGATGACACAACAAATTCCGCCAAGATCTTAGACCAGATTTCAGTTCTTGGTAATGAGGAGAAAATTGAAGGCGGGTCGAGTTCTGATGAGCTAATAGTTCCCGGTGGCAATGTGGAGCACAACAATAGTGCATCAAGTTCCACTGAGGTCACAGGCCAGCTTTCAGGTCTTGGTAGCTCAAAGAACTGGAGGCATGTTAAGTTCAGTCCAAATCATAGGGTCATGGTGGCATTGGGAAGCACAGTGGCACTGACATTCACAGCAGCATGTCGCCTGCTGCGTGTAGCTTTTATGACATAGTACCATTACAAAATCCTGCAGACCAAAAGAATACATGGAAGCGTTGAGTTGGCCATGCAGAAATTATAACCAGCTGACCATACAAAGCAGCCTTGCTGGATTCTGCAAGCTCAAAGCAACGTAAAAAGGTAAACTGGTTTCCATTTGCAAGAAAAGTTATAAAATTCAGAAGACAAAGGCTGCAGTCAAACACAGCAAGGAAATGAACATGGCTTCATGCAACAAAAACAGCAAATCGAAGAGCAAGGGAATTAAGAAAGTCACTGCAGCAACAGCGGCAACAGAGTCCGCATCGTCAGCAGTACCAGATGGCGAAAATCACACCCCATGTATGTACTAAGATTGAGAATTGTCGATCCAAAGTCAAGTGGTACATATGCGAAAACTCTTTTTTACAGTGGGCCATTGTACCATGTGCTAGAAAAAGAAAAAATAAAGTCTTTGTCTGTGATAACTGTAAACAGACATTATTGTACTTTCAGCCACACCTTTGACTTTTTTATGCCTGCCATTTAAGTAAGCCTGTCATGTTTGCACATTTGATGGACGTGTTTCTTTTCGTACATATACCAAACATGTGAAGGTGTAAGGGTCGGCAAGACTTTATGTGTAATTTTGAATAGTTTTACTGCTATAATCTTGTTTTAGACACTTGCCCTAATGGTGAGCTTAGTGTTCCAATTTGGATGTGGACTAATGCTCACTTTAAGGCCTGGATCCTTAAAGTGACCAGTTTTGGTCGTGTAGTTAGCAGCATCTTATTTTATTATCTGCTATGCAATTCACCCAAATAATGCTGATATGTCAACACGAACATTAACTGCACGTACCCACATGCTTTTTAGCATCTGTTCTATCGTATCATTCAGTTTATATTAAAAATATGAAAAGGTGCACAAGTTTGGGTTATTCACCCTACTAGTTTAGTATTGGGCTGTTTGAATTTTAAAAAAATGCTGCTGCTCTTGTGAATAATATATGATATAAGCTTTTATTTATATATGTATATAAAAGCTTATACATATGTATACAAAGAAGGGGAGAGAAATAGGAGAGAGAGAGAGAGAGAGAGAGAGAGAGAGAGAGAGAGAGAGAGAGAGAGAAGGCAGGGACAAGAGTGGGATAAGCAGCAGAAGGGGAGATTGAAGAATGGAAGGGAGACTGGGAGAGAGTAGAGACAGGATCAGCGAACAGAAAGAAGAGGGAATGGGGTGCTAAGGTAGATCACAGGAAGAGGAAAAGGGAGAAACTGGCACAACAGCGAATTTTCTTCAGAAGGGATATTTAGCCGAACTCGCGTGCAGATGCACTGCGTGAGTTCGCAATTATTATTTGCGCAACAACAGTACATCAGGTTCCACCGAGATCTCTGGCCGGCTTTCAGGTCTTGGTAGCTCGAAGAACTTTGAAGACCCGTCAGGTTCTGTCCAGATCACAGGTCCTGGTGGCAGTGAAGAGCACAAGACTTTAATCCCCACTACTTTCGTCACACCAATAAGTCAGATGGACGACTTCTTAGGCAAATTTCGTCATCCCACCCCGTCTGTCCTACCTACACCTTCCTATAAATTAAGAACAGTAAGTAAATAGGTAAGTAAGTATCCATCATGGTCTTTTCTGAGCAGAGATGTTTGCTTTGCCAAATGATCTCCATGTAATATCGTTAATCATGCCATGGTGTTTGCCAGCGCTCTTTCTGCAGGCCAGAACGTGGAGTCCTGGTGTTGACTTTTGCTACAATAATAAAAATAATTGAAAACTTCTAATACGCCGGTGTCTAATGCACAAGGTATCAACTGATGGTGCACCAAAGCCAACCAGGTCAGAAGGTCAGTCCACAGTACTGGGAGGCAGCCTACAATTCTTTACGCAATTTGAAAGAGGTAAGTTTTAGGTTGAGAACGAAATGACAGAAGCGAGTGAGCAGAACGAACAGACACAGGGAGGGAGTTCCAGCAACTGGTAAAGCACGTTTACCCAGAGCAGTTCTAGTCCAAGGTATGACCAGAGAAAGACAATCAGATGACTCTGCAGAATAAGAAGAAGTAATAAGAATAGGTAAGTCTTGGGAATAAGGACTGATTTTAAGTATTGTGGTTGGATGGAGTTCAATGTTTAATAAACTGCAAGTCCCAATTTAAAACAAATCCTTTGCTGAACAGGAAGCCAATGCAAAGATTTAAGAGCAGGGGTAATATGCTCATATTTTGAAGTATTTCTTATGGCTCTAGCCAAGGAGTTCTGAACTCCTTGGAGATTCTCTATATTTGACTTTGTGATACCAACAAGAACTGAGTTGCAGTAGTCAAGGCAACTGGAGACCAATGCGTTAGCCAAGGATATTCTAGAAGACATGGGGATATAATGCCTAATTCTGCAAATGTCATGTATGACGATTTACAAATACCATTTACATAGTTTGTGACAGACACAGTAGAATCAAAAACAACGCCCAAGTCACGAGCGGCATTAGTCAACTCAACAAGTGAGTCACCCAGCTTTAAGGATTTAAGCCACTGAAACTTCTTAAGTTGTTGTGAGTGCTCAGTAGTAGAAATTCAGTCTTCAACGGGTTAAGGAGGAGTTTGTTAGCCGCCATCCACGTCTACAGCTCCTCAAAGGCATCAGACAACTGTTGCACAGATGAGTGACAAGACAAACTGTCAAATGAAATGTAGATTTTGGTATCATCTGCACAGAAATGATATCCTAGTGAATGATTGTCCTGCAGTGTACATAAAGGTGTGGTGTATAATGTAAACGAGAGAGGACCAAATACAGAAACCTGTGGAACACCCCGGGTCAACAAAGCACTAGATGAATAATATCCATTTAAATATACTGATTGAGTGCGTGTGCTGCGATAAGTAGCAAACCAATGTAGGGCGGGGCCAGAAACCCCAAACCAGTGCTGGAGACGATGCAAAAGGAGAGAATGGTTACAATGACACAGACGTGTAGATGCAAATGTACACGTTTTCTATAGCGGCCTCGACTGTGGCTCACACAGTATGGTTCAGTTCAGAGTGGCATTCCAGCGGCGATCCGTATCACCTAATCAGAAGACGGAATCTGAATGCGGTTACTGGGAGGAGTCGGAATCCAATCTCCCGAGTGTGGTGTCTGAGAGGCCAAGAGATGATGCGCGATCTGGTGGGTTGGTTCCAGACTCGCGTAACTCACGCCTTGCTTGTCCGGCTGCTGTGAATAAGCTGGCCCCTGTGACATGGTTTTCGTTGGGCGCTCCAGAAATCTCGGGATTGCGACTGTCCCCTTCCCTTTGTCGATGAGCTGCTAATCCTTTAGGTGCTTCTGCATCCCTGAAGCCATCCATGAATTTAGCACCTTATAAGAACTCATCAATCCGTTGCTATGACGATTATGACATCGTAGGCCATTTGGACGTGAATTCTGGTTTGTTGGCAAAATTCTAAAGATGGTTGAAGGTGGAGAGATTTGTGAAACTCTAACGTGTTGTGCCTTGGGCGAGTCGCCTTCGACGGGTAAAGTCCTCAGAGTCAGGATGCGCTGACTGAGTAATTTATATAAGAATCCAACTCTGACGGAAACTATAGAGAAATATACATAAATTTCCTTCGGTTTAAAATTACCATCCTCAGCATCATCATCGTCGTCGTCGTCGTCATCATCATCATCATCGTCAGGCCTATTATTATTGCTATTATTATTATGTTAATATTAAGCTTATTGTTATGGGTATTAGCCTATTACGCCTATTATTTGTTATTAGGCCTATTCCTATAACTTCATTCTTGTTTAGGCTATACGAGTTTGTAATAGCTATCGTTTTAAAATTTTATCGCAAGACTCAACAAAACTCTCTCGGTATTAGGCCTTATCTGCCTGCCTGTCTGTCTGTCTGTCTGTCTGTGTTCCTATTTCTCTGTCTTCCAATCTGTCTGCCCTTCGTCTGCTTTTCATATAGTTCTGTCTTGTCGCTTATAAGCGTCCCGTGTTTACAGAGATCCTGCAGGCGATAGTATAGAAAGTTGAATTACATTTATAGTTGATTTAGCAGAAAAAGACGTGACAGCCAACTGGGAACACCCTGGCGAAGGGGGAGTTTTTGTCATAATGTCTTGGGTTCCAAGTCACGACCATCACTCTGGTTTTAAAAAAAACAGCGAATAAAACTGTTTACAGGTCACTTTTAGCAATCGCCTTTGGTCGTCTGTGATTTATGTTAGGTTGCATTGATGCCTAAAATACAATAGAAGGCAACGTGCTCGGTAGAGTACATGACCCGAGGAAGGTTCCTCACCGGGTTCAATGAAATAATGCGCACGCGCGTACCTAGATTATTCACCGCACGCGCGACTGCATAATCCTATGGGTGCATTTCTTATTTGTATCGGAGAACTCGGAGAAAGCCCGAGCGTAAGTATGGAGCTACTGCAGTGAGATCGGAGCTCGTTCAGAACATATGCTCTGCATGTCTATGGCATTAAGAAAGAAAGCTTCTGTGTTGTTTAAAGTAGGAAGACATACTGATTAGATGCAAAATTCTTGTTTTCGGCGTTTTTGGCACGTTTCTCTTTTGGAAGTGGCGCAGGAAGTTCTTAATAAAAAATTCAGTGGATCAGAATTTTTGGAGTGCGCGATTTTGGCTCTTCTAATTAAAATTGGACTATACGTTTCCAAATTTGAAAGTGCCACAAAACCGCAGCTTAAACAACAAGATTATGTAAGGCGTTGATTTACTGCAATCACTAATGGCCATACCTGTGGCTTTTGAGAACGAAAATTGGAAGCAACGAGAAACCTAGCCCATAAGCTGCGACTGGTGATGAAATGAATTGAGAAATGCATAAGAAATGTACATGTAAATGTAAGACTGACTTTGGATAAGATCTTAAAAATTAGGGAGCATTTTGTCGTTCAAAGCAGTGAGGGTAGATTTGAGAGCACGTGCAAAATGAATGGGAAAATATAGGCATATGCCAATGGGTGATGGGCTAAACCAGTGAAAGAGCGTTTTCTCTGACAAAGGTATAAATCGATGCAATCGATGTAACTTTAGTTAATCGATTTGTCTTTAGTTTGATTTAGTTGTGCATGACCGTCGATTAGGCTATATTTTCCTCATGTCATAATCTATTTTTAAAAGCCTATTAAGTAGGCCTATGGATTACATTGGCCTACACAATGTAACGCATGTGCGAATGAAGGTGCAAATGAAGCTTATTTACTTTTTACTTTACAAATCACAATTTGAGTAGAGCCTAAATAAATAAATAATACCTGTATGAATAAATAAATCACATTCCGAATGGATCCGTCCCGTATTGGAAAGACAAACAGATAAATAATTATATATGTAAATATGTAAGCTACGCCAGAGACTCGTTATCATAAGTCGCTTCATTTTAACAATAATTCTGGTAGAAGACGGTCAGCTATATATCGACCGTCAAATGATTATTTCCGTTATACAAAATGAACTTATCATAACACGACCCCTTTATAAGTCTCCCAAAGACAACTTTTTAACGAGTTTCTCGCGTAATAATTTTGTACCTAGGAACGTCTGTGCGTGGCTTGGTATACGGCCTATACTTGCAATGAGAACTAAATTTTCGTTATCACCAGTCACACATGACAGTGCAATTAAAAGCTGCTGCTCACCAGTGCCCCCAAAAGGGTGTTACCATCGGGGTGCTGTATATCACTACATGTCAACGCCCTGTTTACTTATATTCGCATCTGTTTATGAATAAAGTTGGTATATTTTTTATATAGTCAGTCTATAGCAAACATAATACTATAGCAGTAGTTCTACTCCACTGCCGCTGTTGGTCTAGACTTCAGCGCTCAACGCAAACAGCCGCAATGCACGCGTTAATGACGCATTCATAATCTATAAATAGGGTCTATGAATTTGAATAGGCAGTGTACAAGCTAGATAATCCCTTTAGATATAATTATTAGGGATTTAATTAAATAATATAAACTATAATAGCATCAAGATAGTACTAAATCAGTTACGGCATTTTCTCCAGAAATTTTGTTTCAAAAGATATCATAATATAGGCCTAACAGACAAGACAGAATACGCGCATTAAAGCGTGGCATAGAAAAGCATTTTAGAAAAATATAGTCTAACGTACAATGACGGTTACGCCAAAAATATGTAGGCCTACGACGTTGCAGGATAAATCCCGTAAATTTAAAACAGTTTGACAGACAAATGCAGAATTTACTATATATCTGGGAAATTGAAAAATAATTCATCAAACTGCACATTTCCATGTCCTCAACGCACAGAGGAGCACAAACAGTAGGCCTAATTAACAAAATCGTGCTGGAGCCCCTTCGAGAGATACCTAGAGGGCGATATATAAATGTCTATAGTTACATTACATTACATAGGCGTTCTACAGTTTTAGAAAGATGCTACTTAGCTGTTGACTCTGTATTCTAATCTAATCTATTCTAATATAATTATAATTAATTCTAATGACTGCTATAGCGCCGTTATCACAATACACAAGGCATTAACGATGGTCGCTTCAAGTGAAACCATAGGCAGAATTAGTCTCAGTCAAAAGAAAACGTAGGAAAACTTCGACCAATGGATGACAAAAGCGAATCCTTCGTGTGAACTACAATTCATGAAAACCCGTTCTGTTTATTTACAAAATTAGACAACTGTACAGAATTCGCAGAATAAAATCATTTTTCTTAAAATGCAAGTGGAAAGAGCTGAGACAGCAATAACTCGTTATTCGAGTGCATAGTAATAAAATTATCATCTTTTAACAGCAGAAACTAATAAGCTGAGGTAAACACTTGTTTATCCATAAAGGGCGAAAATGATCTCCTTTGAATCCCTTCCTCCCCTTGTTCATGTTTGTCCGCATTTGGCATTATACTGACCCTGGCCCTTTGCGGATTTCCCTATAAGTTCGGTAGCCATATCCAAGGCATGCATGGTACTTTTGCTAAATTTTAGGCTATTTTAGACAGTTTATCTCCACATTAGTGTCTGCTGTTAGCATGCATAACTTTTAAGACTTTATATGTATAGTTGGACAAATAACTCTCACTTCCGCGTTGGGGTTATGAGTTTTTACACAGGCGGGAAATTCCTGTGGACAAGAGCGAAATGAATTGGGGAAACGTATCTTCAGTGGGAGATAGTCTGAATCAGACGGGGAAGTTCTATGGGTAAAGAGGAGCGAAATCTATGGGGACAATGTATCTTCAACGTGAGACAGTTGCACCAGTAGGTAATTTTCCCGTTCCTCTACAAATCGCATCCTGGTGTTTAATTTTCATGATGTAGGCCTACAAGTACCACCATTGCCACATTTTAGACCAGCAGTTCTAGCACAGTGATACACCCAGTTTTCCTGACACTCACTATCTCAATTCAATATACGGAGGGTTAGAAAAAAATACACGGGTAGAGCTTCGACATTTTGGGGTCCCAGTCCTGCGCAAAATGAACCAGGTCCAATATAAGTTGCGGGATGTTGGACAGCAAATGGTGGGGCGTTTTGCCAAACACTTACTCAGCAGATCCTAGAACTTCAGAATGCGCAGGTTTTTCCGAAAAAGACTAATCCAACCCTGAGCATCTGCAATAAATTTTCGTTTCAACAGTTCATAATTTTTTTTTCAATTTCTTCGAATGAAATGCTCAAATAAGTTAATACACACCAAAGTAAAAAATTCTAAGGCTTACTGGCAAAGGTTTTACAGCATAAATATAACATCATAATAAAAACTTAGTTTAAAAGGAGTTTCAAATTAGTTTTGGAAAACTTTTTGTTATTATGCAAAGCTAAGTTGATTACGTTACAACAGTTTGGGCGCTGAATAAATACAGAATTAGTGCCTTATGTATATGGCATAGGCCTACACGTAACACCACTGACGCATCATGTTGAGTGTCACATAAGAATACACCTCACATGTTGTTACATAAACGACTGTTATATGTGAAAAGTTAGCAATATAAAATGCCAAGTATTGCCATCAAAATAATGTCGATACGTGATGGCTTGGTGCTATGGATACGACACTGGCAGGTGCAGTGAAGTTAAGCAACAATGTGCTCGGTTAGCACAGACTACTTGATTGGATGACTTCCGTGAAATAGCACCCTCTGGCTCCCACTCAGCCGTCCATCTGCTCAAGGTCGGTAATGGGGGGAGGTCAAAGGTGTCCCGTCGCTGGATTGCTGCAGTCATCTTTGCGCTGCAGCCAACTGACCTTATGACCTCGGGACATATGCTTCCGAAAAAGTTCCTATACAGGCGTTTAAACAAACGCTTTTCCTTTACTTCAACCTTTTCACTTTGTACGAAAACACGAAAAGTGCGTCTTAAGGTGACGGAAGAATGCCCCGCATAGGGGGCCTACACCAACGATGTTGACATATTATATTGACACACGCGAAAGACGAAATACTTGGCAACTGAAAGTTTGTCGTACGAAAAGGTTACAAGCAATTTAGTTACATTTGTAACATGACTGAATACTCCTTCCCTTTCCTATACTTAAAAATGGGAGGAAATGAACCCTTATAATTATTCCAATAACTAATGAAAATTATTTAAGTTTAATCCACACTAGACAAATTTCAGTTAATACAGTCTATTTAGTTATAACTATTTAAACTTATGTTCAAAATTTCCTCCTTCGGCTTCAACACCGACCTCAAGGTGTGCCCGCAGGTGACTTATGGCACCATTGAATGATAGTTGATCAAGGGTTCAAGGTTTTTTTTACAAATCATGGAAGGTTACTTGGCTCTTGACCCTGGAACCGAACCTTTCTTGCCCATCAATTTTGCTTTGACTAAGCGCATGTGAATAAGCTGGTTCCCGCGATTTAGCTTTCGCTGGGGCCTGTAGGCATTTCAAGTTTACGTTTACAATAATGATGTTACGTTACTGTTAACGGGGACTGTTTATAGCTTTAAATTTAGTTGATATTGTAGTCATGATTAAAGCGGTTTAAAGTAGATTAAAGCAGATTAAAGTTTTATAGAAATTTTAATATTTAGATAATTAATTTAACAGTAATTTAAGGGTTCTTTTCTTCCCTTCACAGTGAAGAATCGCTCGGCTGTACACGAAACAAAAAGCTTTTGAAATACCAACATTAAGCGATAAAGTTATGTCAACAGACCATTATGATCGATATCGGCCAATAGCATCACCTTCGTCTTCATCACTCAAGAAGGACCGAACTTTTAAAGCTATCCTAGCCTGCGTCTGCTCCTCTACCATCACCAGCGATATCCACTGTAGCACCTTGCTGTCTCCCTGGCTTGACCTCCCGCCCAGGATTCAGACCTGGCACTGATACTGACCAAAAACCTGACTCTTGGGGACTTGTTTTGGTATGGCCCCGGTAGCCTAGGCTGGTCTCCCTGATGCGGCTTTTGTGTGGCACTGAGAAATTTCGGAGATTAACATTTGCATCATCAACAATAACGCGTTGCAAGTCACATGTTCTGCATTACGTAGGCCTAATCATTGTCACATCCGACATCCCGCAGTCAGTGTTATGTGATCTGCGCACCAGTGTGCATTTCGGCAGGTCTTCTAAATTCAGAAATTATTAAGAGAAGTCTCTCCTGGCCATTTTTCTATTTCTTCCAGAAAGGGTTAGAAGTTTTTCGCAGAATCTTCCAAGTCCAGTGTTTGAAGATGACATGGCGTAAATTGTGTGTCATGTGATGTAATGTAAATCGTCGAAATTTCTCAATGTCACGCTAAAGCAGCGTCAGAGGAGCAGTTTATTCACCGGCGCTTGGACAAAAATTTATATGAGCAAAAGTCAAGTTTTTGGGCGAGTTTCGTGCCATAATCGTCATAAACGTAGGTTTGCTAATGGGTGTGTTTTTTGACAAATCAGGAATTGAAATAACAGCTAAGTATGAATTTGAAAAATTCCCCTAATGCACCCATGATCAAATCGACATCATATAGCAAGTGTAACATCACATAATGTGCCTCAACACCCATCTAGCGAGCTTACAAATCCTCACGATTGTCGTCCTGATAAGGCACCCGGTGGTGAAGGCACTCTCACGAGCATTTCCGTGTGCAACATATTACGAGAACGGCGCTTCATGAGCACATATGATAATGAAAGTGTCACACCTTGTCACACTCGTGAGCTTAAAAGAACACACTGGATCATCAAAAGTTTCATAGAAATTGTCACACAGTGGTTTAGCATAGACATTTTGAGGCTCTGGTTCAGTTGTATATCCTACATCCTTTTTGGATCTGTTATTTTAATGCAGTTTAATCTTACAAAAGAAATAATTCATTGTGACAATCGTCTTCGGCCCTAGATGGTCGGGGTCCCAGCTCATTGAACCGGTTGAGCTGGTTGTTGCTACACCATTCCTATCACATATAACCTGTCAACTAAACACACGCTTGAACCTGTCAAGTGTAAGCTGTCCTGCAGACTGTCACGCGTGCAAATGCCGTTTCATGTGCAAGGTCAGATGGTCCGACCTTGAGAAACTGCGGTCACACGTCTTACAGGTGAAGGGCTTGACACCTGTGTGCTTCCGGTAATGTCTGCGTAGTTCGTCTGAACGGCCAAAACGCCACTGACACCCTTCCCACGTGCACTGGAATGGCTTCTCACCTGGAAACAGGTAAAGGTAACACGTTTCACAAGCCTCTATAGAAACTCCTCAGAATTATAAAGGTAACTAATTATAGCACATTTATGCATCTTTACGGAAATCCTCAGAAGTATAAAGGTATAGGTAGCACACCTGTTTGCACGTCTATATGGAAACTTCTCTAAAACATACAGGTAAAGATACACTAAGGATACACTTGTCTTTACATCTCTAAAGAAAATCATCAGAAGCATAAAGGTAAAGGTAATACACTTGCTTACATTTGTTTGCACAACTCTACAGAAACTCATAAGAAGTGTATAGAATCATAAAACTTTGAATATATGTAAACAGACATTATTTTACTATTCCTAAGATTAAAAGAGGAAGTTATTAATAAAGTCTGAAACTATGTAAAGCAGAAATTTTGTCTCTGATCTCATTTTAACTGTTTTTTAGAGCCTAAAGGCCAAAACAATTTAGTACTATTGTATTGTATGTATTGTACTGTAGTTTATTGTATTGTTTTGGGTTGTACTGTATTGTGTTGCATACTGAACGGTGCAATAGATTCTCAATAGGCTCCTATATTCTATTCTATTCTATTCTATTCTATTCTATTCTATTCTGTTCTGTTCTATGTATGTAATTCCTTGACAGTCTGTATTGCATTCCTATCTGTTTGCTTTTGTTCTGTTCTAGCAAGCATATATCTCGACCTATACCTAACCTAGTCTGGTTGAGTTTAACCTAGTCTATTCAGGCTTAACCTAGCCTATTCAGGCTTAACCTAGCCTATTCAGGCTTAACCTAGCCTATTCAGGCTTAACCTAGCATATTCAGGCTTAACCTAGTCTATTCAGGCTTAACCTAGTCTGGTTGAGTTTAACCTAGTCTATTCAGGTTTATTGTTGATTTCCTTTCCTTTCCGTTCCTTAATCGTCATTTAGGTGCTTAGTTTTGTTGCCTCTTCTACGGAAGCATTGTCTAAGTTAAAGATGATCTAAACAAATGAGTGGGTCAGAACACATATGCATACGGTGTGACTATATGGGAAAATATATAATCCGACTGCATCCTTTCAGATCAAAAAGGAATGTACCCAAATCAACATATTCCAGTCTACTATTGTGTTGAAAAAGAAATTATATAAAGACTTATATAAAGGTATGTTAACTAAGGTTGGCTACATACATATGTGCATATATGTACATATATGCATGTACTTGTCTATGTATGAATGCACATGTATAAGGACATGCATGTATAAGGACATGCATGGGTGCATAGATGTATATAAATATTCTACATAAAGTATACATGTCTATTTAAGCTTATTATATTTACAATTCCATGCATGTAGCATATGTTGTCCTACAAAACCTGGCTTCTGTTGTGAAAAGCTGTCTGAGCATGAAAAAGTAGTTTTTTCGATTATGCTCGAATGAAATGTTGAAAAGCAGGACAAGGAAGTCTGTGTTGTTTATCTGGACATCATTTATATGGTGCTTTTCACTCTTGTAAATTCTGAGTTGGCAGTTATAGGTCAAAAGTAAATAGTTTTCTGTATGTGTGTAAGTATGTATGTATGTATACATGGATATACAGGTATGTTAATAGTATGTATCTATATACAGGTATGTATGTCTGTATGTATGTATGTATGTATATACAAGTATGTGTATATGCATGTATCTATATTATGTATATATGTATGAATGTATGTATGCACATGCATGTATGTTCAGGTGGGTAAATAATGTGTATGTATGTAAAGACATGTATGTATGCATTTATGTATGTACAAGTATAGGATAGATAAGAGAGGTGGAAAGGCATACAGGCAAACAGACAGACAAAGAGACAAACAAACCACAGAGGTGAAAACAAAGATCAATAAACTGAGACAGGCAGATAGACACACAGGCAAATGGAAAACAGACAGAAATGCAGATAGACAGGCAGACAGACAGACAGACAGACAGACAGACAGACAGACGTGGTCAAGGAAAGCATAAAGACAGCAATGCAGACACAGAGGTAGATAGACAGAGATAGATAGACAGAAGGAGCGAAAGTATACAGATACGCAAACAGACATAGCAAGGGAACATGTACAGTCTGCTACAGATATATAGCAAAGCAGGATGGCCACGCAGAAGCTGATTGCGGGTCGATTAAAGGAGGTCAGTATACAATGAAAACCAGCGAGTAACATGGGTACCTGCAGTTTAGAGGAGATAGTTGACCCAGCGAAGGGAAGTAAGCAAGTTTAAAGGGAGTCCCAGAATGCATGACCCAGCAGGTCAAGCCAGGAGAGAGGCAGTCTAGAGTAGTAACAAAGACGCACACAAATACACACAGAGAGCTTTGAGTAACAAGGAACCAGAAGAGAACACTAGACCGAGTAAGCCAAGAAATTCTAACCACACGAATTCGCGACAAACGCTATGTCAGACACATGTCTAGGTAATTCCATCTATGCTGTACTGGAGTAGCTGTCCAGTTGTCTGGAAAATATTGGGGGGAGTGGCCTAGATGGCTGGACACAGCAGTGGTCAGGCTCCAGACAATGGAGAAGCCAGAATATTTCTGGGTGTACCGCGTAATCCTCTTTACACTGTACGGCAGGAGACAAATACGGGAAGAAATGCACTTGGGGAGAGTCGGAAGTAGCGGTCTCAGGCACGGACGGCTGAGGCCGGAGAGACTAGCGAGGCCTCGGCAGGCTGAGAGACTGTGAAGAAATTTAGGTAGAAATGTTCAGTTAGTGTAAACTGCAGAAAACTCAGTCTGGAATTCGTCCGCGAATTGAGTCCACCATGACACAACCAACAGTTGCCGAAGACCGACTGTCAAGCTGCAGAAGTTTACGTAGAATTGATCTCGTTGTTGCATAGTTGATTTAGGATTAAGTTCGTTAGCTTTGGTGAAGCTCGGTGTATGTCTTCCGTCAACTCGATGTACGTGTTCGTCTGTATGTTAGTGTAAGTGCATTAAACCTTTATTTTTTTTATAATAATCTTATCTGTAAGCTAGTACTTAACGACTTTGATTCCCCAACGTAGGCATAAGGTGTGGCCTTATGACAGATGTACAGGCAGACAGAAAGACAGATATTGCAAGAGAAAACAGACGGATAGACAGGTAGACAGAAAGACACACGAAGACAGAGAAACAGACAAAGACAGACAGGCACCAATACCGACCGGTGTGTGATCGAAGATGCGCCTTGAGGTGTGAGCTCTTCGTGTAGATCTTCTCACACTCTGCATAGGAACACTTGTAGACCCTCTTCTTGGCGTCGATAACTACCGTCTGTTCCTCCTCCCCACTGTGGAACAGTCTCTCATCCGTCCTATGCCCTCCCATCGGGGTTGCCGCGGACTCCCTCGCCGATGCCGCCGATGCCCTTCCCGACTGGAACAACCCCTGCAGGGCCTGGAAGCGACTTGGGGCTTTGACGGGGCTGTCATCAGGGTAGGACGGCGAGGCCGAGTAGGCGCATGGCATCGTCGTTCGGCGGCCGGGCCGCGAGACGAGGCGGACGGCGAACGGACCCTTAAAGTGGGGCACGACCGAGTCGCTGCGGTCCGAGTCACAGGACACGGCCGACGAGGAACCGCTTGAGCTGGAGCTGTGCAATGTGTCGTTCATGTTGAGCCATGCGAGGTTCTCGACGGGGTTCGAACCATCGTCACGCTTCGTGTAGGGGGTGGGTGAGATCGGGGACTCGTCCAGTTCGGGACCGTGGTGGAGGCGGAATGGGAACACGGTGGATGAGGTTGAGGGGTCTAGCATTCCCATGCGGAAGGGGTCCGAGGAGCGGGAGGCCGATGAGGAGGAGATGAATTTCGTCCAGTAGTTGCTGTCCTCTTCGGTGTCGAGCTTTCGGTAGGAGGTCAGACGGGGCTCGGTCTTCAGGTAGCGCTCCATCTCGAGGCAGTTCTGGAAATTGAATGTACAAGCGATCGATAGTTTCTGATTGATCGATCAATAGATTGATCTGCAGATCAAAGGATCGATTGACAGATATACCGGTCATATATCTAATCTAATCTAATAATTTCTATGACGCCACTGTCATAATGCTCAATGATTGCTTCAAATGAAACCACAGTCAAAGTCATAATGTGTGGGTGATGCCCGGCTGAAATCTGATAGGTTCGCAAAACCTGAAGTCAGGCTACGGTGTATGAGCAAGTTGAAACAGATTAGTCTTACGTTTCGGCTTGAATTACATTAAAGAGCTAACAGAACGCACAGAATTGATTGATTGATAGATGGATGGATCCTAGCAATGGATGGATTGATGGATGGATTGATTGCTTGGATGATTGATTTATTTTGCATTTATTGATTTATTATCAAATTGTTTAGCAACTGGATTTTGTGACTGATTGTTTGACTGATCAATTTGTTTGCATGCATGATGCTCTGATCATTCTTTTCACTGACTGAGTGACTGACTGACTGACTGGCTGGCTGACTGGCTGGCTGACTGGCTGGCTGGCTGGCTGGCTGACTGACTGACTGGCTGACTGACTGACTGACTGACTGATTTTTCCTTGAAGTGCAAACATATTTGTTCAGAAAGAAAATAGAAGGGTGAAAGGTTATTCCTTTACCTTGGACAACTTCACACTTATATGCCACCCATACAATGGTAGACTTAAAATCTTTCACTGGATCTGCTCCTCCATAAATAATTATGCACATATATATATATATATATATGCTGTGTGCATTTGTGCTTTAATAGATTTTTTCATTGAAAAATAACATATATTTCATATATACATATATATTATATTTTGCATATATATGTATGTATAATATTTTTGTGTATAGCTGTGTGTGTGCAGAACATTTGTGAGTAAATGGGATATTCTCTAAGAATTTAGAATATGAGAAATTTAAAATGTATATGAGAATACTGCATACTACATGAGTATATACTGTATACACACATATATGTTACTATACTTAGACATCATTAAAAACTAGGTCTACAGGTAAAATATAGCCCCATAAATACACATTCAAAATGTTGAAACATTATTTACATTTATACTTTTAACTCCTCCTGCACATACACACGCACACGTGCACTCACACGCGCACATCATGTACACATGCATATATATACATATATATATATATATAGAGAGAGACAGACAGACAGACAGACAGAAAGAGAGAGAACGAGCAAGCAAGAGACAAAAGGAGATGTGTGTGCTACTATGTGCCAGAGAGCTTTGCAAACTATGTACATTTGCATGTTTATTTTAACATATTCATCTACACATATTATTACTACTACTACTGCTGTTATTATTATTATTATTATTTCTGCAATTATTAAGTGCAACTATAGAATTGCTAAGCATCAGCTGATCAATAAGCATCAGCTGAGCAATTCTGAGCAACAGACCTGCTCAAATTACCACACAGTAATGGTTTCATGGGAGGATCACACCCGTAACCTTCACGTTACAAGCCCAGCACACTAACCACCTGGCTACCTTGCCCAACATTTACATATACATAGTATTACATATATACCAACATTTTACATACATACTACATATGCATAGTATTATATACATATGCTGACATTTTGTATACATACATACATGCATATACAAAGTATTGCGTATATACAGGCATTGTAGGTATGCATATACACTTGTTTAAAGGTGGCTGCATTCAGTACAATATGACACTGGGGCGAGCGACTGTTGTATGCAACTCTTTGAAAAATGACAAATGTTGTCATAGGTCGCTGGCTTTTAATACATGGGCAGAGCTTCGTCCTTCATGCAGCCCATTGAAATATCCTCAGCGACTATAATAAGCAGTTATATAATACACATATATGCGTATATGTGCGTATATATACATACATATATGTACAGTATTTCCCTTTGTGTGTATACATAGGCAAAACCGCAATGATTTAGGCTGCAGTGTATTCGAGCATTTTAAAGAATTCTATAATGCTTTGGGTATGCCTCGGACAAGCAGTTTCCTTCAACTATATATGTGCATATATCATTTTCATACACACAAATGTGGCGGTCACGATCTGGACATAACTTCTTGTGGCAGGGATGACTCCAACCCAGTTCTATGCCCAGAGCCACCCAGATGCACTGCCCCTTCTACTTTCGACGTAAAATAGCCGTTCCGTATCACCTCTCCCCATTGCATCCCTTCTCTTCATGGAGGTTTCAGGACTGGCCACTTCCTTAAGAGAGGTGACATATAAATCTCTGTCTCGGGATCCGACCCTGAGTCCTCCGCGGTCCCTGGAAGGGTAGCGCCCTGAGGACGGCTTTTCTCTTTTACTGGCAAAAGTTGTTCCATTTTTCTGAGCCTTTTCTTACTACGGACTTTATCTTCACCACCATCATACATCTCGTAACTTTAGAGTTACAGTCATTAATCTGAGACACCAGTCGTTCCCTTAGTTCTCAAGACAAGGATATTCTATGACACGTGTCTACTTCCCCCCCCCCCCCCTCGGGTACGTATATATTGGGCAGCACATCTTCTAACTATCAAAAGTCTCCAGCTCCATTCCCTCTGTAGGGCTTCAGCCTCACACAAATATTTGTCATTCAGTGCGGCTTTTACTGTGTAAGTTCTTATTCCCGGACTCTGTGTTGGCCTTTCTCGCCCAACAGAGTTAATAAATTCTGCTTCGGAAGATAGTGGTAAGGCCTCTTTGTGAACCTCTGACGGTGAAGGTCCTTATCTGTCACTATAACCTTCCCTATTTGCACACAGACCTTTGTCCCGATCTACTCACGAGGAGGCCCGTCCTCGCTCAGTAGATTCTCTGAGCTGACTGTTGTGATAAGCATATATGGAGTCGGTCTCACTCGTGTCGACTCCTTCTAATCTTCCGGGGTAACCTGATCCGAATTCTGACATTTGTCTGTCTTAACCTCTGTTCTATCTGGTCACATTATGGGTTAGGACTCTGGTAATCTTCAGCTCGGAACACTACCCCCCCCGAATTCATACAAAATACGTCATGAGTGTGTCCTTCCCCGAGTTTCACACAAGTTCACCTCGCTATCAGTTCGTCTCGCGACCTCGCAACAAAGTGGGCCCAAACCTTGAAATCGGATTTGTTGAGCTGGCTTCCGAATCGGACAGCAAACGTTACGGTTGTGACTTTCCCGGGAGCGCAAAGCCCAGTTTGGTTGGACAGACTCGTTTCCTTAACGGCACCGATGAGGTAAATTCACACAGACCTGTGTATTCGTTTCCCACTACGGGGACTCAGACCCTCCTGCAGACCACACATCAAGCGGACTCACCCTCGCTGCGGACGTGTCGTTCCATTAGTTTCGCACAACCCTTTATCTTTTCTCTATCGGGCATCAGTACGTTTACCGATCTGGCAACGTGGTGGGCGCGTACCCTGAACTTGGATCCGTAGTGAATGTGAATGGTTCGCCTGTGACTCACCAGGGAGCTTGTCAAGTCTATCTTTTACCAGCGATTAGACAGACTTGTTTCTCGAACAGGATCGATGGGGTAAGCTTCTTATCTTCCCTCTATCGAAACTGAGACCATCTCATGATCTTACAACTGAGTGGGCCCGATCCTATTGGATCAGCAGAGCCAGCCCCAAAACCTGCAAATCTGGAGTTCACTGATTAGTCTTTTTCTCGGACTTCCTCTTATCCGAATATACATTTCTTAACTCGGCGAAAACCGAACTTTTGATTGGTATACGTTATATGTTCGCCCAGCACACTAGTCCACTGTATATATCGCTAACCAAACGATCCAAGTTGCTTCGGTTCATCTACATAAATTGCATCACCGCTCACGTTTAGAGCAGCGCATGGCCTGGCAGGCTTTATTCAACTGCCTTTGCGCTCTATGCTTCTTGTGGTGTGGTCTGGCTGACCGTTGCTGGTCTTCCGCATTTCTTGATTGGTATCGTGTGAAACATCTCGTCGCACGCTCTCTAGCGTGGGATATAGCGCTGACTTATACTTAAAGGCCCTCTGAATTTAAACTGTTGGCCTTAAGCGATGGCCGATGCGTCGGAAATTCATTGTTGGACGGCTAGAACTAGTCGAAAAGAAATACTTAATTATTTAATTGAGTTAAATCGTGAATATATTAGACATAAAGTAAAAAGAACCTAAAAACTTAAATATTTTTATTTATATTAACATTCTTGGAATCTTAAGCGAAAGCATTATCATTTGTAAATCCCATCTATAGACAAGCCTTGTGGGCGCTATGTATATGTGTATGTATGTACGTTTTTTTCTGAATGTGAGAGGCTTCCTTAACCTTTCCGTACATATTGTCACTTCCGCTCCCGCTCTATTTATCCATGATTTCACTCTGCCAAAAAGTGTGGAATTAAAGTTCCACACTCACTGTGGAGGAACTTTATTTCATACCACTGTGAAGCGTTTATCCCCAGAATTGTGTAAATTTTCTGCACAATGAAGCGTGCCGCGGATGAAGTAGGGTACCAGCGCGACGCAGTTCAGTTTCTACCGGGAGAGTTAACTTTCTTTCTCGCCTCGACTTTGAAAGGCGAATGCATTTAATTTGATATTGATATCTGTATTTCATATTATTGAAACTTTCATATCATGGCCTAGCCGGGGGAACCAATAAGAAAGGACAGAGCACTGCTTGCAGCGAGATTTAATATCAAAACAGAATACTCACTATGAAAGGAACAAAGTGAGTCCACCGTCGTCAGTGTCCGTATTCTGTCGGGTCTTATCCGAACCTCACTCAGAAAGCTTAGCTCATACAAGACTCCGCAAATTACCTTCCTTTTCTATCCTTAGCCTGTCTGCTATTTTGGAAGAGCCTTGGATTACGCATTTCTGCCCATTATTCCTTACAATCTCCTTTTGAAGACATATCAGTTACTTAGGGCGAATCTTCCGGCCGTTGTCTTCCCGGCCCATTGCGAGGCAGGGCCCTCCTAGCTCCGGGCTATGACATGTACAGCAACCCTTCCTCCCTGGGCTACTTCTGCTCATCCCTGTGTAGATTCATTTGCACTACTCTTGTCACCCTTATTAGTAATCCACAGCAACAACTCTACTCACTACGACTAAGGTTGTTGAGCTGCTGTTATCATGGACTCTGTCCTGCCCTCTGCCTCTGTTCCTACATCTGTGGGTATGCTTCTCTGCGCGTGATTCCATCCCCTCGTCGTGTGATCGTCCAACTCCATCAATTACCGATGTCGGCGCCCTTTGAAATCGCGCCTTATCTTTTGGCTGTTCGTCGGACTTTCGGCTCTACCCTCGCTGCCTTCAGGTAGGTCCTTAACTTGCTGGTGTCGGGTATCGATGACTAGTTCTGGCGACCAACGACTGATCTCTGCCAAACTATAATTACTCAATACCTTACTCGACCTCATAGTAATGTAACTTCTAATGCGCCTTAATGTCCTCTGTCATAATATGATTAGGACATTTAGAACACATAACCTGGCCATTCTTCCTGAATGGATCTGCGGCCAGGGTAGTGCATCGCAGGTGTCAGAAAACAATGCCGGACAAGGTCATGTTTTTAAACTTAGCCTTGTCTGTTGGTCTTGAGCTTTGAGCAATTCTGCCTTCAGTTTTACTGCCCTGACGTGATTCATTGTTGAGTGGTGACTCCTTAAAGAGGTGCTGGGGTAAACAGGAAATATTTTATTTTTGACTATAAACTGCCCTAGTGATTTATGGCTTGTATGTTTGGGTCCGTGAAGAATTTCCGGCATACAGGCCCTGTTGGGTTCACAGAACAGCTGCATGTAGCGTTGCAGCAGGATCTGGCAGGATAAAGTCACCCCTAGAAAGCATGCCGTGTACCATAATTTATGACTGGGGTGAAGGTTAAAATGACTCGTATTTAGTCATGTGACATGATATTAGAAAAAAAATCGTGTGCCTAATGGCTGTGATTTTCTGTAATCATTTGTGATTAGTTCCATTTCCACTAACCTGGGTGAGGATTTTTCTCCAGACAATAGGTCTCAAGAATAGTATTAGTCAACAATTTATTAAAAATTCGAAAAGAAATTAGGCAAAAAAAATAAAAAGAACAAAATTTAAGTTTAAAAATCTATCGTGGCACGCAATCTCGCGTTTGCGGCGATTCAGTAGCAGTCCCAGGTTGTTAGACTCATGCACAATAAGGTGGACGTCGGCGGCCACTGTCTCCTTGCTACCACCCAACGTAAAGTCATCCAGATATCTGATTCGGAGATGATCCGACCTCAACTTTGTCAGAAGCGGTTGTAGTTCGAGACAGAACTCTGGAGGTCCCAAAGGATCGCCTTCCTGGATCCCCTCCTCCGATCTTATAATTTTGGAACGGCACAACAGCAACGGACGGCTGGAGTAGGCACCGTGAACAAATCGGTAGAGCTCTGGAATGTCTCTGGCCACTGCCTCTAGAAGCGAATGACTGCGCAGCGGGTTGAAGGGTTTGGAAAAGTCTGGCTTCGCTAGGACGCTGTCTTCGTGGTTGCCCAACGACGTGTCGCATGAATAGCTGCCTCAGGGCCTCCCAGAATGCCCATATCCAGCTGAACAGGGGCAATCTGATGCGCCAGCCTTGCCACAGCCTACGAATTCGCGCACTTCGACGCCAGGCGGCGCCGTGTGTAGTCCAGCGCGTTGAGTCGAACGCCTCCGTCCTTCTTGCTCAGAGCTATCAAGTTTGTCCCATAAATCACTACATTCACCTCTTTTGGAAGATCAGTTCAAAATCAGATTGACAAGGTCGCATAGATGGTGGCCGATGTTGTTATCCTCACCAGAGTCCGCGAGGTCCTTTAGGTGCTGCGGGGTGATACCATCGGGGCCGCCAGCTGAACACGCCGGGAAAGAGGAGATCTCCTTGGCGACTTCTTTATATGTCTGCAACGCGGCGAGGCGGTCAGAGCCGTCCGGATCGCATGGAATCCTCCTGTCCATCGGCGCAGAGGGGGTGTTTGCTTTTTAGCACGGCCAGTGTTTCCGGGGTGCCCAAAGTCGGCTTATCATCGCTGCATATGAGACGGATAGCAGCCTTGTAGTTATCTTCTTCAAGCCTGCTGGCGACTACCGACGCCAAATACGTGGCCGGGTCGCATTTCGTTGGCCTGGTTTTACGAGATGCTGGCGAATCCAGTCTGTCAGTGTTGAAATGGATTGGTCACTTTGACTTCCAATCAGCAACACGAGACAGAATCACATTCATCATGTTGCTTTGTATTCCCCCTCTATACTTGGGTTCACCAACAGCGCTGCTCCGAATTCCAACAAATCAGATCATTTATCAACGCAGTTCATTTCTCTAATGAAGGCTAGAATTAGATCCCCAGGTGAGCAGCATAAGGTGGTCTTGCCGCTCTTTGGACTCTCTTTATCATCGGACCAGGTGAAGTAGGATGTGAAACGCACGGCACCACAGTGAGTAGATATGTTTTAACCACGGGAAATCGAAACTGGGAGGCGAATAACTCCACACTGGTGAGCAAGAGTGACAGCTATACACCATTGTGGAATAGGAAAACTTCACACGATAAAAGTTTATAGTAGGCCTACGTTACTTATGTATATCGCATCCATATCGACGTCAACTACCGACGCCAAATGTATGTCTGCTATAATGAGACATTGCTATAGGAGAGTATAGACCTAAGCGAGTCGTAAGAAGCTACTGAGTTCTCAGGGCCTTATTGACTCTCTCTCTCTCTCTCTCTCTCTCTCTCTCTCGATATATATATATATATATGTATATATATATATATAATACGCATATAACTACGTGGTCAAAAAGGCGGGGAGCCTCTAATTAATCCAGCAACACCATAGCCTTTTTGTGCCTTGTATCTATCCATCCATTCTTGCATCTGTCCGTCCTACCATCCATCCGTTCATCCACGCACCCATCGATCCGTCCGTCCATCCATCCACACCAGTTACACCCACCAACCCAGCACACACACACAAACATGTCTTTGTACGTAAAGCATACATTCATATAAATAAAGGAAAATACAAGCAAAGTATGTATGCTTAATAAATTCAGAAATACTAAATAATATACATTATACAGAATGATTTATTCTATTTCACTATATTCTACTCTGTCATGTCCTGCTCCACTGCACCATACCCTACCCTACTCTACCCTATCCTACCCTACCATAATCTAGTATACACTGCTCCAAATAATTCGGCTATCAAACCTGTTGCCAACTGTCCTCGAGAGATGCTTGGGCCGAGAAGTATCCAGTGTCATGGACGACCTGTAGCTCTCGAAATATCCCTCCGCTTGGCAGGAACGACGACATCGTCGGAACTACTTTCTTCTCCGCAAACCGGGGTTCGAACCCCTGACCGTTGGCTCACTGTACGATATCCATGCCGCGTGTTTGGTGCAGAAGCCGAAAAAGACAGGCGAAGAAAACAGAGAATCGGTTTAAAGGTGTTATAATATCCGACGAAAATATGGATCCTATTAAGATTGTCCTCGTACTGTGGGCTTAAGAACGGTCACGGAAAAGTTTAGTAGAACTCGGGGTTGAACTCTAAACACGGAGGTACTGTCCTGATCGCTATCTCCAGATTCCTCTCTATCTCTTTCGGTCTCTATCACAGAACGCTCATTACCTGGTGCAAACTTCCGACCAATCACAGACTACGACGCAAAAGTTCACGTCAGTCTCGCTTAAGACGACCAATGAGAAACGGCGACTCAAGTTTCACCTGAGCCTCTTTCTCGCGAACCAATCTCGTGGTTATCTAGTGTGTACCGGCGGTGCTGCTCTCCGTGTGAAAAAAGCCTTAAAGACGTCAGAGACACGGGGAGGGATGGAGGAGTAGGACGAGAGACGGGGAGGAGGAGAAGGAGGAGGAGGAAGAGAAGGAGAAGAAGAGAGGCAAGTCACGAATTTGAGGTCATGTCACGCTTGGCTGAACTGACTGAGTGGTAGGCGCTTTTGACACAGACTAAGGAGTAACGAATGACGCTGGAATTGGCGGATTCGCCGTTTTCAACGCATTACGCATACATGCAAACACGTATATTTATTTACATATTTATTATATTATATATATATTATATATTATATATACATGCATATAAATATATATATTCCCCGAACTATGAGGTATACTAATATACGCACACACACATTTCTGTGTATGCACACATATGTATGTATGTGTCTAAATATATGTACATGATCCCCGAACCATAATATACATACATTACATACATATATAAATACTTACATATTTATGCCCACTACACACATAGGCCTATATATATAAAGCAGTATTCTTTTGGTATATATATTAATATTTGAAAATACATACACAGATTTGTATATGAAAATGTATAGGCCTATATAGACTGCCGAATAGGCTATGTGTGTATATATAGTAATATTAATGTATATATCTAAGCGTCACTAAACAGTGTGGAGTAGCATATTAGAATACGAATGAGTGAAGAACTGCAGACCGGGGTCAGTCAGACGTGACAGACGCCTTTACAGAAAATTGGGCGTTACGGTTGGCTGAATCAAGTTTTATACAGAGAGCTTCGCTGCATCGCTGTACATTTAGCGCTTATATCACAATCAAAGACGACACACACATGCATATATATATATATATATATATATATATATATATATTATTATTATATTTATATATTTATGTTCCAATATTTGAACCTAGGCGAACTTGAACTTGTATACATACATATATACATACACACATAAATTTACCTATACGTGTATGTATGGTTGAATCACCTGCGCATGCGGATTTAAATCTGACTCAGATTTATTAGTTCTGTTGAAATACATACACAATACATGTCTATTAACATTAGTCGAACTTTGTGTATATACTTATGTATGCAAGTAGGCCTATGTATGTATGTATGTATCTGTGCATACATGTTGCATATAGGCTATGTATGCATAGGTAATATATATATATATATATTTATTTATGCACCATGCCTGCATACATATGTGCATAATTTCGTATAAGTCTACGTACACATGCATATATGTATGTATTGTGTGTATGTATGTATTATTCATTCAGTGCATTTATGTAGCGCTCTTCAGTTATATACTCAGAAGCGACTCCATTCCAGACCCGGCGAAAGAGAATGAAAGAGAAGAGTTTTCAGCTGTTGGTGAAGGGTGTATACGTGCGATACTAGTAAGAGTGACGCGCAGACCAAGAGGGAAGTCGTTCCACTGAGAGAGTCCAGCCACTGAGAAGACGTGACGATGCTTTTTGTTGCGCGTGCAAAAGGAACAACAACTTCACATCAGGTCGTCGAGCGAAGATTTCCTCGTCCAGCCAAACCCGAAACGGGGCAACAGACCTCATGCAAGCGGGAAAGCGTATGTATGTAATGTGTATGTATGTATGTAATGGGTATGCAGTGACCCGGGAAGTGTTTGAAAGTTGTGCGAGCCAACCTCAATACAGTACAGTACTAAGGTGGATAAAATTATACATTATATCCGATATAATCTATAAGAACAAGACGTGCTTTTTACGATGCTTTTTGTTGCGCGTGCAAAAGGAACAACAACTTCACATCAGGTCGTCGAGCGAAGATTTCCTCGTCCAGCCAAACCCGAAACGGGGCAACAGACCTCATGCAAGCGGGAAAGCGTATGTATGTAATGTGTATGTATGTATGTAATGGGTATGCAGTGACCCGGGAAGTGTTTGAAAGTTGTGCGAGCCAACCTCAATACAGTACAGTACTAAGGTGGATAAAATTATACATTATATCCGATATAATCTATAAGAACAGGTAGATATCTCCGTTGGCCAAAAAAGTTACCTTTTTGTGAGCATGCTCCTGCCTCGGCGTCAAAGATTCAAAACTTGTGTGAGCATCGACGCCTCTGGCGCCATGGCTCCCGGGCCCCTGTGTGTATGTATGTATGCATGTATGTATGTAACCTATATATATATATATATATATATATGTATGTGTGTGTGTATGTATGCATCCAATTATATGGCGCCTTCAGAACCTCGCAAAGGCGCGCCATATATAGAATAAGAAACAAACACAGGAAAACAGAGATCAAGACCGACAGAGAGTGAGAGACAGACATACACTGCGGAGAGATGAATACACATAGAAATGGATAGACATAGACAGACAGACAGACAGACGAACGGACAGACAGAAGGACAGGCAGGCAGACAGAAACAGCAAGATATAGACATGGGGCACAGACGACACGCCGAGGGGATTTGACACCAGCGGACTCGCACACGTTAGGCAGAGACAGTTACATATATATATATATATATATATATATATATATATATATATATATATATATATATATATATATATATATATATATATATATATATATATATATATATATATATATATATATATATATATATATATATATATATATATAGAGAGAGAGAGAGAGAGAGAGAGAGAGAGAGAGAGAGAGAGTGAGAGAGAGTGAGTGAGTGCACCGACAGATACAGACGCACGAAGAGGAATACATGCACAGACACATAGACAGACATACAGACAGAGAGGGAGAGAGAAAAGCAGATAAGGAGAGATACATAGACAAAGATAGAACGGGACGCACACAGCATCCAGGCACAGAGAGAAACGGACAGAAGGAGGGAGGGACAGTGCCATGTAACAAAAGACGTTCTTAAGAGGACGGAATCAGTTTCCCTCAGTGCACGATTGCCGCATTATTTGTACACGCCGTACTTTATAACAGGCCTCTCTCTATAAATATAAAAAGGCTTCTTTTATAAACCAGGAGGTAATTGTTCTGTGTGCTTAACGAGACCTAAGCCGACAGCTCGAAGTGGTGAGCGATAATCTAGTTGTTAGTTTGCTGGACTGCAGGTGAATCCAGAGCTCGGGGTTAAAATCCCAAATCTCCGCCAAGGTAGAACGATTCGACGTCAACGGCCTTTGATGCCACAAGATGTCGTTAAACTGAGGAATTACTACTATAGGTAGAACGATATTTCGAGATTTCTGCTACCCGTAGCGACCTCGGCTGTAGAATGAGTGCATCGACTGCACACTGTAGGTGGGAAATCAGACAGCGAACGAGAGAACTTTGCATCAGCCCTCATATGCTGAGGCTAAAAATGACTTCGTATACCCCGTGGCTGCCTCTGGGGCCTATACCTCAGTCGATGGACATATGGCGTGTTAACAAATGCATTACTTACTTACTTACATTAAAGCTTAACGGCGTTATGTTAATTAAAAATCGTTTGTTTAACGACGCCGTCATATCGAAGATGATCGGCGTCATTACAGAAACATACATGCAGTGTATATTAAAAGCTTACATTATGCTTGACTATGGGGTCCACGACAGGTGTGCTGTCGACCGGCTACCCAACCAGAAAGGCCCTGTGGGGAAGCTGGAGGTAGGATTTTTCCAATGCTCTGACCAGCCTAGACGTTTTTGCTCGAAAACCTTGTCTTGGTTACATATCGTTGGGATAAATGTCTTTATAGAGCGCATCTTGTTAGTTTCTCTTGAAGCGGCGCTATACAAATTTCTGATTACAATTGCAATTATAATTTGTAGTAAACTACACTATAGAGTGTTCCATATCATCGGTCTAATGCATTTAATGTCGAAATACCTAATATTTGTTCGGGCATAGGCCTACGTACTATATACGAAACTTACTGTATGATCTAGTAGAATAGGTATGAAATTCAAAGGAGCGCAAGAAATAACCATCAAACACTCGATGTAAAGACTTCTGCTCATATCGAAACATAAACTCAGCAATTTGAAATCTTTTTATCGATTCTATTTTTACAGTTTTTAATGCTGAGAAAATGCGATCGGTGTCAAGACCATGAAATTGCTTAGCAACAATTCTCACGACACGTCGTTGTAGTGTTGTAGCTAGTATTGGAGTTGGTGGACAGGCCATAACGCTTATTTGTAGGTTTTATGAATAATAATATTTAAATAATATCCGAATTGTAAAATAGTTTAATATTCAGTTTGTTCAAATATTTTAAAGATTTATTTGATTAATTCAGTTTAATAATTAGCTTAAGTTCTTCATTTCAACACCCTGTTCAGTAATTGCAGACGTTTTATCAAAGGAACGCCTGCAGTTGCTTTAGGCCAACAGCCTAAGTCAAGGGCACCCTTAGTTATAACTCGGCGTTATATACTTCACACTACAGAGATGGGGGGAAGAGATGTTTCCACGATAAGCGTTAAGTAGTACGGAAGGCAGTTACTTGCGGTCAAGCCACACTTTAAGGCTCTCGCACGGTGTAGAGCGGTCGACGCTGCGCTGCGCTGCGCATATAGACAGGTGCCGATGCGACTCGGTATGGTATGGTTATCGATATAAACCACATTTTTGTGTTAGAAAGTTACAATATATAGGCTACATATGGATGGACGAGAGGGCGTCCAGAAAACCTTAGGATACAGTGTAGACATAGGAGTCACTTAGATCAATGAACCGCTTCCACTACTGTAGTTCTATCCTTGCAAGTCTGCCGAAGTTCTGAATCCGTCAGCACCAGTTCGTCCACACCTGCGCCGCCCGTCTGCTGCCCAATCTGCTAAGTTCTCTCATATCTGGTTATCGTAATCGTAATCTAGAGATTTCTACAGCGCCCAATGAAAGCCACGTCACGGGGACCGGCTTATTCACAGGCGCTCAGTCAAAACAAAATCGATAGGTAAAAGTGGCATATGAGGGATTCGCGTCACTGACCCCTCATCGAGGAGAGAATAAGGTTCAAGATTCTCGTACAGGGTTTAACCTCATTAACCTCATCAGGGAGCTCTGTGTTCCAGTCTTGAGTCAACCTACTCGGCGACGATCGTTGCTCTTCGCTGCTCGTATAGATATGCAGGGGTTGCGTTTCCTCACGTCAAATTCGAGTCCATCGTGCTTAGTCCTGTCTTGGACCTTCTGCCTTGGACCTTCCTTTTGGAACAATCTTCTACTGCGCATGAATATGTAACTTATGTTTTGCATTTGGCTGTGTTCAACAATCTTTACCCGCGGGTAAAGAAGCGTAAGTGCCCAAATAGGGAACATCCATTAAGGACGTCCGCAAAGAGAAAAAGGGGATCACCCAAATGCGAAGACAAGGGTAGGAGGTATGCATGAGCGTCGGAACCTTTGTTGGTCCACAGCGCCGAACGAAAGCCACGCCGCGGGGACCAGCTTATTCACAGGCGCTCAGTCAAAACAAAATCGATAAGCAAAAGGGTTCGGTTCCAGATCAAGATCCAAAAGTCAGACGGAGAGACAGCGTGGCAGCTACGGGGGTGTTTGGGGTAGAAAGCAGAGAGAGTGAGATAAGAGGAAGAAGGGGTGAAGAATGGATATAATGTATAATTTTATCCACCTTAGGTTTGTACTTGGCTGAAGTTGGCTCACACAACTTTCAAACACTTCCCGGGCCACTGGAGATACCGTAAACAGCACAAGATTCAGAAGCGCGGCTAGAAGAACCAGAAGAATCAAAAGAACCAGAAGAACCAGTTAGATATAGTAATAGATGACGATGGCAAGTACGACAATAGGGAACTGGAAAAAAAACTCGATGCCACTACTCCAAAAATAACGAATTTTGAGCTGAATACAAATACCACCTATTTTTCTGGAAATAGACCTGGTTTCAACGAACCATCGTTTTATTACTAATGCCGGCGTTACAGAAGTTACTATTTGCTTTTTGCATATGGAATGAAGTCAGAAAACGCATCCCCAAAAATACAGAACAAGAGTACTTGTGAAAAACACCTAAGCTAAATATAGATTCCTTGACACCTAAGGAACAACCGTTCTTATATTACCTCGTTGGGAACAACTTAACAAATCTTTTACGGCTTTGCAAATTATGATCTTTTTATTCGCAACGCTACTTTTAATAGTCGTGTATATATGGATAACCTTCAGGTTTATCACTACCTCAGTTTTTTAAAGAATTTGTTTGGTGCCTCAGTACGGCACTGCCATGCTGATCGTAATCGTAACCGTAATAATAATATAGAGTTTTCTACAGCGCCCAACAAAACCAATTCACGGGAATCAGCTTATTCATAGGCGCTCAGTCAAAACAAAATCGATAGGCAGAAAGGTTTCGGTTCCAGGTCAAGATCAAGGAGTCCGGCAGGTGGGCAGTCAGACGACTGTGGCAGATGGTGTTTCGGATTGGAGAGGAGAAAGAGATAAGGGGAAGAGGAAGATTCAGGATAAGATGTTGGAAGAGTAATGTTTTCAGTTTTAAGGTTCTTAAAAGTCGCTATACAAATAGCGCAGAAATTGCAGAGGTGAAATGTTGGTGAGTTTGTAAGATGTGTAAGATATATATACTTGTATGCTTGCATGTATACATGCATACTATCTAATAAAATGTGATCTAAATCAATGTTGTGAAGTTCAGAGATTTAAAAACTGAATAGAATTCAGTTTGAGTAGCACAAATTTCTGGAAAAGTAAGGTCCTGCATATGCATTCATAACTATGTATTTATGTATGTACATATGTCTGGCTATTTATGTGGCGCCTTTTAAGAACCTCACAAATGCACCAAGAACCTTGCAAACATGATAAGAACCTCAAATGCTCTAAGAATTTTACAAACATGATAAGAACCTTGCAAACATGCTAAGAAGCTCACAAACATGCAAACACATCCATGCTCTGCATTCTCTATTATGTGGCTTAGTATACATAGTTTATATGATTGATTTGTACTTTTGTCCAATTATATATATTGCACTGTTGCATTCCACAGTGATAGCAACTGAAGATGTTTTCGTGATTGCAGATTGTCGTTACAGCTTGCCTTGTTTGCTGCTAGAAAATGGGCTCAGGTCGATATCGAGATTGGATGGGTTGGGTTTCTTACGTTGAAAAATATTTCCATCTGCTTAAATCCGGCATTATATGTGGTAAGCTGAAAGCTATTCTACAGTTTGTAGTTTGTTACTGATGTCTGCATACTTCACCAGTAGAGATGTGGCCAGGATCTATGATTTGGATGTTCATACTGGCCTGGTACTAAACTGGGATAAGACCAAGATCCAGACGACCACAGAGTTGAACATATCAACTGCCCTGGGGACACAGTGGAGATTGTGGACAACTTTACCTATCTTAGAAGCCAAACCGTTGCCAATGGTTCCTCTAGCTTTACCTGTCTTAGAAGCCAAACCGTTGCCAATGGTTCCTCTGACTAAGACATTCTGTGTCAGATATGCAAGGCCATGGTATGGTTTCTCTTGGTAAGGGAATCTGGCATTCTAGCATTGAATTTAAAACCAAGCTCAAACTTTGTAGACTGTACTTGCTGCCTGTGCTGCTGAACGGCTGTGAGACATGGGCAACCACGGAGACCCTGAACAAGAGTTTGGATGCTTTTGATATATGGTTCCTCAGAAGGATTGTCAAGATCTCCTATACAGACCACATCACCAATGCAGAGATCAGAGTTAGGATAGTTACTGTAGCAGTCTCTGCTATCGCCTGGGAATTTTGACTGCATTTCTTCAGCTACGTTGCATGGGCCCCACTTGAAGAGGACTATGCAAGAGCTCTGTGGGCTGTGATGATGAATAAAGTTCCCAGGGACTGGAAGAGGGCACATGGTTGACACAGAGCTACATGGACCAGAACAGTTGAAACTGATCTGTAATGATGTGGTTTTGGGCTGCAAGCAGCATGAAGAAAAGCCCAAGACAAGAGGGCATGGCGACAGTTTGTGCTTATGCTATGCTCAGTTGAGTTTGCCCCTGGAGAGAGATGAATGTACCTTTCCTGGGCTGGAAGCCAAAACCAGCAAATACACAGTTTGAGCAAAATGACCCCACATACATTAAAACTTGGTCTTCTGTGTAAGTCTGTAACTACACACTCCAGTTTTGGTGCCTTTTCTCCAAGCAGTTCGCTGTTAATTTTTTGACTTTTAAGAAGTTGCCTGGTCTGTACCATTTAACTGGTTCACTGAATAAGATGTAAATTCTCCATGTTAAGATCTCTTTCTGTTTTGCAGGAGATAGACAAGATCCATTTGTCAAGTTCTTACGCCAACAAAGAATTCAGGTGAGCAACTCCATTATGTTGTGTTGTGTTGTCCTAAAATCCGATTGAGAAGACTTTTTAGCATAAACACCATTGTAATCTGTGACCTTAAATATCCAGCATGTTCTTAAACTGTTGATGCCTTAACGTGTTTTTCCTCTTCTGGTCGGATTGTTTCTTTTGATTTGTTCTAAACTTGGCTCTGGAGGCACATGGCAGGATGGTGTGGAGGGATGTGATGAAGTGTGCACTGTTCGGTGGATGGACAGCAATGAATAGAGACATGGAATTGACGCCAATGGGCTGTGAGGCCATGTGCTTTACAAAGGAGGGAAGAACAGTAGGAAGGACGGAAAGAAAGGAGGATGGAAGGAAGGAAGTATGAAAGAAAGTAAGGAAGGAAGGCTGGAAGAAGCAAAGGATGGCAGGAAGGAAGAAGGAAGGAAGGAAGGCAGGAAGGAAGGAAAGAAGGAAGGAAGGAAGGAAGGAAAGAAGGAAGGAAACAAGCAAGGAAAGAAGTAGGAAGGAAGGAAGGAAGATATTTTAGCACATTGTACTACATCGAGCAATAAGCAAAATTGTTTTCAGCCATACAGCTATGGAATTCACTACCACCTGCTCTTTGCAGACCATTCTGTTTCTCAGGTCTCATTTTGCTAGCAATTGAAGACATCTCTTTCCAGCTACCCATGCTTTTGAGGTGAATTCATAAATTAGCACAACATGAATATCTTCTTATTTTATGTATGTGTTATTTATTTTTTGTAAATTTTTTTTTGCTCCAGGTAATCTGATCCCCTAGGACTTAAAAACCCCTAGAGAATAACAAGTGTGGATCGGCTAAACCAAATCAAGTTATTTATTTGTTTATTGACCTTATTACTAATAATTAATCAGTGCAATACAACTAAAATTACAGCTGAAAGTTGATGCATCTTTGAAGTGCCTGGGCCCAAAGTAACCTTTTAAGTAAATTCAAGCATTGTGGAAGCGATTAACTTTAAAAGCTTAAACCGGAAGGTGAACTTAGTAAGTCACAACCAGACCTTTGATTACATGATAGTTACGTGACAGTAACATTTCGGTGCATTATTATGGCAGGAGGCCAATTGTGGTCTGTGTCTGTGGACTGAGGCTGTGCACAGATTTCATCAAGCTTCAGGAATTTGTCTTGTCCCGTCTGAAGAAGAAATCCTCAGGTCGTGCAAAGAAGCCTGTCTTCTTGAAACTGCTGCCATTAGCCAGGGTTTGTTGTTTATCGTTGAACATAACATATCTTATTGCTCTGGTAATGATTAATCCATAAAAAATAAAGCATTTTATTGCTTTGGTACAGTAAGAAATGATAAGTTCACCGGAACAGAGCAACAGGTAAGCAACAGGCTAACAGGTCAGAGCTTATAAAAGAACTGCTGACCCTTTTTGAAATTATCAGTGAATCAGTTGTATATCGATCTCAATGAATTCATCTGTGCAACCGATTCAGATTTACTGACCAGTTGCACCAGAAGGAGGTGAAACAGCTGTTTGTAGTAGTTGTTGAAAGAGCTGTTGTATTGCAGCAGTTGAAAGAGCTGTTGTAGTAGCTGTTGTATGGGCAGCAGCAGTTGAAATAGCTGTTGTAGTAGCTGTTGTATGAGCTGCAGCAATTGAAACAGCTGTTATAGTAGCTGTTGTAAAGCAGGTTGAGTGAGCATCGTTTGCTTCAAAAGTTAAAAATGATTAATTACATTATTTATTTTATTTAAAGCCTTTTTTATTTAGTCAGATACTCTGTTAGCACATCAGCCAAGTGATCCTTCAGCCTCAGGACCACACTTCTGTTAACTGATGTATTACCTTATCTTTACCTTTAAGTGGTGTAGATGTGTTCTTGTCGGATGCGATAAAAGCTACTTACTTGCCTGCATTCTTATGGTATGGCATACCTGCATGCATATGGTTCTGTTGCCTTTCTGATGACTTAAATTTTGAAAGTCCTGAATGAGCTTTTCAATGCAGTTGATAGGCTTGGAGTTTGGCAAGACGCATCTGATGCTCAACAAGACACCAGTTGGAGACGGCATTCTTGACTTAACAGTCAACAAGCTTACGCCAGACATTGGCACCCTCTCCTCCAACAGGTAGCCCTAAATCTTATCTAATATGAAAACGTCTGTAGCGCTACTTGTAATAATGTTCAAGGCAGCAGTCGATGGTCACTGCTAAGCAAAGTTGGTGTGCATGCCAGAATCCAGAGTGCATCTAGAGAGTGCTTGTGGTGAACAATAATGAAAAGATGTTTAAGTTCTTGACTCTGGTTTTGACGGTGTCTTACTATGTGCTAATAGGTGATGATGTTGTAATGCTGTCTGGTTTTGTTTGCTGGTAGTTCATGCAAAATGTAGGTAGAAATAGCTTATCTGCTTATTTGAATTGACAATGGTAATTGTTTGAACCATGACATTCCGAGGCATGTGTGCCAGGCCTATTATGTTAGATTTGTCAGTGGGAAGATCTGGTTGTGAAGGAGATGACTGGCTACCTGCCTTGATATGTCGAGTGCAAGAAACTGATGTGACTAACAACTTATACCTGTGGTTGCCTCTTAGGGTTTGCTCTAGGGACTGCTTTTCTAACATCCCTTACCTATCCATAATTAGCCAAAAACTGTGTGCCAGCTTCTTCAGTTCCTGGTTGGTCTCAGTTGCTTTTGAGAATGCTACTGTGCTTTAGTATGGTCCAGAAAAGCAACTCGTAATAGAACATTCATTGCTTTATTCTATCTCCATGCTCCAGAGCTTTTGGTTGAAAGTTTCTGGAAGAAACTGAACAATTACTTCATATCATCTGACTAGGCCAAGATACTATTAGCGCATATACTGTGTCTTTAACTGTATTAATTTGTGCCTTATAAATCTTCTTATAATTATAATAATGATTATGATAATGATAATAATAATAGTAGATAGTCACCAATGACTGGTAAACTACACAGTTTTTGGATTGCTACTGATCGAATACTTTGTGTGCTGTGTGTTAGGATGTCATTATAAAATTTAGATTAGGTTAGCATACTGAAAAATTCTGAATTTCATCCTGTTTATGTCCAAAATGTTTGTTGGTTTTGTATTTAGAATAATGGGTTTCTTGCACTTTGATTTGCTAAAGCTTCAACTTCTGAGTGCTTCTGTGGGGGTAAGGGTGCAGACAAATTCTGCCATTTTAAAATGATTTTTTAAACTCAGTTATTGCATTTTGAATGAATGTTTTAAGTGTATGTATTGCAGTTGATAAAATATTCTTATGTTGCAGTGTCTTCTGAGTTAAAGTAAGAAAATGATAATTCATTACACCTATCAACGTTATTCAGAGTAATTTATTACTCACTACTCACTTCTTGCAATCTCTGCACAAGTCTTAAACTCAAAACTGATGACACCCCTCTTCCACAGATCCTGCCCTTGTTCCTCCTCTTTCCTTTATCTCTCTTGCTGCTCCAAATCTAACACCATCCACCTGTCAGCCTGCCTGACCCCCGAATCTTGACCTGGAACCCAATCTGACCTTGACTGCCTATTGAATCTGTTTCGACTAAGCGCTGAATAAGCTGGTTCTGGTGACTGCTTTCTTTGGACACTGTAGAAATCTCAGTGTAACAATTAACAATAGTTATCCTACAGCAGGTAAAGTAATTGGATATTTGTTTCTGCTGTAGCTTGGCTGAAGGATAAACTGTGGCCAGCTTCTTTCTTTACATTACCTAACCTGATCTTATCTGTTGTTATTTTATACAAATAAATTTTATATCTGTCAGGTTGGACCTGATTTGGAGTCTCAGCAAATCTGTCTGGCTAGTTTAAGTGTAAGCCACACGCTGGAGGTTCATGCTGATCCAAACAACTTCAGCGATATTGAGGTAATGGAGAATATCGGTGGAAATGATGGTGGCATTGTTTTAAGTATCATTTCTGTCGTATTGTATTCTTTATGTCAATTTATGCAACTCCTTTTTCAGAACAAACTACTCAGAGTTGCTCCCAGCATGAGAGCCCTGAAGAACGGAGCTCACAAAGTTGGCGTTTCAACGTCATGTGCTAACCTAAATTGGCTGTCTGATGATAGGGAGGAGAGTCAAATGAGTTTGGGTAACCTAGGGGGAACAATGGAGGCTTATTCTTTATTTTAAATTGAAAAATTCTAAAATGCCCATGTAAGAACTCTTCAGATTCAGTTATACATGTTCCATGATGACAGTTTGTTAATACAGTCATTCACTGAATTTACCCAGAGTCTCATCTGGATATCACAAGTTCTCCTGGTCCATTCTTGGTGAGAAGAGAACGGGAGAGCCCTCAAGCTATAATAAAGTTATAAAAGATGCACCTGTGAATAAGCTGATTCCTGTGACTTAACTTTAAATTGGGCACTGCACAAATCTCAAGTTTACAATTACGATTACAATCTGTAGATAGGTCAAGGGAAAGGCAATTCCATTAATAAGGCACAAAGTTGCATTGTCAACTTGCATGCGAAGGGAATGATCAGGTCACCCCGATTCGTGGGGCAACAGGGTCCACCCAATATTGTTTCAGTTAGTGTTATCATTATAGCATTAATGCTAATTATGCTGTTTGTGTCATGTAATGTAACAGTAATTTATGTAGCGCCTTTCAAGCACCTCCAATATTTGATATTTAGTGTCAGTTCTACACCAGCCATCTGGATAGTCTCCCTGTTTACATTACTGCAATATTTTGCTAGACTTGTTTGTAAAGTGGCTTAAGACATATTTGTGCTGTTTTGCTTTTGTTGTTGACCCCGTGACCCGCCCACCCCTACGCTTCCTCATTCAGGTGATGGACACATAGCTTGTTAACAAATGCATTACTTACTCGCTCACTCACTTACTCACTCACTCACTACTTGCTTTAACTGGTAATATGTTTTTAAACTGTTTTTTAGGCTGTTAAGGTCTCCGTTTCACATTGCTCGTTGACATGTACTGAAGGTCTGTTGCATTATTACTTTATGTGAATCGATAATGTTTTATGAATACAATGTTACTTAGTGACTGTCCATCACCTGATCAGTTCACAAGAGCTGTTGGCCTAAAGACTTGTATGGTTTAAGAAGGATACTGAGTTGAAAGATGGCACAGCTGAATAACATATTTGGAAAATATTAAAGAATAGTAATCTAAGTATTTTTCGAATTCTTTATTCAGCTGTGCCATCTTTCAGCTACTAAATATTAAAGAATATTATTTGAAATAAACAGACCTAATACAAGTGATTGTCAGGTTTCTGCTGACATGGCCCGTCTCCTCTCCCATGCCATCTGATCTTCCGCCTATAGTGTACAGTCAATGTACTCATTCTATAGCTGAGTTTGCTAGGGGGCACAAATGTAGCAGGAATTTTGAAATCTTTCTACTGTATAAGGGATTTGAACACCCAACCTTTGGGTTGACAGTCCAGCTTGCTAACCGCTAGGCTGTTGCACACCCTTCTGGTACTAGTGTTTATCTTGGAAAATGTTTTATTTTGTAGGTTTTCTCAGGCATTTAAACATGTATCGTGCTTCAAAAGCTCCACCTGGTAATGCATTCTGTGGCTGCCAACTAGTAATTTACTTCTTTCTGGTTGCAGAACCAGAGGTGTGATGATTAACCCAAAATAAGTACTGCCCGTTTTTTCTTCCTTTATTAAGGTCCGCTATCTAGTGACTAAGCATCAGTCGATTGGTGCTGAGGAACTGAGTGAAAGACTTGCTGCTCAAGGTCCCTATAGCGTAACAGTATCGGCGGAGGAGGCTCGAACCCATACTCTCCGCATTACAAGCCAAGCGCTTTACCCATCCAGCTACCATACCCCATGATATTTTCAACCATCCTGTTTGAAAGTTATGTGAATTACTGTTTCGCAAGTTTAATGTGAAATCGGGTTTGGAGTTATTTTACTAGCTTTTATTCATTGTATTGATAACAGTGTTTAACTGATATTTTGCTTCTCTACTTGCATATAGCCGGTTATCTAATCCTAAACTGCTCCAAGCTAGGCTGTCTTGGGGAAGTTCATTGTTGCTGTGATTGGCAGTGCCAATTAAATTCTGCTTTATTTTCATAAATTTTACTTTATTTTGTTAAATTTCACTTTATTGTCCTAAAATCTGCTTTATTTTCTTGAATTCTGCTTTTTTCAGTTGTACAAGATGGAGAAGTCCTGTTGACCAAACCAAAATCTCAGGGTTTGGCTTTGATGCCAAGGGTGAGTCTAGATCTGATTATGCTTAATGATTAGAGACCTAAGGTCAAAGGTGAAAGATTTGATCAAGAAAGGCCAAAGACCAAATGTTGACACAATACAGTGTAACTCCTATGGTTGATTATGTCTGTATACAGTCCTTCAAATGATTCAAATTGTTTCGACAATAGAATTGATGTGTTTGTCATGGATAATATTTATACTATTAGAATTGTTATTGTAACTTCAGGATTCTTTAGCACCCAGAGAAAGCTAAGTCACAGTAAACAACTTATTTGTAGGTAAACAGAACTTATGTCTCCTATGGAAAGATAGTTTAAGTTATGTATTTCTGCCTAGTAAGGTAGCTGACCCCTCTTCAGGAGGGATTAATTTCAGCTAGAAGAGAGATTTCTGCCTAGTGAGAAATTGAGTATATATTAAGGTTAACAAGTTTTGCAGGTGAATGGTGCTCAGAACAGCTGGTGAACTCTTCATTTTTTTCTTAAATTTGTAGAATGTACAGTTCGATTTGTGTGAAGTGGAAATGGTGCTGGAAAAAGAATCTGCTCAAAGGTTTTCTTTCATTTAACAGTTTTAGAAATAATGCCTTCCTCTGCTGGATCTTGATGCGTTCTAGCCATTCCAGAATGTATTTTCCTTAAGTCTTGAGGGATCATATATACCCTTTGTTAATATATACCCTTACGGTTATAACTGATTAACAGTAGCTCTATAACTTAATAATGATAACCAATTTATGGTATAATGACTTAACAGAAAGGAAAATTTGATAAATTATTAAACTTAGATTGCTGTAATTAAGTGACTTTATCCATTTCATTATTTTCCCCCTGGATTTAATTCTGATGAGGAATAATGGGTTTTATTTAAGGTCTGTAGTTTCCATGTGTGCAGAGACTCATGATGGGTTTTGACTAAGGTCTGTGGTTTCCATGTGTGCAGAGACCTCATTGTAACGGTTTTTGTCTAAGGTCTAAATCTAATCCAATCTAATCTAATGACTTTTCTAGCGCTGTTATCATAATGCCCAAGGCATCAATCGATGATTGCTTCAAGTCAGAATAGCAATCCAAAGTCATAATGCGTTGGAGAAGCCGGGTCGAATTCTGATAGGTCAGAGAAACCAGAAACAAAGTTACAGTGGGTAAGCAGGTTGAAACGGATGAGTCTTAAGTTTAGGTGTCTGTGATTACCATGTGTGCAGAGGCCTCGTCGTAACTGTGACGTCACTGGGAGTTACAACTCGTCAGAGTTTTGAAGAACGGAAATTAACAAATGCAGAAGGAAATGTAATTCTTAAAGGTTCGTCTATTTTCTCATGATTATTGCTTTACTGTATTTCATAAGCGCCATTAAGCATCTCTGAATGATGCTGGGCAATTGTGCATGAAGGACTTGCTCGAAGTTCGTACACAGTAACCATATCAGAAGAGGCTTGAATGAATTTGCTAATACTGTCCCCCAGGGGTGACTCAAAGTGGGTTGAAAAGGTCTAATCTTCTATAATTATCATCACCATTGATATCATCACCTATGTGTGTGCTCAACTGTAAGCCTCATGCACATGCCTACATAGTATTATTATTAATTGGCAATTTATGTGGTGCCAGCATCTAATGCACAAGGCATCAACCGATCGATGGCTAACCAAAATAAAGTGAGACATTCATACAGCCAGACTTGTGTCTAATGTTTTCAGGTGCACTTCTTAAGAGCAGCTTTACGACGCTGTTGGCTGTTACTCAGCTGCGGACAACTCTTCTGGTATGATGCACTGCTACTTTGTTTACTTGCAGATCATTGCCCCATTCTTCCTGAACGTAACCTGATAGTTTCACTGTGGTTGACCTTTCATTCTGAAACAGGCTGCCCTGCAACCTGGGACATAAGCTTGGAGTCCTTTCTCTGCCTCTGTTTCTCTTTCGATAGGTTCTTAGAAGGTTAGTATTTACATACTTTGCATCGACATTTGACAACATTTCTGCCTTTCATGCTAACCACTAATTACATGCCATGCAAAGTCGGTAATTCTGAATCTGAGGTTATTTAAAGTCTGGATATTTATATATTGTATCTGACTGTTTATAATTTCAGGCTGATGAGCGTGAGGCAGACATTGAAGTTCAGTTAGCCGGTGGATTTTTGGGATACGATCAGAAAATCCTGCAGTATTGGATTGTGCTGTTCTCTCAGAGTTTCAAAGATCCAGCAAATGATCAAGTGACGAATGGACACGAGAATCTGGAGCACTTTGAGCAATATCAAACCGACAATGTTCATTACAATTCAGAAGATCATAGAAATCTTGATCATTGCAATCTAAATCAAACCAACCTTGTTAGTCAACAAACTTTCAGGTGAGAATTGCTGACTCGATGCTTCTGTTTTGAAGACATGTGAATGTAACTAACAGTTTTCAATGGAACAAATTTGCATTGCATAGGGATAATACAACATGTAGTGACAATACATTTTATGATGGGCCTATAGTTACAAGACATATATTGTGAATGTATTAATGACTGTAAAGAACCATTGCAGTGCTCACTTACAGCACCCTTTCTCCGGCCTCGGCCATGCTATGGCGCTATATAAATCATCTTATTACTTTTTGCTTAGTGACATTGTATAGTGAGAATATATTGTATATAGTGACAAATATATGTTACAATATTTTACAATATTTTATATTGCATTAATGAATGTTTGTTTATCTGTTTTTCTTTATAATCTTAGTAGAAATTTGGAAATTATAAATTTGTTTTTTTCTGTTTTCATAATCTTATGGTTATTTATAAGCTTATTTTAGGATATCTGGTTTAGAAAATATACTAATAAATATATATATATTTTCTTGTCTTTTGCACCAAATTTTGAAATGAAGATTATTTAAGAATAATTATAATAATTGTTTTTAAATAATAAGTTTTAGTTATGGGACTATTGGTTATGGGACTACTGCAGTCTGTGCTTAACTCTGCTGCTCGTCTCATTGGGGGCATTCCAAAATATGGCCATATCTCGTCTTATATTCGTGACGCTCTTCACTGTCCAGCAGCGTGTCCACTTTAAGATCCTCTCCCTCATGTGCAATTGTGTTGTTGGCTCTGCTACCCTTTACCTCATTGACTTCTGCACTTTGGTCTCCTCGTTGCCGGGCCATAGCACCCTTCGCTCGGCCATTCAGGATCTCCTGTTTGTCCCTCGAATGGTCACCGCTACTGCCCAGTCCAGAAGCTTTGCCTACGTTGGTCCCACTTGCTGGAATCGTCTACCTCGAGAATTGCGACTTGAGCTCCTTTATCTCCCCTCTCAGTGTTCTGTAGACGCCTGAAGACTGTACTGTTTAACAGTGATTTTACTCCTTCGGGTCGGAAGCACCTCTGTTGAGTTTGTCCTCTAAGAGGTGCTTTATAAATCTCAAATTACAATTACAATTGGTGTATATTAGATTTCCTTGTTTTCTAGTACTTCGAAAGGAAGTCACCTATTCAAAACATTCAGCTCTAGAAGAATAAAACTGACCTTGGATGTCGTTGAGGCATCCACAGTGTTTACCACAGATACATGTAGTTTGGAAGCAGGGATTTCACGCTTGAAAACGTCCATCACGTTCAAACCGACGAATGCTACGGAAATAACTCCTGGTTGGCAGGACTACCAGTATGAGTTTGATGTAACATCTTTGTACTGCAAGCAGACTGAGAAAAATGTGCCGTCTAGCGAGTTGAATGCCAAAAAGCATTTGTGGAACACACTCTTGTATGCAGGAGTTGCTATTGCAAAGGTAATTAATGACTTTTTGTCTTAATGCAATTAATTCAATTGCTTTTCTGTTGTGTATTGTTTTTTCAATTGTCTGTTTTCTATTGTTAAGTATGGTAAAGTTGCAGAACTGACAGACTTCGTGTTAAAAGTGTAAACTCTTTCCTTAGGCTATGCCGAGAGCTTTTGAGGTAAAGGTCACAAAAATAAAAGAATTATAAAAGTTCTTTTATACAGCAGTATAATTTTATTTTACAGAGTGCACGATAAATCTAGTGGTTAACATGCTGAACTGTCAACCTGGAGTTGGGAGTTCAAATCTTTACCAGGGCAGAAACATGTTTGAAAATTTCTGCTCCATTTGCCCTCATTAGTAAACTTGGTTATAAAATGACTACTGTAACCTGGCAGTGGGAAGGTCAGGCAGTAAGGGAGAGGACTGACCCCCTTCCTCGTATGCTAAAGATAAGAAACTGAAGTTGCTAAGACTTAATAAACAAGGCTGCCTTTCAATTCAGTGACTGCTCTTCTTCATGTTCTAGGGTAATCGGTTTAGCCAACAACTGAGTCATGATGTCATGATTGACAGCCTTCGTCTCGAGCTTTCTTCCGTTCTCCTTGATGCGATTGACAAGGTCTCTGAGGCACTGGTGGGGCATTGGATGGTCTGTAAAGGTCACTTAGGGGTTGGCAGGGTTAATTCTGAAGTCCACAGGGGTGGTATGGGCGCTGGGACTAGTCAGAGTGCTGTAGCAACTTCTGAGAGATCGTCTTCTTTGAAGCCAGTTGTTTGTCACATTCAGCTGACGAACTTCAATCTTTTTCTTTGCCACGACAACAAAGGTCAGTTTGTTAGTTAGGAATCATTTGTTCATTATTTCATTTGCTCCTGTGTTCACTTGTTCTTGTTTTCATTCGTGTTTTCATCATTCATTGGTTAATTTCCTGATCTTGTCAGTCATTTGTTCGTGCATGCATGAATCCACCCACCCTTCCATCAATCGATCCACTAACCCATGCATCCTTCCTATCCATCCAACCCTACATCCATCCTTCCATCAGTCCATCCACCCATCAATCCATTGATCCACCTGCCATCCATTCACCAATCCAATCCATTGATCCACCCACCAATCCATTGATCCATCCATCCATCTGACTTCTTCACTCATTTGTTCAGTTTTTCTTTCTTTCTTTCATTGAGCATTGATGTAGTTGCATCATTTGTTTGCATAGCGGCTGCCATGGTCCGATGTGACACTACTACTTTGCACCAAAGGGCAGAAATATCATCCTTGACCTTGTCAGATGTCAAGGTCACTTACTTTATGCAGAAGCTCAAGGTCAGGTGCTTCTTTTAACTGATGTAATGCAACTGAATGAGAGTGGCAATGAGCAAATTGATGAAGTCTGTGTTGTAGAATTGGTCATTGCAAGTCAATTAATGATTAATTCAAACTCAGAATGATTTTCTGTCCTGGCTGCAGTTGTTGAACTCAGATGTTGTAATTATTGTGACCTTGTGTCCTGCCTTTAAACTTTTCAGTATCTTTAAGAAATGCATCAGGTGATTGTTTGTACCGGACCTTTTGAATTTTGTGCTGCAGCCAGAGGAACGAAAGCGAACCGCTTCAGCCTTATCTTAAATGATTGACTGTGCAGAAGGTTACTCAGCTTGTATGTGGAACCTCTCAGAGCACTGTTATTTAAAGAACTTTCTGTAGAACCTCCCAAAGGTGGCATTATATGGGTCAAATAGATAACTGAATGAGTAAAATTTCATGAGTTATGTAGGTTTTTGCTAAGCAAGGAACTCTTCAGTTTTTCTTCCGAAGCAAAAACTTATATAACTTATTGACATGTGATATTGAGGTTCTTAACAGACACTTTGTAATTTTAATTAAACATCCATCCATTCATGGACATTTATATGTTGCTGCTTCAAAGAGCCGTTTGCATACATGTTGACTTTGTTGTTTGGCAGAGTCAAACATTTTTCCAAATGATTTTTATGAATTCAGTTGTGTACAGTTTTGTCCAATTCATCCATCGGCCAACTTGCAAATTTATGAATAGAATTCTGTGGTTATTTAGTTTTGTTTGCTAAGAAATGAAAACTGTGTAATTCCAAATTTATGATTTTGTGATTATGCTTGCTTTGATGAGCTGCGGTGATTAGCGTAACAACAAGAATTTTACTGTTCTTTTTTATGGTTTGCAGTTTCATCCAATTCTTCGGTCAGTCGACTTGCAGGACTTTGTTACACATATCAGGTCGACCGTAGTGGACTTTGGGAATGGCAGAAGGGTAAGGATTGTTGCTCATTACTTTGAAATAATTACCCATTATTGGTGTCAGTAAAAGCAACATAATTTCATTTTCATAACCTGTGTGCCTTACCACTACAGAGCCATCATTTAGGTGTGGTTTTGTAAACTTAAGTTGCATATTTAAAAAAATGTAAATGACGAACAAAATATATTCCCCAATTCTAAAGCACAAGTAATCTCAACTGATTAAGTAATTCGTTTTCTTTTGTTTTGGCAGAATGTGGATGTAAATCTTCCAGACGGTATCTTTATTACGTGGACAATGGCCGTGCACATGTGCTTTCATGAGATCATCTCACAAGCAATGACTATGGCTGCAAAGTATGGAGGTATACAATGGCTTACACTATACAGTTTCTATCTGTTCCTGCTATAAGGGAGATTCCAGCCTGTATGGTAAGGCATGTAGCTGATAGGTCAGAGTGCTTGGCTTGTACCGTGGAGAGCACGGTTCGAGCTTCTCCAAGACGGTTACTGTTTAGGGATCTTGAGCAAGATATGCACGCACAGCTGTTCAGCGCCACTGATGCTCTGTCATATGATTGTGTGTGCACTTCTGAACTTTGAAGGAGATAAATAAGGATCAAATACAGTTGTATTACATTTGTATCTGTAGTGGAATAGTATCTGTGTATGTGTATGGCTATTTGTACAGTGCTTGTTAGGTACCTCACAGAGGCACTCTAGTTTCATATATGTACACTGGAACCTCCATACAACCTGATCCTTACCACATGAATTCTAATTTGTGATGTGGATCATAAATTCCTCAGTTTTTGCTTCTGTTGTCTGCCTTTTCCTTTATTTGCTTTGCTTGTTACTTGTGCATTTATTCAAACTTGTTTGTTCTGTTTACAATTAGAGCTTAGGAAACAAAAGACCTTGGGCATCTCTCAGAGGAGCCCTGCGTCTGGAGTCAGTTTGTCCGTTGGAACTCGAATTCATTTGGAAATGCTTCTGCCCAACAATCACAGGTGATGTCTTCCTCAGCTAAAATTGACAGTCATTCACATTCTAGTGATTTGAATGAATATCCTGCTGGACTGTCTGTTAAATCCACAATCAACTGTTCAGTTCCTTGCAAAGACAATTTCAGGATCTCTGTTCCACAGATATGTCCTCGTGAAATCTGTCTGTGTAGTTTATGCACAGCCAGTTGCAGGCGTCATCACCAGTGAGATGAACTCAGCTGTAAAATCGTACACTGAACATTCACTGCTGATGGGAAGATTGGGCAGCTGGGGAGAGGATTAGCCATGCGTTGCACACACATAGCTAGGCTGAAACGTTCTGTACCCAGTCTGGTATTGTCTCCTTGGGATTGAGGTGAGGGACTTCTTAATATTATAGTGACTGTTCCAAAAGAGCTTTGATCTGTGCAAGGTTTCATCCTCATCCTTGTGCGTCCTTTTGTCTATTCGATAAACAAAGTTATTGTGAAGAACTTTGCTAATTCACTTTCCAACCGGTATGGATACTAAGCTAAAATCTTTTTCAGTTTCACTGTACTTTTCCTAATGCTCTAATAGCCTAGTGGTTCTAAGTTAATCACTTGTAATGGTTTAAATTATGCTGTTTTAGGCAGATATCTTGTAGTAGTTAATAATAAACTTATGGTACTTAAAGAGTATACTGGTTTTAAATCATGAGCTTGCGTATATAGTGACGATGTTTATTTGCTTGCATTTAGAACCTTAAAGTCTTTGTGTTTGTGAGAGTGTGCTTGTTTTTCTGTTTTTCTAGTGTCTTTTTCATGGCCATTGAAGCTTCTCTGCATAAATCTCATTTAGAGACAAACTTTTTCTGTCCTCAGCTGCAGATTTTATTCGATGGCCACAGCATCTTTGAGCTCGAGGTAGGAGACATGTTTTTTCTGTGCCGTTTTTTACTCTGGTTTCAGCTGTACAGATGTGAAGGTATTATACTGGATCAGCCTGACAGTAAAGAGGTCTTTTGCGTTACTGGTAATTGTCTGGTATTAGACTACAATGAATGTTCTTTGACACCAGACTGTGTCTAATCTAATCCAATCTAATCTAATTCAATCTGATCTAATCCAGTCTAATCCAATGACTTTTGCAGCAGCGTTATGATCAAGCATAAAGCATCAATCGTTGGTGCTGAAAGTGAATTTGCAGTTCAGTTCAAAATCCGATAAGTCAGATAAACGAGATATCAAACTATGGTGGGTAAGCAAGCTGAAACAGATGAGTTTTAACTTAAGTGTGAACAACGCTAGACAACTTACAGAATGCGCAGAAATATGGCAGTGAATTCCAAAGCTCATTCTGTGTCGATCTAACCTAATGAGTTCTAATGTAGTCTAATGACTTCTAATCCAATCTAATGCCATCTAATCAAATGACTTCTTATCAAATTACTTCTAATCTAGTCTAATGGCTTCTAATCTAAACTTATGACTTATATAGCACAGTTTTACTGGAGCACAATCTGTCCATTTAGGGTAATTTGCGGAAAGTCCAGTAATTTAATGATGTTTTTGGGCTCTGTTTTTGCCAGGGAATGCAGATCAGGTCGCAAAATGACAACGACCGTTTCCGAATCGAACGAGCAAGTGCTAAGACATTGGAGTTGGCCACCAACCGTGCATGGCTGATTGCATTCGACAAATTCCAGATTGTTTTCCCATATGAGTACAACTTTGCTGAATGCTTGGATGAGGTACAAGATCCCAAATGTAGTCAGTCTCTGTGGATCCATTTACTCTTAGTCAATTTTATTAATCGATTTTCTATGTTAACCTTCATTTTTTGGTCTATATTGTTAGCATTTTATTAAAAGTTTAAAGCTGTTGAATTGATGCTGGCAAGCATAACAAAGTCATGCAGTGTCAAGCACTTTTTGTACTTTGTTGGTGGAAGTTTCAAAGATTTATGGGCCAACTCAGCCTGCCATCCATCTGGAGTTGGTGAGTACCAATGTTTTGGGGAATTTGAAAGAGGCTTTTGGCTGAAAAGTCCTTCAATCCTTTGGCCATGTTTTCTGAAGAGGACCTAGCTGGATAGAGGCATGCAAACAAGCTTTACCTTTAAATTTACCTTTGCTAATCCTAATGATTTTATAGAATAATTTGGTGGGCTTCTTTTATATTTAACCCATATTTAATTTATATTTAAGTTATTTAATTGTTCAAATTGGTTTCAGCTATGTGTGTTGTGAGTGGTTTAATTAGATTAGTCATTGTTCAGTTTTGGACTTGGTTGCTTGGCTGCTTGTTGCTCAGCTGAAAAACGTGAATAAATGGCGAAAAATCATCTACAAAAAATCTCTGCAAGATCCAGCTGCTGCAACTGGAAAGCTTCCACCAGATCTTCTCATCACAGTCAAGGTCTCACAACACTAACAAAGCGTTTTGTTGAGATTTTGGTTTCTCATGCTGTAATAGTAGTTCAGTCGAATGACTTCTACAGCACCATTAGTATAAGGCATCAGCCGAATTGTAGTGATGTGTTGTAGTCCACTGGAGAAACCTGGCCGAAATTAGATGGGTTGGAGAAACCAGAAGTGAGGCTACGGTGGGTAACCAAGTTGAAACAGATGAGTCATGAGATTAGACCTGAATGACATTAAAGAACTGACAGAAACAAAGAATTGGGCAGTGAATACCAAAGTTTTGGACCAGCCACTGAGAACTCCTGAGAGCTCAATATTGTCCTGTCGCGGAGTACAGCAAGCGTCAAAGTATCTGTTGATGAAGTGCAATGTTTGTTGATACAAGGGGTGACAAAGGAGCTGTGATAGGTCGACAATAGGTGGCTTATAGATTTCAGATTTTCATGTATTTGAATGTTCTCATTATATTGTGTAGATTTAAAGTGCCTTATCACATATGTAGATGCTATATTTTTTGTATGATTTAAACATGTGCTTTTTACACAAGGAGTTTTGTTGGGTTGTTGGTATGTTCACTGCAATCATTGTATTGTCATTGTGTCTCTCTGTTTGTCTGTCCGCCTCTTTCTTTCTAGTTATCATGTTGTATGTCTGTCTATGGATTCTTTGTATTTTGAGAACTGGCCACAATTAGACATTGTATCTCTTTCCACTTACACTGTTTCATTTTATTTGCAGACTGTTTTAGTCCAGCTTTCAGACGATCCATTTGAAGTGAAACTTAGACACATTTACAAGGTGCGTTGCAGTCGTTAATTTTTATTACTTACCGGTGTGTGATACAGCACAACTAGACACTGATGCAGTGCCTTTTGAGTAGCCATCAATAGTACTATTAGGAAATCACCATGGATGTGCACCTTAAAATTTTATAGCACCTTTTATCACCTGGAGTCATTTGTCATCTTTGAAACAACTTGGTCCAGGAACTCTGAACATTGTCGGCTGTTCACTCTGGATGGGACTGTATCGGTTGGGCTCTTCATGTGTGCGAGGCTCACCATTGATGGATATTCCAGTTGTTGGTTGCTTAATTGCAAATGTTTGTGCTTAATTACTTTACTGTCACTGTGGCTAACATAGGCAGCACTTTTGTGAAGTACTTGAAAGGTGCTATATCAAGTGTCTGGGTAACCTAAGGATATCTGGAAGGTGCTTCTTGCTAGCCTAACCGTTGCTAGGTGCTACGTAATGACAGAACATCAATCGATGGCAAACGAGTCCAGGAAGAGATGAGGTTTGAAGAAGTCAGCACACTTGACCTTTCAGAGTTACTGGCCTGTAAACTATTGCCTAAGGTCTGTGGACCATAAGCTTTCAACACCATTTTTGTAGTTTCCCTTGGTAGGTTGTTTATGTATGATTTCTCTTGTAGACGCTATGCGATGTTGGAATTATGGCTGAGAGGAGACTGTTGGCCATGGACCAACGCATCGAAGAACTTCAGAGAACACAAGGAATAATACCAGGTAAGGATTCAGTTTTCAGACATGTTTAACTTTGTGTTAGAGTCCATTATGCTTTGTGTTATGTCAGGCAGTCA